>CM042148.1:111458799-111506299 GCA_023376005.1 Doryteuthis pealeii
GGCCCATATAGTTCCAAATTCATTATCATCAGCATTGACATTACCTCTGTGATAATGATCAACATCATCATCAACAACACTTCCTGTACTATGTGATACTGTATTTCATTCTCATGATTGATTGATTTTAACAGCACATCAAACCATCCAGGGTTATTTAATGCTAAGCAGTAAATTGTGAGGGATGGTTAAATTTATAATTATTTCTTTTTCAAGGGTTTTTTTGATTTTGACAGCAGGTTGTCCATTGGTAAATCGATAAAAAATCATTTTAAGGGACAAATGTATTGGGTAAAGTTTTAGTTTATTATCAGATTTTTTGGCATAATTTCATTTCTTTCAGGAAGGACCATCTTAGTTCTATTTTATACATAATTTGTTGTTATTATAAATTATATATATATATATATATATATATATATATTATAAAAAAGAAGGTCCGCACAATGAATTATATTTTTAGAAAATTGTTTTAATTATTTTTATCTTACATTTGCAACACGTGTTTCAGATCTTCCGATATCTTCTTCTGACTTTGATCAATCATGATTGATCAAAGCCTGAAGAAGATATCAGAAGATCTGAAACACATATCGCAAATGTAAGATAAAAATAATAAAAGAATTTTTATAAAAATATAATCCATTGTGCGGACCTTCTTTTTTATAAAATATTTAATTTTCTCCTGTTGGAACCAGAACAACACTTTATATATATATATATATATATATATATATATATATATATACTGCAGTGACAATAAAAATCTACCAAGCAAATAAGTATACAACCTTATTTACCTCGAGATTATTAAACTACAATTGATTAAAAAGTGCTCAATATAAAGAGTTAAATAGATGATTAAAATCAAATGGTTTAAAATACGGAACATTTAAAAGTTTCTCACAATAGCATGAATATATATATATATAAGACAGAGTTGCCAAGACCTGAAGTCAACCGTGCATTGTAACTGATAGTTTTTTCTTTGAATGTTTGAGATGAGGCTTGATGATTAGTATTATCTGCATTATTCGGACTATTGTCCTCATCTTCATTGTTATCTGTACAATGTTTCGTCCGATATGCCCTCCAGCCTTCTTCAGGTAATTCTTGTTGGACTCAGGAACCTTCTCAGACATGGGTACCTTCTTTTCAGATTTGTGAACCTTCTTTTTGAACTCAGGAACCTTCTTGTTGTAATCAGGAGCCATCACGGAACTTTGAACCTAATCCTTTATTCAGTCCACGGGGTATTCTGTTCTCATTCCGCTAACCATAGATGGGGTAGAGGTGTTAAGCTGTTAGTTATTATTTTATGTTACTGCTGCCCTTGACCAGAATTGAACCTGCAGACTTGAGATAACTGTCACTTAGAACTGTCTTAATCTAACTCCTTTATCCACTAGGCCATGTGTACAATTGGTGATGGCTTCCGATTATGAGAAGAAGGTCCCGAGTTTGAAAAGAAGGTTCCTAAGTCTGAAAAGAAGGTACCTAAGTCTGAGAAGGTTCCCGAGTCCGACAAGAAATACCTGAAGAAGGCCAGAGGGCATATCAGTTGAAACGTTATACAGATAACAATGAAGATGAGGACAATAGTCTGAATAACAAAGATAATACTGACAGTTTTTTGTATTGCAATTGAAAATTGCATAGTTGAGAAACTGACAATTATCAAGTGAAACTGATTTTATGTCTTCACTACCCTAACTTATATATACATGCTATATCAATGATATTGAACACTCTTTACTTACAAATACAGCAAACTATATCATTGATATATATATATATATATATATATATATATATAATGGAAATGAATATTTTTATGAATGAATTGACTTCTAGTAATTGTTAAAATTTTGATGAAACATGTTGTGACAGCTGCTTATATATATGCGTGTGTGTGTGTTTGAGCTTTGAACATTTTTTACGCTTTTTATACACAAAATGTTATTAATTATTATATACATATATATATATATATATATATAAAAAAATGGACTCTCTCGTCGATTTTCGACGCATGAGTGTTCATCCAATGAACAACCAACACAGTGATTTGTTTATAGTGGTGAAGGCTTGTGTAGAACCATTCCGCACTTTTTGGCACAGTCGATAGGAAAGAATTGGAGCATCAAGGAATGCCACGAACCCAATCAACGACTGACCTCAGGAATTTTGAATTCACATTTATCCCTCTCCTAGACTGGTTACCTACCCAAGGTTAAAGAGCCCAGTCTGCCCTACTATTTAACCCATAACTGGAGGGAGAATATATGGATTCATACCTTTCCCAAGAGTATTAGTGCTATGTGAAATGCCAACAGCTTCGTCTAGGAATTGAACTCAAACCGCCGAGTCCATTTTCCACGACTCTAGCCACTAGCTCACGCACCTATATATATATATAAGCGTTGAACATTTTTAACTCTTTATATACAATTTTTTGTTACTATTAATTATATACATACATATATATATGTACAAATATATAAGCATTGAACATTTTTAACTCTTTCTATATACAATTTGTTGTTATTATTAATCATTAGCTTATATATATATATATTTATAATGTCAGTGTAGATATCAACATATAATTCAAATTCTGGATATACATTGATAATACACACATCTACAATGATATTAGCAATACTTGAAGAGTTTCAAATAGAATCTCATGGTGTCATAGTTTATGTCAGAAGGTAAAGTATTAACGTATCAATGTTGAACCCTTGTGTACAAAGAGGCTTTTCAACTGACCAGAGTCTTGAGAGATTGACCCGTGCTCTTTTTCTGCCCTTGGACAAACCTTGGCTGCTACTTGACATTGATGCCTCTAATCCTCTGTCCTGTGAATCACACTCGGACACTGGCTTATTTCATGTCAAGAAGTGTTGGAGACTTGAGCATTCGCCTTTCAAGTAATAGATTCTATTAGTATTAAGAAGAAATACAAAAATGGTTGGGTAGTGGGGTGCTTTTATCTACCTTCCTAATAATGTGATCTTAAATCTAGGAAATATTCTGGTATATTATAATTCATACGCACAAACTTATGTATATATACTAGCAGTGGCTACCTGGCGAAGCCCGGGTAGAGGAGATAAAAACATGGTTTAATAATCGTTTGCAGATCTATTACTACTGAATAGCGAGTTCGATCCTCGCAGGATGGCCCATAAAAATCACCACGTAAAAAAGATTTTAATTTAATCCGGCCTGGTGGGAGGTCAGGGAATTTTATTTTCGTCAGATTTGAGGGAATGACATCGCATAATGATATAGTAAGAAATATTAATTCAATGATTAACTATATTTTTAAAATAAAATATAAATGATGCGATTTGCTAAACTTGAATTAATATTTGAAAAAAGAATTAAATAAAGTAATCAAATTTATGTAAAATGATAAATAATCTTTAAAAAGAATAACATTATTAATTCAAAGTGTAGCTGACGAATGTCAAATTATTATAGTATACTATACTATAAATTTGATAACAATTTGAGTTTTCAGGTATTTCTGTAATATGTATTAGGTAATCTAATGGTTTTATCTCTTGCACACTATTCTGCATTAGTATCATGATTTTATTTGTATTTCTAATATTAAAATAAATAAATTAATGCTATTATAAAAAATAAAAAAGGCTTTGTTTACAATTGACGAATGACGGAAATTAATTTTTTTAAAGTTGAGTTATCGTTAAATTTTTTCTTTTGATTTGTTATTCAATTTGCTGTAAAAAATAATTCAATGTATGAAAAGACATACTAATTATATATTTAGAAAGATTATTTTATTTCCTTTCTAACCAAATGAATATTTTTAAGATAGGAACAGAAATATGTGATAAATAAGATTTGATTTTATGTTAAAATTTAGTATGAAAATTAAATACTTATCAGCTTTCCGAAGCCAATTTTTTTTTTAGTCGCTGTAAAAAAATAATTCAATTGATAAAGACGCATACAAATTACATATTTAGAAAGATTATTTTATTTTCTTTCCAACCATATAAATATTTTTAAGATTGGACCAAATATAGGTGAGAAATTCTAAGTGGAACAGCTTAGGCTGCAAAATTTATTCACTAAAATTAAACTTCACTTCTGGTATCGCTGTAACAAAAAGCAGGCAGTGAACTATATTTTATTATCAGCAGGTTCTGGTATACAGACAGTTCCACAAATTGGGTGATTTTGGCTTAATTAATTGATTAATCATATCCCTTGATTAGTAAAAATCAATAACTAAATTTGGCGTGTTTCTTAGTTAGCAGAATATTAATCTATATGCAAGATTTAAAATCTGAGTGACTCCTCTTTTCTGAGTTATAGGTTGACACGTACATACCAAAAACTTTCTTTTATATATATAGATGTATAAGTCGGTGGGGTAGGATAAAGTCAGTGACAGCCAGACAGTCTATCTCTTTTTCACTAGCACTAAACCAAGGTGATTGTTTTGTCATTTGAGGTAGAGCACCATACCTACCATTAGCTCCTCACTTTACTGCACTGATCCTAGTGATACTCACACGTTGAGTTGGCGAGGGCCTGTATTAAACCCAGAACCTTGTGGTTCCTAGTCGGACACACTACCGACTGAGCTAAACCAGCCCTAATTGTGTTCCTTAAATGTATGGTGTCCTGGATGCTGCATCTGAAGTTCCAATTCTGAAGCTGTGGTGAGTATGGAGTACCTTGCCATCTCTCCCCGGTTCACTCTGAATTGGAGTAGCAATATCTCCTAGGATTCCATCTATGGGTTAAATAGTTCAAAAATGAGTTTTAAATAGGTTTTTAAAAGATGAGTTTGAAAACTGAATACCCAACAAGAATGAATGAAACAAAACGTCTTCAGCATAAAATAACCCAACAAGGGTTGACATGCCATAATATTCAACCAATCTAAACCTTAATTGAATGACCATTATCATCTTATACATATATATATATTGTAGGCGGGTGTTATTGAAAAACACAGAACATTTCTTTTTCATTATTTGTATTTGTATTTTTTTCCAGTCTTCTGGTGATTTTTCGAATGTTGGGATCCAGTTGGAATAGGATTCTTCCCATCCTATCTGCCCGAGCACTTTCGACTGCTTCTTCAGTCATCATCGGGGGGGGGTATATGATTTGGTGTTGATTTGGTTTTAGTTCTTTTATCTATTTTGCTTTTAAATTAGAAGAGTCCATTATTTTTAGAGGGTTGCGTGATTAGTGTATTAGTTATTAATGATAGCTAATATATTATGACCGATGTTGAATGCTATTTTATCAATATTAGGTTTTTTATTTTTCATACATATCACCTCAAGAATTTGTAGGCGTTTCTTATTGTTATTTTTATAGATTATTTTTGTATTTTCAGTGAGAATTTTTCTAATGTCGACGGAGAAGAATTTATCTAGGTATTTTGTAATTAGATGTTGTTTTATGGGACTAGTATATATATATATATATATATATATATATATATATATATGAGAGAGAGAGAATGTGGAGTGGTCTATTGTTAATATCAGTTGGACAGCAACAGTGCTAGACCAGGGAGATTGTTTTTGCATCTGAGGTGGAGCACTACACATACTATCAGCTCCTCACTTGAAAATACAGATCCAAGCCGTGCTACTTATATGCTGAGCTGGTGAGGGCCAGTATCCAAAATTTGTGGTTCATGGTGAATGCTCTAAACTGGCACACACACATTATATACAGGGTGACCTCATCAAAAAAAGAATTTGGATTCTGTTTGTTTTTTTTTTTGGTCATAATGTATTTTAATATATATATATATATATATATTATATATAATGTAGAAATGCTTAGTGTAATGGTTATCACCATCAGGAGCAGATCTATAGTATGAAACTAATGAATCTTATGTTTCTAATCTCTGAGGTGCCCCAGAAATTATCTTACTCCACATTGCCTAAAAAGTTTGGTTTAACTGTGTTAGAAAGGACATTTAGAAAATAATTGGGCATATATGGTTTTTAGGACTGGTTAAGCAACCAGTCTAGGAGAAGGAAAAGTCTGAATCAAAAATAGCTTTATTCCAGTTAAAAATTTACCTTGTGTCACATCCTGCTTGTAATGAAGCAGTTGGATCAATACAATTGTGTCAAAACTTTCATTTAGTAGAGAAAATTGAGACAATGATAATTATAGCTGGATTGCTATGGATCGAGTATTGACTATGGAAATCTGATCTCTCTGATAAAATAAAATGGTAATTATTCCAAGTTGTGGCCAGGTCAGTACTACTGTATTGTTACACCACTTAGACTTTAATTAAACAGTTGGAGAAGAAGCTACATTGGAACTACACAAAGATGCTGTGAAAAAAATCCTGGAAGCAGCACCCCACAAAACAGCAGCTGTACACCTACTTGCCTCCCCTCCAATTAAAACATCCAGAATACTGCTGAAGAAGTAGGGATGAACTCATAATTATGTTCTCCTGTAAACTCATGCACATGGACACACCAATGTTGGCTAACCAGGAAAAACTTATATTATTCAGCTGTAAATATAGCTTGTCTCAATCTTAATTAATTCCAGACACTTTTCATCAATTGATGCCTTCAATTGTTCCAACTGGAAACAGAACTTGTTTGAATCAATCATCCTTCAAATCTCACCATATGCAAAACATCTAACACAAAATATTACAACTATGGATCTCAGGAATAATTTTAAAATCACAGGAGTAAAAGTAGGCATGGTTTAGTTTCTTTGTTTAATGGCATATCAACCTTAGTGGGTTATTCAATGCCAAAGCCATCCTTGTAGAAGAATAGTAGTGTTACTATTTAACTCATAGCTCGGGGAAGGAAAGTAAAAAAAATACTATTGGAAAGGAAAGATGGAGGGGAGAAGCTCTGAAAGTTGTTTTTTCTTTTTTTACTAAGAAAAATTGAGCCCCTTTGGTTTGAATTTTGAATTTTGCTTCTCCTAGACTGGTTGCCATACAAAAGTTAAAGAGACTAATCTATCCTATTTACCCATAATTGGAAGGAGAATAGTTGGGTCTGTAGCTTTCTCAAGGGTATTAATGCTATGTGAAATGCAAACATCCACATCCAGGATTTGAATTCATCTCGTTATGTTCATTTTCTAAAACAGTAAATATTACACTAATTTTTGCTAGAGAACATAGAAGAGGTTTATGAGGCCAACCTCATAAAATCCCTTTTCTAAAGTCAAGTCTTTTGTAAACTCATCTAGTATTTGCAAATAAACATATTGATAATCCTGGCTTATTCTGGGGGAAATATAATAGGAGTAGATTAGAAAAGAAACAGAACTTTTGGAACATAATGAGAAAAAAAAATTGTTTGGTACCATTAATTCAAGGAATTTTGTCTTTAAGACAAAGCATGGAATTGGGAGTATCATACTTTAAAGTTATTTCTTGACAAAAAGAACAGGAAGTTGAGAAAAAAGTTAAAATGTTTTAATGAAAATAAAGGATTAGTGTAGAATATTGGATGTCAACTTAAAAGTGTTTGTTTGAAATCTGAAACTTTTTTACTATTTAAATACACACATACACATGCAAGTCTATATTATTTAGTTTTATCTTTTTACTTCTTTATTTCTATTTATTTTTATTTTTCATTTTATTTATTTTCATTTTTTTACTTTTTATTTCTTTCATTATTATTTCTTTATATTTATTCATTTTTATTTATTTTTATTTCTTTCATTTTCTTTCTTTCTTTCATTTATTTATTTTTTTACTTTTTATTTCATTTCTTTCATTTTTCTTTATATTTTTTAAACTTTTTATTTCTTTCATTTTTATCTATTTTTACATTTTTTACTTTTTTTATTTTCATTTATTTTTATGTTTTTCTTATTTTTATTTTTATTTTTTTTTTTATTTCTATTTCTTTCATTTTTTTTTTTTTATTTCTTTTAACATTTTATTTCTTTATTTTATTTTTTTTTTTACTTTTTATTTCTTTCATTTTTAAAAAACTTTTTATTGCTTCATTTTTAATTTTTATTTTTTATTTTTATTTCTTTTATTTTATTTATTTTATTTTTTAAATTTCTCATTTCTTCATTTTAATTTATTTTTATTTATTTACTTTTTAATTCTTTCATATTTATTTATTTTTTATTCTTTATTTCTTCATTTTTTTATTTATTTTTTTTTTTTTACTTTTGATTTTTTTCAATTTTATTTATTTTTATTTTATTTTTTTATTTTTATTTTTTATTTTATTTTTTAATTTTTATTTTTATTTTTATTTTTTATTTCATATTTCTTTTTTATTTTTTATTTTTTATTTCTTCATTTTTATTTTTTATTTCTTCATTTTTATTTTTTATTTCTTCATTTTTATTATTTGTATTTTTATTTGTTCATTTTTATTTTATTTTTATTTTTATTTCTTCATTTTTTATTTATTTTTATTTTTTATTTCTTAATTTTTATTTATTTTTTATTCCTTAATTTTTATTTTTTATTTCTTCATTTTTATTTATTTGCATTTTTTATTTCTTAATTTTTATTTTTTATTTCTTAATTTTTATTTATTTGCATTTTTTATTTCTTAATTTTTATTTATTTGCATTTTTTATTTCTTAATTTTTATTTATTTGCATTTTTTTATTTCTTAATTTTTATTTCTTTGCATTTTTTATTCATTTTTTATATATTTTTATTTTTTTACTTTTTGTTTCTTTCATTTTTATTTATTTTTGTTTCTTTATTTTTTATATATTTTTATTTTTTTACTTTTTATTTTTTTACTTTTTATTTTTTTACTTTTTATTTATTTTTTATTTTTTATTTCTTTCATTTTTATTTATTTTTATTTTTTATTTCTTCATTTTTATTTATTTTTATTTTTTATTTCTTCATTTTTATTTAATTTTATTTCTTTATTTTTTATATATTTTTATTTTTTTCACAACTTATTTTTTAATTTTCATTTATTTTTGTTTTTTTTAATTTTTATTTCTTTAATTTTTATTTATTGTTATTTATTTTTATTTATTTATTTTTAAAACTTTTTATTTATTTTTATTTCTAATTTTTATTTATCTTTATTTCTTTCATTTTATTTCTTTTTCTTTGTATTTCTTTAATTTTTTTAAATCTTTTATTTCTTCATTTTTTATTTTTTTTTTTAACTTTTTATTTATTTTATTTTTTTATCTTATATTTTTTCATATTTAATTATCTTTGTTTTAGTCTCATTCATTTTGTATTGTATTTGTCATAGTGAAAAGAAGTGAGTATGAGATATTTAATATTACATTCAATCTTATGACCACAGGACACAGACAAATTAAAATTTCAATCATGCAGTCATTAAAGAAACAGCAAAAGAAAAAAAAAAGCAAAGGAATTCTCGTATTGATTCAACTCAGCATGCACAAAAAAATGAAACAAAAGATTAAATTAAAAGATTTTTTCTATTCATTGTTTCTAAGTAATTCATCAAGGAAAGAGTTAGAAAGGTTCAGACAGTCCCAACGTCACGTCACCTGATGATGATTGGAAAATTGCTGATCAAATTATTTTCAAGTTAATAATAAAAAGGTGATACAGCTTAGTGTTGCATCTCTAAGGATTTTCCTTTTCCCTTTTGCTGCAAGCACGACCCAATAATGACTACTCGTATCTGACTTTCATTGGAGATCAAGTGACAACAATATTCAGCAATCTTTTCAGTATTTTATTTGATTTTACCAATAGTATCAAGTCTATTATTTCACTACTTTTTTTTTCCACTTGAGACTGTTCTAATTGTTTTAATTATATATTATTTTTTTATTGTTTTAATATATATTATATACAAATGGTATCTGGTAGGAGATCAAGTGACAACAAGTGGTTAAATATAACTTAATGGACCTAAATTCAACCATTGTATATCACCTCGCCAATTCAGCGCATGAGTAGCACAGATTTTATCTGTGCAGCAAAGTGGGAAGTTGATGGTTGGTCTGGCACTCCTCCTCAGTTGCAAAAGACAATCTCCCTGGTCTAGCACTAATGAAAAGGAGAGAGACTCCCTCAATAACCAGGCCACTCCAACAACATTGCGAAATAGTTCAGTATGTAAAAAGTATAATAATCTTGAATTAACTCTCTCTCACTCTTTTTCTTTCTTTCCTTCTTTTCATCTTTTTATTATGTTCAATTGAATCAGATTAGCGTTATCACTTCCGCTCACTCATCCCCTCTATCTTTCCTCTACTCTCTTTCTTTCTTTCTTATTTTCTTATTATATTTTTTTCTGTGTTGCATGTCCTTTTTCTTCCCTTTCTTTCTTTATAATAAAAACAGAATGGTCCATTATTCAGCTGAGGAGATGACACTCATAAGAAATAAGAATTCGGCAGATAAGCAACACCAGATAATCAGGATTTACATTTTTTTCATTTCATCTTGGCTCATTTGGATGGTCTCATTTTTAACCAAGAGGTGTTGCTAGATGATAATGGTAGGAAGATGAGAGTATCAATAAATAGATATTATGTAACACTATTAAAATCACAAAATCATACAAATATTTTTCTATCTCCTTGATTGATAATTTCTTTTTGAAAGCTCCAAAATTTACATTTGAAAAAAAAAAATCTAACCTCATTAAGAATTCTTTAAATCCTAGCATACATAGGATTATACTGAGGATGCTTGGAGTGTAATGGTTATCATTGTAGGAAATGAACACAGTGACATAAGTTCAAATCCTAGACAAGGCTGGTTAAATTTCATATAGTGCTAATACCCTTGAGAAAGGTATAAATCCAGTTATTCTCCCTCCAGCTATGTGTAAATAGTAGGGCAGACTAGACTCTTTAACCTTGGCATAGCAACTGGTCAAAGAGAAGAAAAATTCTGAATTCAAACCTGTTAGACTCTGCTTAAGAAATTGATCTTGTGTCACATCCTGCTCATATGGAGGGGTTGGGTAAATACATATATACTCTCCTTTATAATTGATTGGTATGGCAACCAGTCTAGGAGAAGGTAAAACTCTGAATTCAAGCCTGTTAAACTCTGCTTAAAAAATTGATCTTCTGTCACAGCTTGCTTATGCGTAGGGGTTGGCGATTACATATTATTACGTTTAATCTGCTGGAGACAAACTTTTTAAAAAATCATTCAAATTATGCTGTTAAGTTATGCTATATTGTTAATTTAAATTTAAAATTTTGCAGATAAATTTATTTGAAGAGATGAAATGGCAATATCTTTATGCTGTTAACATAATAGAAAACTATGAATTGCACAATTCTTCACTACAGATTTCACTTCCTCAGCCTCATGTACCCTGCGTGTTTGCCTCTCTTCAGTCCCATGAAAGAGGGTTTCAGAGGCAAACCTTATTCCAGTGATGAAGAAGTGAAATCTGTAGTGAAGACATGTCTCAACAAACAGTCAACAGAATTTTATGGGGCAAGGATACATGCTCTAATTCAAAGGTGGAACATAGCTATTGAGAGAAAAAGGCATGTGATCCACAGAGGACCAGCTTCATTTTTATGTATAATACATGTTCCTGAGTTGGTAATTATACCTGTCCTAAACAAAATGGCATTACTTTTTGATTCACCCTTGTAGAAACCTATGAATTGCACAAACAGATAAATAATTAATAAAGATTAAAATGGTGATTAAAAAAATAAAGCTTGTAACAAAATATGAATTTAATACAATTTGCCACAAATCATCAGTGAAATTCAAAAAAAGCTTTGGTCCAACCCGGTAGAGTGAAATATTGTGGAAATCTATTTTGGACACACTGGCGAATGGTCAAATAGGCCAATCACGTCCACCCCAAAGTTAATAATTGTATCTCTATATTATATCCCTTATTTAACACAATCTTTTTTAACAGTAATTGAAATAATAATCAATGTTGTATAACGTGTTATTTTTATTCAATCAATTTAGATAATGAATATTAATCAAGATACTCTTTTGGCTGGTTAATTTTTTGTTTTAAGGCCTATCAACATTTTTTCCTGGTTCGATACCGACCCTCACCAACTCAGCGTATGAGTAGCACAGGGATCTGTGCAGTAAAGTAAGGAGCAGATGGTAGGCAAATAATCTCCTTGGTCAAGCACTATTTAAAAGGGGGATAAACTCCCTCACTGTCTGGCTGACACTGACTTTAGGCCACCCTGATGACTTTAGTGCCAAATTACATCATTTTAATAAAGAAAGGACTCAGGCTGCTAAAGTGGTCACCCAATAAAATATTGAACTGGTTCATCACTGCTTAACCTTAGTAATCTAGCAGGTACTGATAGGAAAATCTCTATAAGAAATTAGAAGTGGCTACCTAGCGTTGCCTGGGTAGAGGGTGGGTGAACCTAGGTGTATTGATTTGTTTAGTGATTTACAAATGCTGGACATTTTAAGTAGAATTTTAATGCTATTTCTATGTATAGTTTAATTTTTAAATATCTTTGGATATAAATCAAATCTTCATAATTTTTGCACAAAAAGCAAGAACCCATAATATTTAACGCGTATATATATATATATATATATATATATATATATATATATACTTTGGTGCGGTACCAAGTTTCTTGGTACAAGTGATTCTAGTGGGTCCTAATTCTCTATAGTTTGTTGTAGAGTTCAGGTCCGTATGAGAGCTCAATGTTTAATTATTGTAAACAGAGCAAATTTATTTGGAATAAAAAGGCCTTAAATACCATGGTATCATGTTATGGACCATTTCCACTCGCGAGTATGTTCACGAGCTTCTTCAGACCACTGATATATATATCAGTGGTCTGAAGAAGCTCGTGAACATACTCGCGAGTGGAAATGGTCCATAACGATACCCATGGTATTAAGGCCTTTTTATTCCCAAATATATATATATATATATATATATTTATTTTTGTAGTTTCAGTCGGTAGAGCACTTACCAAGGACTCACAAGGTTCTTGGTTCAATACTGGCCCTTGCCAACTCAGCACATGAGTAGCACAGGGATCTGTGTGGTGAAGTGATGGTAGAGTTAGTGCACTCACTTCAGATGCAAAAACAATCTCCTTGGTTTAGCGCTAATGAAAAGGGGATAGACTTCCTTGCTGTCTGGCTGATACTGACATTAGCCCACTATTGACTCTGGACATGCATACATATATATATATACATACACACCAACTGCCCTTTATATATGTATAAACAGACAGATATATAGATATAGATATTAACTTTCAAATCCTGATTTTGTCATTGAGACTTAAATCTCAATAGCTATCTCCTCCTCCTACAATTAGGGATTTTCTTTCTCCTTCTTATTGGGAATAATAAAAATGAAAATAGAAAAAAGTTTGGGAAAGTTTGTAACTCAACTCAAGTCCATAATTCAATAACGCACTACCACCACAAAAAATGTCATGACAGCTTCAGATTCTATTCATCACAACCCCCGCCACCCACCCACCCCCAAAAATTCACCCCTTAAAAAAAAAAAAAAAAAAAAAAAGATATAGTTGAAAAATCTCTATTTTTGGATACCAAGGACATGGAGAGGTTGACATGGAATGAAAGTACCTGAAGAGAAATGATGCTTTTGTTCAAGTATGTGCAAGAGTCCTTTCACTTTTTTTTATTTTTTATTTTATTTTATTTCATACTTGCCGAGGGTTATAAAGGTGAAAGTTCTGAGGTGTTCTTTTCATGGGATCTATGAAGCCATGATCTCAACATAATGCTCTCTATGGGCAAGGAATTTGTATAAAAAAACAAACCAACAAACAAAAAAACCAAAGAAATACATTTTGGGATCCAATCCTATAAGCTATGAAAAAATATTTTTAGTAAAGTAACCATAGTATCCAATAAAACTTACAAGTTGTGGTAAAATAATCATCATTTTATCTATCTATCTACACCTATATAAAAGGGCATTTGTGTGTATGTATGTCCAGAGGAAACTATGGAAATAAAACAATTTACAATGATGTAAATATATATACACATTCATGATCACAAGAGCTTGCTTTTTATGCAAAAAATGAAGATATTATTTATGTTTATATATTTAAAAATTAGAATTTATATAGTAACAGAAGGGAAAGTCATTAGTGCGTTATTTTTTTTGGGGGGGGGGCGGTTGCTTTGAAATATAATATTGATTGATTGAATTAATTGCCTCATTTATATCGTATTTCTTTAAAAAATTATTGAATAAAAATTTCTTAATATATTGTTATATATTTACATGGGGATTTTTATGGGGCATCTAGTGAGGATCCAACTCAGAATAAGTAATAATAGATCTGCAAGACTAACTTTCAAAAATTCCCCTTCTACTCAGGTGACGCTGGGTAGCCACTTCTAGTATATATATAAAGGGCAGTTGTGTGTGTGTATGTCCGGAAGAAACTACAAAAATAAAACAACTAACAACAAAGTAAATATATATACATTCACTATCACAAGTTCAAATCCTGGATGCAGCTGTTTGCATTTCACATAAAGCTAATACACTTGGAAAAAGGGTAACATGAAGGTTAGTTGCATATTTTATAGCCCTGATACCCTTGGGAAAGGTAAGCATCCAACTATTCACCCTCCAGCTATGGGTAAATAGTAGGGTAGACTGGGTTCTTAATTTTGGTAGGGCAACCATTCTAGAAGGAAAATTCTGAATTCAAACCAAAGAGGCTTTCTTCCAGTTTATAAAAAAACTACTTTGAGAGGTTCACCTCCCGTTCCTCCACCTCCTCCATAAATGATAGATTACTCTTCCTCCCTCTCCTCTTACTCTTTCATATATAATAGACTTCCCCTCCTCAAACTTTTATGGCAGCATTAATTCTTTCAGGTACAGAAAGTAAATTACAAGATCTTTCAATAATAATAAAACTGTTAAATCGAACTTAACAGACTTAAATTCCACCATCGTATGTCAACCCGCTGAAAGAAAGAAAAAAAAAATACCAAAAAATCATGAAATTAACAGAATTTAATTAAATTTTCAGTGTTGATATATTAATTAATAAAAGCTATAATGCACCAGTTATTTTATTTAAAAACTTTTACATTTTTTTCAGGTCAGTCAACTTTGAACCGCGTATATTTGAGAATCTGTGTTACACCTCAAAGATATGTGGTTCAAAGATAACTGACCTGAAAAAATGTAATTTTTTAAAATAGAATAACTGGTGCATTATATCTTTTATTCATTTAATATATCAACACTGAAAATTTCATTTAATTAGGTTAATTCCCTGATTTTTGGTATTTTTTTTTTCTTTCGGCAGGGTGAAATACGATGGTGGAATTTAGGTCTGTTAAGTTCGATTTAACCAATAAAATAATCTCTCTGGTCCAGTGCTAGCGAAAAGGGGATAGACTTCCTTGCTCACTGACTGATACTGACAATTGAGCCAAACCAATGATTTACTTTTACTTTACTTTTTAATTTTTATAAAAATTTTCTTAAATCATTGATTATTCCTAATTGAAATCCTCTTAGAAAGAAAAAAAATCAATCATTAGTCACTCCCTCCCAACTAGTAACAATAATAATAATAATAATCAGTCTAGAATTGCTTGTTATTTTTTAATCACTAAACATCCATTAATCCAAGGCAAAAGTTAATCTACAGCTGAGATTTTATTCAAATAATCCCATTTCTCCTGTCTCGATTCATTGAGATAATCAGTTTTTTTTTAGTGAAAAGTTCCAAGGCTGAATTCAGTTAGTTGATTGTATTAGTTAAGTTAGTCTGTTTTAGTTAGCAGTGTTTCAGCTTTGATTATGAATTGCTATTTCAATTAACAAACGTCACTGAGTAAAAGTTGAAAAGATGTGTGTTCAAAAAGCATCAAAGCTGTATTTACCGAGACAGAAATGACCAATGAAGGAAGCATTAATTTTCTTCAAAATATGAGGCGCATTCAAAAACTATCAAGATTGAAGCTGTATTTACCTAAACAGAAATGAACAATGATTAAAACATTCATTTTCTTCAAAATATGCAGCACGTTCAAAAACTATCCAGACTGAAGCTTTATTTACCAAGAATTACCAAATGAAGAATAAATGAAACATTAATTTTCTTCAAAATATGATGCGTATTCAAAAACTATCAAGATTGAAATTTTATTTACCAAGACAGAAATGAACAATGAGTGAAACATTAATTTTCTTCAAAATATGAGGCATATTAAAAAAAAATACAGACTGAATCTGTATTTACCAAGACAGAAATGAACAATGAATGAAGCATTAATTTTCTTTAAAGTTGTCCCCTTGGTGTTAAACATCCTTATTCTAGCAATATTCCCATTGGTTGAAGCATCTCTCAGACTCTTGTTTTGATACAAAATGTTCCATTTCATCTTCATGGAAAGAAGCAAAGGTTAATTTTACATTATTTAAATTCTGTAGTGGACTCACCACTGGATGGTAAACCTCTTAAAGTAGTAGACCAATTCATATACCTAGGTAGTGATATCTCATCTACAGAAAGTGTTGTCACTATACACATAGGAAAAGCATGGACTGCTATAGACAAATTATTGATCATATTGCAATCTGATCTCTGATAATATAAAGTGAATGATCTTTCCATCTGTAGCCGTATTAGTGCAACACCCCTTGGACTCTAACAAAAAGCTAGATGAGAACTATACAAGAATGCTGCATGCTGTCTTGAACAAATCCTGGAAGCATCATCCTATTTTTCTCTTGATATCCGCCACATCCTCAAATTGTACCCTTAAGATGAATTTTCAATTTAGGAAACAAAGTATAAATGGTGAGTATTGGAGTGTGCTGCACTTGCACATTCCTGTGTTTCACCAAAATCTGCTCATCAAAAAAAGATATTGAGAATTTGAACAAACTCGTATTACCATAATTATTTGTGTATAACACACATTTATGTATAACACGCACTCCTATCTTTAGAATTCTATGAAAAAAAAAGTTATTCCTTATAATATGCATTGACGTTTTAGAACTTATAGCAGTTAAATTTTCTAACCTAAATTTATCATTTGTTCAGTTTTTTATTGGTTTGTACTGATAAAAATAAGAACTTATATATGTATATTTTGGACTGTTGTTCTCATCTTTATCATTGTATGTAAAATCACGATTCGGCTACTGTATCCTCCGGCTTCCCCTAAGTGTTTCTTATATATCCGAGCATAGTAATGACCCAACCTGTGAAATCATTTTGAATAGTTTGACTGTTGAGCAAACAAAGCATCAAAGTTTTTGCATGCCTATCATTTCATATAGGTCATGAGGAGCATCATGACCATTGAAAAAAATCAACAGCCAAACAATTCAAAATGATTTCCCAGGTTGGGTCATTATTATGTTCAGATACACAGGAAACACCTGAAGAAGACTGGAGGATACAGCAACCGAAACATGATTTTACATACCACAATAAAGATGTGGACAACAGTCTGAAAAATCAGAATTATACACATCAAACCACATTTTAAAAATTCAGACAAATAAGAATTTATATAGTTTATATTATGTCTTAAAACCCAAAATTTACACAGTATTTAGAGAAAATACATGGACATGTTCACACAAAGATGCAACAAGATGGCAGAAAAAATAAACTCAGATTAGGAGAAACAAGATTATAAACAATGACAAATTTCAGTTGATATTTTTCTGGAAAAGCGTAAAACACATTAGTTTGGGCTATAGATATAACTTATGTAAGGTCATCCTGTGTTGAAATGTGGTGTGGCATGTGGCCAGTAAAAACAAAAAGAGAAATTTATAGTTCTCATGGATAATATAGACCCCTAACATTTGGACTGAAAAATCTGAAAAATAATGGGTCTTATATATAAATCATCATTATCACCATGTCACACAAGTAGCACGGCTATTCATGACAATCTCTCACCAACCATTCCTATCATTTATTGCTCTTGGGAAGTCCTCTGCGTAGCATCCAGTATCCACACAGAACTGGTCATTGTAAATCTTTGCTGGACGGCCTACACTGGTGTACCCATGTACTGGTTTCCATAGAACAACACTAATGAGTTCATCCTTGCTTCTACAGCAGTGACCAACATGTCTTCTCCAGTGGTACCCAGCCTGTCTTGTTAATTTCGCCCAGATAGTTTGTGTGATAGACGGCAAGTGGCCATATAGCTGCTTCATTTTAGGATGTTTTTTTCCTACAAGTTGTTTAAGAATGCACTCAGCATCCTCCGCAACTCCCATCTTGCTAATTCTCTTGGTGCTTTGTTAGGGTCCAAGTGGTGCAACCCTATAGTAGCACTGATACAACAACGGCATGGTAGAATTGTCGTTTTAACTTGTCAGTGAGATCAGATTTCCATATGACTGATAATCTTTTTATAGCAGACCATGTCTTCCCTATATGTGCATTAACATTGCTTTTTGTGGATGAGATATTACTACCTAGGTACAGGAATTGTGGCTGTACTGCTGCTTTCTTGAAGGGTGTTGTTTCCATGATTTGTTTAAATTGTTTTTTTTTTTAATACATAAATAATTACTGTATAATAAACCAAACAACATAATTTTAAAAATGTTTAATACCCTGCATGTCTTGTTCATCTTCCTTGAATGGTTTGTGTGATAGACGGCAAGTGGCTGTAGAGCTGCTTTCTTGTAGAGTGTTCTTTCCACAATTTGTTTAAATTTGTTTTAAAAAAAAATGTGCTGGTTTCCATAGGAGAACGTGGCTTATGAGTTTATCCTTCCTTCTCCAGCAGTGTCCAGGATGTCTTTTTCATCTCACTCAGACGGTTTATGTGATGGGACAAGTGGTTGTATAGCAGCTTTCTTGTAGTGTGTTGTTGCCACAATTTGTTTAAATGTGTTGTGTTTTTTTAATTGTTTGAATTTATTTTTTTTAATTTGTTTTAAAAATTTGTTAAAAAAAAACAAATTCAAATACTTACTGAATAATAAGCCAAACAGCTGTACACATATCTTTATTTAAATTTTCAATACCATGTATGTCTTGTTCATCTCACTCTAATTATTTTTGTGATAGGAGGCAAGTGGCCATACAGATGCTTTCTTGTAGGTTGTTGTTTCCATGATTAGTTTTAATTTTTTTTTTAAATTGTTTAAATTTGTTTAAAAAACCCACAAATAATTACTGTACAATAGGCCAAACAGCTGTGCACATATCTTTATCTATATTTTTAATACTAAAATTTTATAGATTAAATCAATAGTTTTTGCTTTTTTTTATCAGATTTTCTATTTTGTTTGTCTTATTTTTTTTTTTCTTTTCTTTTATTTGAATGCTGTATTTAATTATTTGGACCAAATAGAAATTTGTCACCATGATGGCTGACTTCTTTGTTTTATTTCATTTATTTTATTGAAGGATTGGTCTAATTTGAAAATTAACTGAATAATTAGGATTCTGAGTGCATATTTAGGTGGGGAGATATTAGAGTGACTGTGACTATGCTCCACACCCAACATACTAACCCATATCATGACATTTTTAAAAGAGGTATTTTAAATATTGCCATTTTTGTTTTAATCTATGGATTTTCTCTCTTTTTCTGACTCTCCTTAGATGCACGCACATATAATCCACAGATTATATACTGACTATAAAAAATACCAAATTTCCACATCTCCCAAAGGATACTAATACTTGATAAGAATTTTATCTGAATTTTTTCCTTAAAAATATATACATATACATATACATATATATATATATATATATATATACTATTCATTCTGAAGAAGGGGAATAAACATCCTCGAAATATTACGAAGTAAAACAAAACTTAACATTCAAAAAACTGAGTTTCTTATATTTCACACCCAATGCTTCAAACTAAATCCCAAACAAAATATTTTATATACATATATCAACTAAGAAGCATACGTGGACCCCACTACAACAATATATATATATATATAATATGTTTCAATTGAACATATATATATATATATATATATATGTGAGTGTGTGTGTGAGTGTGTGTGTAAGTGTGCATGTGTATATGTTTTTGTGTGTAATATTACTTCTAGAAGTTATTTTAGTGATATTAAGTGTGGTTAATGTTTTGTTTTTTTATTTTTTGGCGGGGGCAGGGTGATATCTCATTTTCAATTGTGTCCACCTTGGACATTTTAAACAATTTGAGATAAAGTGTGGTTACTTTTCCAATAGTGACCTCATTAGACTTTGAAAATTGGAAAAAGGATGAGGTGTGTGTAGATTTAATGTACATGAAAGTATCATATTTAATATCGATTTAGAGAATCAAGTTGTCTTAAGTGCCATTTGTTTTGCTGGTGCTACAATTTCTTCAATTCACTATTCTTTCATGCTTAAAAAAAAACCCAGTACATTTATTTTCCTATAACCTTGTCACCAAATATGTGAAGCCTATGTGAAACCCTTACAATTTAAAAAAAATACTTTGATCTATAAATATTTGATTCATAGAATTTACAGCTCATTTCCCCAATCATCCCAGTAATAAAACCTGAATAAAGGACCTAAATTTTCAAAGCCAATAATTCTTTTTCCTAAAAAACATCTTACTACCAGTTGATGGTGATATAGAAGGAACATCATACTCACCTTCACAGGAAGGGTGCATCTAGCATCCAGTCACCAGACAAAAAACTGACAGTAACCAAATACACTCTGTAGCAACTGACAGGACATGCTTAAGTGTTTAGTATATATGGCTAAAAATATACACATTAAAACCACTAGTCAATCAAAATCCTGGAAATAGACTTGACCATTCCACAAAGTAGAATAGCCCAAGTTGCTATTTAAACCACTTACCAAGTCTGGATTCTCAGAATCAGATTCAATTTGCAACAGTTGAATACTGATCAGTCTACACAAAGCTCTACCTAGTGCTTGTGAAGGTGGATAGGATGTTCATTCTACATGTGCTAGCTGTGTCCCCTGCAGAGGGTAAGACCCAGCCCCTTAAAAGGTTTCTGTCCAAAACATACCTTAAGACTCTGCTCAATGCATTTCCTTCTCTGTCCCTTCATTTAAACCATTTACTCATATTAATACTTGTGTTGCTTATTTTGTGACTTTTATCATCTTGCAACACCCTCTGGTTAAAAATAAAACCATCCAAATTATCAAAGAAGAAATACAAAAATGTAAATCCTGATTATCTGGTGCTGCTTATCCATAGAATTCTTGTTTCTGATGATTGTTGTCACCTCATCTAAATAATGTACCATTCCGTTTTTATCATAAAGAAAGAAATAGAAGAAAAAAGGACATGCTACACAGAAAAAATATAAGAATTAGAGCAGGGGAAAGATAGAGAGAGAGGTTGAGCAAACAGAGGTGATAACACTACACTGTTTCAATTGAACATAATGAAAAAAGAAGAAAGAAAGAAAAAAAAGTGAGAGAGAGAGTGAAATCAAGATATTTATACTTTTTACATATTGAACTATTTTTCAATAGCTCTAAGTAAACATATCAAATGTTATAATAATTAAATTATCATACCGTGGTATATCCACAGGTCCTGCTAGTTTACTCATATTACTCTCATTTCTATTGTTCTTAAATTTGCTTATTTCCACTTCAAGACACTGAAGAACCACCCTACTGAAAATGTCTGCTTTATTAAGCATCTGATTGGCTTTTATTTGGAAATCCATTCTGACTTTCTGAAAAGCCATTCCAATAAATGGTCAGAATGTCTTTTATTTATTTGATTGGAATTTGTAATTTTATCTTTCTTTGAGAAAATTCTTTCATTGCTTTATTTCATTCAACTTCTTTCATCTTGTTTACCAATTTATTTCTTTTCTTTTCTATGAATCATTCTTACATTCTTTTACCAATTCTTTCCAGGGTCGGCTTAGCTTAGTTGGTAGAGCATCCGGGTTCAATACCAGCCCTTACCAACTCAGCATATGAGTAGCACAGAGATTTGTGCAGTAAAGTGAGGAGCTGATGGTAGATGTAGTGTTCTACCCCAGATGCAAAAACAATTTCCCTGTTCTAGTGCTAATGAAAAGGGGATAGACTCCCTTGCTGTCTGGCTGATATCAACAATAGGCCATTCCGTTGACTTTAGTACTATTCTTTCCTCTCTACATTACTCCAGTTGTTCTTCACACCTTCCTTAAGGGCATTAGTTGTTTGCATTTCTTATAGCCCTAATACTCTTGGGAAAGGTAAGTATCCAATGATTCTCATTCAAGCAATGGGTTAAATAGTTGGGTAGACTGGGTTCTTTAACTTTTAAATGATGCTGGTCCTCTGTGGATCACATTCCTACTTCTCCACATAGTCACCGTTTCTCTCAATAGCAATGTTCCACCTTTGAATGAGAGTATCTATTCCTGCCCTGTAAAATTCTGTTGACTGTTCTTTGAGCACTTCTTTCACTACAGATTTCGGTTCTTTGTCACTTGAATAATGTTTGTTTCTCAAACCCTCTTTCATGGGGCTGAAGAGAGGCAAACACGCAGGGTACATGCTCTCATTCGAGGTAAAACATTACTATTGAGAGAAATGGTGACTATTTAGAGAAGTAGGGATGTGATCCACAGAGGACCAGCTTGTATGATACATGTTCCTGTGTTGGTAATTATACCTGTCCTAAACAAAATGGCATTACTTTTTGACTCTCCCTCATGTATGTATATATATATATGTGTGTGTGTGTGTGTGTGTTATATATATATATATATATATATATATATGTGTGTGTGTGTATATATACATATATGCATGTGTATATATATATATATATTATGCATGTATATCGTGTATGTATGTATGTATATATATATATATATATATATATTATTTAGAGAAGTAGGGATGTGATTCAGAGGACCAGCTTCATTTTGATGTATGATACATGTTCCTGTGTTGGTAATTATACCTGTCCTAAACAAAATGGCGTTAATTTTTTGACTCACCCTCATGTATATATATATATATATATATATATATATGCAATAAGATGAGAAGGCAGCTGTATTAATCAATGTAATATTTATACATATGTGTATTTGAGCACACATATACACACAAAAATATATAAACTGAATGTACATCAATGAGCAGATGTGTGTATGTGTGTGTGTGTGTGTGTGTGCATTGCTGTATAAGGAAAGAGATTGTTTGATACACAAATAGATAACGGATTATAATGCGTTGTTAGATTAAGGGATTATCAAAAGTGGCTAATCATTTGTTGAATCTGTGCATAGATGAGAAGAGTTATTGATGAATGCCTCATGACAAGATTATTGTTGAATTGTTCAGACGATGAGGAAAAGAAATGACAAGTGGTCAGAGAAGCCAGAAAACAGAAGAAAAAAAAAAAAGAAAGAAAAGAAGATGAAAAACAACTTTCAAGAAAACAAAAGAGAGAGAAAGAGAGAAAAAAAAAAAACAAATCAAGGGAGATAATTCAGTAGATATAAAAATAGTTGAACTACGTAGACTGTTTTGTTTATTACATCTCTTCTGGTTGACCATGGAGTTCAGAGAATTGAAATTATGTTTTTGGTTGGTTGCTTTAATGGCATATACATCATTGTGGGTTATATAATACCAAGTCATTTTTTTATATATATGATCTGTTTAAGAAATAATTTTCATTAACTTCATATATATATATATGTACAATGAATTGGTAGAAATAATTTTCATTAACTACATGTGTATGAATGAATACTGGTGGTTGATTGTGTAGTTGGATGGATTTTATGGCATGTCAACTCTTGTTGGGTTATTTTATGCTGAATATGTTTTGTTTTATTCATTCTTGATGGGTACTCAACTTTTTTTAAAATGCATTTTCTTTAAACTCATTATTTTCTATTTAACCAATAGATGGGATCCTAACAGGTACTACCCACTCCGGGTCAGAGTGGACCAGGGAGTAATGGTGATGAAGGAGTACTGCACATTCCCCAGAGCTCCAGAATTGGAATTTCACCATCAGATAAATTTCAACAACATATTCAGCGCACTAAGACCTTAGCCACTGCCTTCGAGCACATATATAATAAAAGGGTTGGATCTTTCCCTGAGAACAACAGAGTTGGGACAATCATATTGGTACTAGGGCTTGACAGGATCAGCTGATTGATTGTAGGGAGCCTCTGATTGCCTATTTAGCCTGAGTAAGGGTCTAAGAGGAGTGTTGCATGTCATGAACCTCTCATCCACCAGGGTTCCGTCATTAAGCATCACTGTTTGCCATCCACACCAAGAGGGGAAGTCTTATCCTTCGACAGAAGTGCAGTAAGTGTATTCTAAAGTCCCAGCGGACAGGACTGACTCAACAGCTGCTCCTTTAAGGTAAAAAGGCGGGGGGAGTGTCTGTCACTAGAGATAACATCACTGACGACAACCACCAGCGCCCAAATGTAGGAGCGTATATTTAAAGTATTTGAAGAATATGGTCAGGACAATCTTATAGTTGCTAGGGCTTGACATGACCAACCAATTGATCAGATAAAGCCTCTCCAACAATCTGTCTAGCCCAAGTAAGGGCTAGACAGATTGTTGTAAGGGCCAAAGTTTAATTTTGCATGTCATAGGACCATTTAGTACCCAGTCACAAACCACCCAGACACCATTCAACATATTCTACAGCTCCAGTCACCAGAGCAGAGTGTTTTTGTGAAAGGGGATGAAAAAACGAGGAGGGATGACGTAATGGAAAGTATATTAAAAAAAGAAGACAAAAATTAATTTTTGAAATAACATTCTTTAAAAAAAAAAATTATTCATTCATATATATATATATGTATATATAAATTAGGTTAGTGTGGACATTGAATCAATGGTGCTTAATAGTTTTTCACCTATACAATTATTCAAACCAAGAATTGGTTTTAATGTAATAAATTATATTAAATTAAAAAGACTAACAAAATTAAACAAGAACGCATATAAAAATGATTACACTTATTTTAATATTTCAATTGGTGTCAATATAAAATCATTCATACAAATGATTTTAATACATTGAACAATAAAACAATAACAATAATAATTATTGGTTAAAATCAGTATGAAAATTAACTATTATGTACATTATTTTTTGTGGTATATAACACGCATTGCAGGATTTTAAATGCACTAATAACATGGGCTGTTTTGAGGCAAATCTAACTCAAATTTTCATAGAGACATTGTTAATAAATTAGATTTATTCTATATATTAATTATTTTGACTATAAATTAAATACTCATTGATAAACTCATTTTTTTCTTTTTAATCTCATTTGTTTTTCAGTTTAATCCATAGATGGGACCCTAACAGGTACTACCACTCTGGTTCAGAGTGGACCTGAGAGTAATGGTGATCAAGGGGTACTCCACATTCCCCTGAGTGCCACAACTGGAACTTCACCATCATACTCAAGTCATCATTGAGGTGTGTGGTGTAATGGTTAGAGTCATAGGAAATGGAATCGTCAACCAGAGTTCAAATCCTAGACAAGGCTGTTTACATTTCACAAAGTGCTATTACTATTGGGAAAAGTATGCATCCACCTGCTCTCCCTCCAGCTATGGGTAAATAGCTGGGCAGACTGGGAACTTTAATCTTGGTTAGGCAACCAGTCTAGGAGAAGGAAAACTCTGAATGCAAACCTGTTAAACTTCACCTAAAAATTAATTTTGTGTCACATCCTGTTTGTGCAGAGGGGTTGGTAAATATGTACTCTAGACACACTATAGTTTAAAAGATTATCAAATTTTCATGGGTTAATTAATGCTGAAATTTTATACAGTTTTAATGTCTAAGGTAATAATATTTTCGATGTTCCATTGAATTTTTCATTAAATTACTTTTTTTGTTTTTATTTGTTTGCATACACTTGGTTCAAGTATCCCTATCTAATACAAATAATCTATACATAACTAGCAGGGCTACACAGCATTGCCCAGGATTGAAAAAGTTAAAAATAAATCTCTTATCTATATATAAATCAATAAAGAATATTTTCAATATATATATCATCGGATGGATGATGGACGAATCCTAAAGGACATCCTCTATGCAGAGCTTTCATCTGGTAAGAGACTGATCACCCATAGCTGTATTTCAAGGATGTCTGCAAAAATAATCTCAGGTTCTTTGGCATTGCCCCTTCCAGCTGGGAAAATTTGGTTCAGGACCGCCCTCGGTGGTGGCCAGCTCTCCATAGCGGACTGTTCATGTCTGAAGCCACCCTGGCACAACACTATGAAGCCAAGAGGTCCAGAAGAAAACAGCGGCAACAAAGCACCAACACATCAACATCTTTAGGGACAGCCTTCAAATGTGACATCTGTGGTTGAGAATGCTTTTCAAACATTGGACCTTACAGTCAAAGGAGCCACTGTAACTTCAGGGGTACAAAAACTACATTACAGTCTTCTGAGACTGAAATGCCAATGAAAAATTTATCATATATTTGTTTTAACTTTTATTTTTATATATTCTTGTTTTTAAGTTGTTTATTTTCATTCTTTTTGTTTGTATTTTTTCTTTTATTTGATTTAAATAATATTTTATTCGTTTTCAATTTATTTCATTTTTTAGTAATTTTTTAAATTGATTCTTGAATATTTATACCTGAATCATATTTATCAATCTTCAGACCAAATTTACTTGGTCTGAAGATTGCATAAGTGAGAAACTGTCAGAAAACCATCCGCCTTTGACTTTGTGTCCACGCTATCTTAACTTAAATATAAATACTCTATCCATGATATTGAGCACTGTTCATTTATAAATATAGCACTCATGTTATCTATCTATATATATGTCCATGCAAACCTTATAAATACATACACACATGTATCTATGCATATATATATATATATGTTGAAAGGATAAATAAATAAAGAAAAGAAAATGTTGAATGGATAAAATTAGTTTAATGAATTTCTAACACATGTTTTGTTTTAAATATACAAAGAAAAACAGCCTTCTCCAGGGAAAAATGTTTGATATCTGAAGTTAAAAGGGTCAAAATACAAAGAATTTAAGTGTTCGAAAGTTTTTCTTTGTATAATAAAATATTTTATTTAAAATAATAATAAATAGAATACAATGTGTACATGAACAAACTCCCGGCCAAAACACGTGTTGGTAATTGATTAAACTAATTGTCAGATTTATTTCCAACTTATATATATATATATATATATATATATACACATGTAAACCTTATAAATAAATACACACGTGTATATATATATATATATATATATATATATATCCATGCAAACCTTATAAATACATTCACACATCTATTTATATATATAATCCAGACAAACCTTATAAATACACATACACATATATATATATATATATATATATATATATAATGTTCTATTTATGCCTTTTAGAATGTGCGGATTATTGCAATGAAAAGTACAATGAGAAAGTTTGAAGAATTTAAATTTAAGTGGACAAACATATTGGAAGTGATTAATTCTAAGAAGCTCTGTTATACTTGGCAATAGATTAGAGTTAGCTTTTGATTCTGAAGATGATATGTGGTCAATCCTGACAGAATGAAGATATTATTAAGTCTCTGATTGGCTATTGTATCTAAGCACGGACTGGATCAGTAGAATTACCATATAAGGAAAGTATAATGAAAATACTTCAAGATTTAGAAATTAAAGTGGACAGAAAAAGGAAGATTTAGTGCTGGAAGATTATATTTCATCTAAGTCTAGATTAGCTTCAGTTCTTAGCTTGAAGAAACGATGATAAATATTGCTTGAATATATCAATGTCAGTTTATTTGGCAATTTTGTTTTTTTGGTTCTTTTTTCTTTTTTTTTTTTTTTTTTATCCTTGATGCAAAATGACTAAATCATAAGTTCTTGGGCTTTTGTTTATTATCTACCTACTCAGTTTGTTACCTTTTTATACAATTAATCTCCAGTTATAGAGAGATGTAGTTCATTGTTAATCTTGCATTCTGATAATGTACTAGTACTGGGTAGTCTACCAAGAAGTAAGTTTGGCTCACAGGCCCCTATTAAGGGTCACCAATTAGGTTTGCCATTTTTGTTTGTATGAAAGAAATGTAAAAGAAAATCTTTATCAGAAATATCAGAATTAATAAAGAAGATTAAAAATAACTCAATATTCAACACTTTGAATTTTGGTTATTATTCATTATACTTTTCTATGCTTCCATTAAGTTTTCCAGCATCTGTCGCTTATAATCATTTCATACATATATAAATATATATAAGATGAAAATAATAAAATTGAAATTGAATGAACAACTGCTATTACGACTATCACGACCTTCCGCGTGGCGTTAAAAAAAAGAACACCACGAGACGCGTGTTTATAACATTAAAAAAAAATAAAAATAACGACAAAAAAAAAAAGCGTCCATTTCCGAAAATTGTCTCTGAAGATAAAGTTTACTTTGAAATCGATAAGACAAAGAAAGATCTTTTTGTTTTTATTTTTTATGGGCATTGTATTGGCCTTCAAATCATTAATATATAATAACATAATTAACTATGCTTCAAGCAAATTACCAATTACTTTATATATATATATATATATATAATATATATATATAAATAAAGGAAAGAAAGTATAGAATGGATAAAATAGGATATTTTAATCAATTTTACTTACACGTGTTTCAGTCAGGAGTTTATGTATGTGTACATTATTCAAACTATTATTATTTTTAAATAACCAAATGAAATGAAATAATAATTCATTTGGTTATTCAAAAATAATAATATTTTGAATAATGTACACATGGATAAACTCCCGACCAAAACACGTGTAAGTAAAATTGATTAAAATATCCTATTTTATCCATTCTATACTTTCTTTCCTTTATTTATTTTTTCAACATATCATCAGATTCACTTCCAGTTTCATTTTACATATATATATATATATATATATATATATATATATAATATATATATATTAAGGAAAAAACTTTAATTGCAATTGAAATAAATTATTGCAATGAAGCAAATTTAAAGTTTATTCCTTCATTTATTGAATATTTTGCTCTTGTCCATCCACATCGGGCTCTCACTATGGTTTACCTGTATCACGATGGTTAAACTACACATAGAAAGATTGTAATTACTAGGAAATATATATATATATATATATATACACAAATATATATATATTGACCAACTCCACTGCATGAAGAATCTTCCTAGTCTAGTACAAAATATAAAATCTTCTGAGAACATACCTCCTTCACAAGGCCAATCTCTTAAGTGGAGTTTAACAGTTTTAAACTCAGAGTTTTCCTTCTCCTAGCCTGATTGCCTAAGCAAGGCTAAAGAGCCCCTCTATACCCTACTATTCAACCATTGCTGGAGAGAGAATAGTTGGATGCATATCTTCCGCAAGGTATTAGCATGATCTGAATTTGAACTCAGTTTGCCTTGTCCACTTCTTACAATAATAACCATTACATTACACCACACACCTCTGTAATCATTTTATATGACAACAAATCATTATGAAATATATTCAGGAAGACATATCAAGGAATACATAACAAATTAGTGAAGTTTCCAATTCATGACTGGATTTTTTTGTGTATTATTCAGAGAGCCCAGACTTCTCTAGAATTTAACCCAGCTATGGGTTGAACATTAGAGTAGAGCCTTGGTAGGGTGTCCAGTCTAGGAGAATGAAAAACTCTGAATTCAAAGCACTAGGGCAGTGAACCCTGATATTGATGCAAAAATTCTACTTCAATGCTCTATCATGATGCAACAGTGGCAATGGATGTTCAGTAGCTATGGTAACTGGGTGTATTCTCTGGCAGGTTCAATTAAGCTAAAAAGGTACCTAACTACCAATCTTAAAGAAGGAGTGATTTGCAAAAATGAGCATGTGATTTTATTTAAAAGAGGCTGATGATAGCTAAACTGGGGAGGGGGAGGTAACAAAGGTGTGCTCACTTAGCCATCAAGGTGGCATCAGAAATAGCTAAAACAATACAAAACAACAAAATTATACATTGAGAATGTGAGATAGCTTGAAGAAGAGGCGGATTGTTTTCTTAGAGACATGTCTGTATACATACACACACATATATATATATATATATATATATATATACATATACATATGCATGTATGTGTGTATACACATATATACATGCATGCATGCATAAGTGTGTGTGTGTTTGTCTGTCTGTCTGTGTTCTATTTATGAATTTTAGAATCTGAGGATTATTCCAATGAAAGGTACAATGAGAAAGTTTGAAGAATTTAAGATTTAAGTGGATAAACTTAAATCATTTAAGATTCTGTCAGCTTTGAGTTTTAGCAAGAAGGTGAAGTATAGGTCTATTGGGGCCTTACTATCTATCATAAATAGATAGATAGATAGATAGATAGATAGATAGATCTAATAATATTGTGACTAGTACTCTCCATAATGTTTGGTTTGGGCTTTGGAAAAGAGGTGAAGTATGCATGTCAATTCTTTCCATTTTTCTGACTGTAAAAGAGATATTTTGTGTGTTTGCTTTTTATATATTTCTGACTTCAACTGGCAACGAGGGATTAAGTCTGACAAACCAGTTTCACGGTCCCCAGTTAGGTTAACCATTTTTTATTAGAGAGTGAAGGCAACCTAAAAGAAAACTGTTGATTATTTTATATGACATTAAAAAAATTATTTGTCTTAATTTTTTTAGATGAGGCTTGATAATTGGTACATTTATGAATTACATAAATTTCAGCATTAAATAACCCACAAGGAGTTGATATGCCATTAAACAAATAAACCAAACTAAATCAAACATTCTTTCTATTCTCTTTTTATCATTCAATTGGCTTTGTGGTGCATTTTTGCAAATGCCCTCCACTCAGAAGAATGGTTCAATACTGGTGATTCTTTAGACAAAATTCAACTTATTTATTAAACGACCTTCATATAAAGTAGTAAAAACTTCCAGGTCTTTAAAGAAGGTTATGCTGACAATGTTCTGAAAAGGACTTGTCGCTATTCATTTTTCTTTAAAAAATTTGCAACTGTAAACAGTCCTTCCTATTGCCATCTCCTCAGTCTGATCTGCATAGATATTTACCAACCCCTCCACATAAGCAGGATGAGACACAAGGTCAGTTTCTAAGGTGGTGTTTAACTGGTTTGAATTCAGAGTTTCCCTTCTCCTAGACTGGTTACCAATCCAAGGTTAAAGAGCCCATTCTACCCTACTTTCTATCCATAGCTGGATGGAGAATAGTTTGATTAATACTTTTCCCAAGGGTATTACCAAACAGCCATGTCCTGGACTTGAATTTATCTCATCATGTCCATTTCCTATGACAGTAACCATTACACCAAAGATCTCCATAGTCTGATCTGTATAGAGAAGGATGTCTTAGTGAAAAAAATTATTTACAAATGGGCTAAACCTGTGTTTGCCACTATAAGCCTGAGTTGAAAAGATGGTCCATGGAGTTGAAATGCACTGATTCTCCAGCAAAGAAAAAGTTCTGGGTGCAGCAGTCTGACAGTGTTCTGGGACATAAAAGGACCCATTCCTTAAAAAAGATACAACTATAAACAGCACTTTCTATTGTCAAATCCTTAGGAAAAATGTACCTCATCTATTGAATGACCCTCATAGTTGCTTAAAATATATAATGGAGTAATAAATTATTTTTATAATTTCTCAGCCAAAATTTACCTTATTTAATGAATGACCCTCATAATTTCTCTGAATGTTTGAGATGAGGCTTGATGATTAGTATTATCTGCGTTATTTGGACTATTGTACCCATCTTCATTGTTATTTGTACAACGTTTCAGCCGATATGCCCTCTGGCCTTCTTCAGGTATTTCATATTGGCCGAAATGTTGTACAAATAACAATGAAGATGGGGACAATAGTCTGAATAACGCAGATAATACTAACCCTCATAATTGTTTCAAATACTTGAAACCATATAATAGAGCACAATAATATAATAGAGCACAAATTATCAGTACAATTTCTCAGCCAAAATTCACCTTATTTATTGAATGACCATCGTTGTATAAAGTAGTAATGATCTGCTTGGATTGTTTACTGATCATTACACGACAGTAAGGCACCGTATTTATTGCAAATCTTTAAAAATACAATTTACTCTTCGTGATCAAGGAAAGAATAGATAGATTAAATTGACTAAAATATGTTGGCCAAGAATAATTTTAACAGTTTGTCTGAACAAATTTTTCAGAATTGATTCAAAATTGTTTCTAGCCAAATTACCATTGAAAAAAAGAAAAAAGAACAAATAGAATAATTGGAATAACTAATCTAATGTAACAGTAATAAAATTTGCAATTCGGTTTCACTGGTGGACCACATAAAAACAAATTCTGGATGGTTTTACTCCAGTGGGAGTTTCATAGACATACCTCCTCTCCCCATATACCCTAATTTATTACATGATAATTAATAATGAAAAAAAATAGAAGTGAGAATTTTTTTGAAAGAGTAGATGTGCCAACAGTTTGAGAGATTAATTTTGTACCTCTTTAAGTTTTTAAATTTAACAAGAAAAACAGGGGGGGGGGTAAGGAGAGAGAAATTTGTGAAAAGAAATAGAGAAATTAAGGGAATGATAATGAGAAGAGGAAAAAGAGAAAAATGAGAAGGAGAAAGAGAGAGAAGAGAGAGAGAGAGAGGAAAGACAAACCTGAAAGTAATTAAAAGAGTCAAGAAGGAAGATGTGGTAGGGAAAGAAAAGAAAGGAAAAGAGAATATCAACTAAAAAGTGGAGGAAAAGGAGAAAGATGAAGAAGAAAAGGGAAAAAAAAAGAAATATAGTTATAAAGAAGAAAAAGAGGAAGAAGAACAAAAGCTAATAAATATAGAAAAGGAGAAAAAATGCAAGAAAATGAATAACAATGGAAAGGATAAAAAAAGAAAATAAAGAAGAAAATGATATGCAAACAGAAAACAAAAATATAGAGAAGAAGAGGAAATGAAAGAAATGAAGAAAAAGAAATAAAGTGAGAATAGAATATCATGAAAAGAAAGAAGAAAGAATGAAGAAAAAGAAATAAAGTGGGAAGAAAAACACTAAGAAAATAAAGAAAGAGAGAAGAAAAAGATGAAAAAAATAAAATGAAGAAAAAGAAATAAAGTGAGAAGAAAAACACAAAGTAAATATAGAAAGAAGAAAAAAGACGAAAGAAATAAAGTAAATGAAGAAAAAGAAAGGAAATGAGAAGAAAAACACCAAAGAAAAGAAAAGAAAGAAAGAGGGAGGGAGGGTGGAGAAGCGGAAGAAATTTTCCACTTAATACCACTTTCTGGTGATCCAAGATGTGTATCGTCCTGATTAAATTTAAATTGATTTAGATCATTTATTTTTGAGCTGTATCTTCTGTAATAGTCACAAAAATTGATCCCTTGGGCCTACTTGGCTCACTTGAACGAGATGAAAAAATTTTCAAAACAAAATCAACTAAATGTGGTCAAAATATGTCGGATAAACACTAGTGCTGATCAGTTCTGCTAATTAAACCGGGCCTCAGGGGAAAAAGTGGAAAACGAGCCTGCTTAATTATTAAAACATTTTAGATGACTTGAAAACAAATGAGCTGAACATGGCCGACAACATAAACTGCCTCTTGTTTATATACATTTTATTAACACACAAATTCAATAAATAAAACAAAATAATGTACCAAGTAGGTTGAATAAAGTGTGTATATAATATTTGCACATTTTGTTTTATGTTATTTTTTCTTTGGTTGGCCTTTTTGTTTTCTTTTGAAGAAACTGTTAAATTGAATTTAACTACTCATTGTAAAAGAGAGAGAGAGAAAGAGAGAAAGAGAGAGAGAGAGAGTCAATTAAAAAAAAAGAAGAAAAGAAGCTATGATAATGACAACAAAGCCGTTGATAAGAAGATGCAAACCCTGTGTATAAAAGTGCAACTTTTGTGGTGTAATTATACTTTACTTTGTGGGAGGGGGGCGGGTCTAGGCTGGTTTCGCATCTTGGAAAGTCTTTCTGATTTATGATGGTATCATACATTTTACAGCCACACAAACAAATACTCACACATCCACAAACAGTTTAAACTAATTTTTATCATTATATTAAATCATGCAAATTGCTGCCTTTGAATTAAAATGTATACGTAAAAAGAATATTAAGACTATATATATACCTATATATGAGACGTAAACAAACAGACGATGTTTGTGATATGGCTATTTTCAGCCGACAATATTTGGGAGAATATGTGCTTAAATGACGTCGAACCTATTTTTTGAAATTTAATTCATTAATAATTAATTAGGCGGGATTAAACTATTTAAATGTAAGGCTAAAAATCGAGAAAAATCAATCTCTGTATGTACATTTCGGCCTATTAGGCCTCATCAGCAGAGCTATAGATACGAAGACCGCCCCGTGTGTGATTCGAAACCTGTCTGTCAAATTAGCAGGCAAGTGTCTTACCTCCACACCAAACGGACTTAGCAAGATTTTCTTCGCTTTGTTAAGTAGTAGTATTTATATTCCTCTTAAGTGACCTCTACACAAACTTACGAGACGTAAACAAATACCTATATATATATACCTATATATATATATATGTATATTATATATATATATATACACACCTATATATTTTAATGTTCAAATTTATATATATATAATATATATATATATATATATATATGCATGTACATGCATATACATACATATATATTTACCTGTATTTTTTAATGTTTCCTTTATATTTCAGGATAAAAAATCCCTTCTTCAGAAGACTTTGGATGTTTATGGCTGTTTGTATTAATACAGATCAGTGTGGAGATAGTGACATGTGGGTTACTGTATTTGTTTTTAATGTTTGAAATATATATATATATATATATATATATATAAATTACGCTTAAGCCTACATAGAAACAAAAGGCATACTAGTAAATCTGTACGATACAACTGGTCAACACTTGCCAACAGCGATATATGCAATCGCTATGCTGCAGCAGTAAGAAATAAATTTGATATCCTCCATTAGACATCTGAAAGCTTCACTCCAAACGAGGAATACAAAAACTTTGTCAGTGCCCACCTAGAAGCAGAGGATATCCCGCTCAGACTGTCACAGATGTAGACTACGCTAATGTCCTTGTACTTCTTGCAGATACACTGGCACAAACCAAGTCACTACTGTGAAGAAGGCAGCAAAGAATATTGGCCTCTATGTGAACTTCAATAAAACTGAGTTCATGTGTTTCAAAAATAAGTGATGGCTGGTTGGTTGTTTTATGGCATATCAACCCTTTTTGGATCATTTAATGCCAAAGTCATTTTTATGAATAAAGGCATCAGGTTGCTTACAGTACCTACTGTTGTTTAAGTGGTCATATAGTTAAGTATTGAACAGGCTGCTTAAGTTTGGTGATTCAGTGGGAATTGGTGCTTTCAGCAAGACTTGACAGTAATGAAGATGTGAAGGAAAGAAGGGAAAAAGTAGGGAAAAGAAAAGACAAAGAAGTGAAGAAAACAATAAAAGTGAAGACAAAGGGAATAAGAAGAAGATGAAGAAGAAGGAAAGATGAAGAAGAAGACAAAGGAAAGATGAAGAAGGAAAGATGAAGTCAATGGAAAGATGAAGAAGAAGACGAAAGAAAGAAGAAGGAAAGATGAAGAAGTCAATGAAAAAATGAAGAAGACAAAGGAAAGAAGGAAAAATGAAGAAGTCAATGAAAAGATGAAGAAGAAGACAAAGGAAAGATGAAGAAGAAAACAAAGGAAGATGAAGAAGGAAAGATAAAGTCAATGGAAAGATGAAGAAGAAGACGAAAGAAAGAAGAAGGAAAGATGAAGAAGTCAATGAAAAAATGAAGAAGACAAAGGAAAGAAGGAAAAATGAAGAAGTCAATGAAAAGATGAAGAATGAAGAAGAAGGAAAGATGAAGAAGAAGACAAAGGAATGGAAAAAAGACAAAGGAAAGAAGAGGAAAAAGAAGTAGAAGAGGACAAAGGAAAAAAGAAGACAAAGTAAAGAAGAAGGAAACAAGGAGACAAAGAAAAGAAGAAAAAGAAGATTTTTCTAGAAATGATTCCTGAAATGAACGCTAATGATGAGAGTCATAATAATCAAGATAAACTCAACACTTGTCCCACTAGTAAAGAATTGAAACAATAAAACAATATTGAAATCATCTCAGAAAAAAATGTCTACTAGGACATTTGTTAATGTGACTTGATCAAAAATTAATAAGGATTAAAAAGAAACGAGCAAAATTTGTTTGTAAATCGATTTATTCGAAAATTTGATTAAGAAACTAACGTCATTTTGGATTTTTGTTTTATTTGCCAAACATTTTTTGTTTTTATTATCTAAGTTCTCGTTTCAGTTATTTGCAAAATTTAATTAATGTCCCCCCACCACCCTCACACACCCATCTCCCCACTTTAGCCATACCACAAGAATATTTTTCTGTTTATTTTTTTCTTTTTCTATTTCACACTTACCAATAAAGTATAAATAACAGAGATATTTAGTGCAAATAATTTCTCGTCACAATATTGATAAAACCGTTTCTTCAATCATAGGACAAAATCTTTTGTATCTCGTGTGTTGAAAAAAAAAATAATGGTAACTAAATTGTGAAATATTTCACCAATTTTTGGCATAAAAGTAGTTTTTTTAAGAACATTTGAAGAATTTTTACCAAAAAGTATTCACCTGAAGAATCATCATCTTCATTTCCGATTGCCTTATAAAGTCAAATTGTTTCTAATATTCACAAATACACACACACACACACACACATACATACATACATATATATATATATATATATATAAGAAAGTTTGGTGTGTACGTGTTGACTTATAACTCTGAAAAGAGAAGTCACTCCGATTCAAAATCTTGTATACACGTTAATAACCTTCTAACTAAGAAACACACCAAATTTGGTTACTGATTTTTACTGATTAAGGAATAAAATTAATTGATGAAACCAAAATCAACCAATCTGCATAACTGGCCGTATACCAGCAGCTGCTGATAATAAAATATTGTTCGCTGCCTGTTTTAGCGATACTAGCAGTTTAGTTTAATTTTAGTAAACTAAATCACATAAGCACTTTAGCTCAAAATTTCTCGCATCAATCATTAAAATATTTATTTGGTTTAGAATAAAATAAAATAATCTTTCTAAATATGTAATTTATATGTGTCTTATCCATTGACTTATTTTTTTACAGTGAATTTAAAAAAAAAATAACAGATTAAACAAAAACATTTAACGATAACTCAACTTTATTTTTATAGTCCGGTCATGGACCAGGCACTTTTGCTAGTATATATATATATAAAGAAAATTTGGTATGTATGTGTCAATTTATAACTCAGAAAAGAGATGTCAGTCAGATCTGAAATCTTGCATGCAGATTAATATGCTTATAACTAAGAAACACACAAAATTTGGTTTTGATTTTTACTAATTAAGTGATATAATTCAATGATTAAAAAAATTAAAAAATACCATAGACAGACACTTTCATCCCCACTCCAATACCGTTGACATGAGTCGAGTTTTTAACTTTCAAGACAGTGAAATCAAAAACTACTGTTAACAGACCTTTCAACTCCTAGCCTCCATCGGCACCTTTGAATTGGCATCAAGACAGCCGACTCAGTCCAATGCCATCTGTAGGCCTCGCCAGTACTCTTATACAATATATGTTTCTTATGATTATACTCCTATTTCATTTGTTCCTTTAATTTAAGATTGCCTTATAGAGTCAAATAGATAAGACAAGACGAGTTCAAATTCTGGATGAGCCTATTTGCATTTCACATAGTGCTAGTACCTTTATGAAAGGTATGAATCCAAATATTCACCCTCCCTCCAGCTATGGATAGATAGTATGGTAGATTGGGCTATTTAACCTTGGTTAGACCTCCACTCTAGGAAAAGGATAAGTCCAATTAAGAAATTAAACTTGTATTGAACCCTTTTGTGCAGAGGGGTTGGTAAATATATATAGTCAAATTGTTTCTACAAGGGTGAGTCAAAAAGCTTATAAGGGATGTTCTCCTGTAGGAACATGGACACACCATGCCATTTTGTTTAGGACAGGTATAATTACCAATACAGGAACATGTATCAGACATCAAAATGAAGCTGGTCCTATGTGGATCACATTCCTACTTCCCCACATAGTCACCGTTTCTCTCAATAGCAATATTCCACCTTTGAATGAGAGCATGTATCCCTGCCCTATAAAATTGTCTTTGAGCCCTTTCTTCACTAAAGATTTCACTTCTTCATCACTGGAATAGTGTTTGCCTCTCAAACCCTCTTTTATGGAGCTGAGGAGATGATAGTCCGAAGGTGATAAATCTGGTGAGTATGGAGGATGCGGTAAAGTTGTCCACCCGAATGAGGCAATTTTCACCCTTGTCCTGATGCTTGAGTAGTGGTCAAGCATTGTCACACAAAAGGAGAACATTGTTGATTAGCAAGTTGGGTTTTACTTGTCAGATTCTTGCTCTGATCCTCGTTAGGGTCACAATATAGGCCTTAGCTTTATAAAAAACTTCACATGAAATAAAGAAAATGGCATTACTTTTTGACTCACCCTCGTATGATATTTTCTTTTATTGATCAATCTTTAATTTTTCTTCTTTTTCATATCAATTTAGTATTTTTTTTCCATCTTGGTTATAATATTTTGAGTGGATGCAAATGAAGTCATTTGTAATATTCTGAGTGGAGGCACAAGAAACTACTTATGATATTATGAATGGATGAACAAGAAATTGGTTGTAATATTGTAACTGGAGTCGAGTGGAGTCACATGAAATTGATCTTAATTGCCTAGTGGTAATAAATCTTACTGGTTAATTCCAATTGATTTCTATGATCGGCTTTTTTCCTTCACTTTTTGTCTAGTACGTACATGTGTTTGTGTGGATATTTATGTATTTTGGGGGGGATCTAGTATGTTTATGTGTGTATATATATATATGTATTTCTACGTCCCCGCGCGTGTTATTTGCTAGATGGCCATTGAGCGAAACGCTTTATCCGCCCTTTGACAGGTTTTGTTTTTCGTCCTGCTGGATGTCTAGCCATCCTCCTCACCAGATACGCTTGGTGGGGTAACCGGTTTAGTCGCCGATAACCCGACTATGAGACAGGTAGTACTGGGTTACATAGTACCAGTAGCACCATATGCGACCTGACACATTCATCATCATATGTATATTGCTTGTGTCTGTGTAAGAAGATTCAATGTGTGTATGTATTTGTGTGTATCCTAGTAAGTAAAGTCGTTGGGGCAGCTTAAAGTCGGTATCAGCCAATCAGCGAGGGAGTCTATCCCTTTTAACTTGTGCTAGACCAAGGAGATTATTTTAGCGTCTGAGGTGGAGCGCCACACCTACCGTCAGCTCCTTACTTTACCGCACAGATCCCTGTGCTACTCATACGCTGAGTTGGCGAGGACCGGTATTGAACTAGGAACCTTGTGGTTTCTAGCCGAATGCTCTATCGACTGAGCTAACCCGGCCCCTGAAGGGATTAGTGGGGAGAGTTTGGATAAATGGCATTACTTTTTGACTCACCCTCATAATATATATTTCTTCTTATGATACTCGTTTTTCATTTGTTTCTTTTATTCTGACATTTTCATAAAGTCAAATTCAGTTAATGTATAATTACACCACAAAAGTTGCACTTTTACACACAGGGTTTGCATCTCCTTATCAACGGCTTTGTTGTCATTATCATTTATGTTCTTATCATTATATGTTATGTCATTATCATTATATCAATTATGTTGCAATTCAATTTTGCCCAGATTCTTCCTTTAAGCCCATTTTGTACAATAATGAATTCCATCTTAATTAATCTTCCCACTTCATTTTTGTTTTTATTATCACCAATTCTACACATCATCCCTTCTCATCATTTTTTATCTCTTAAAAAACATATTTTTGACTGAAAATTTTAATAATGAAAACATTGAAAAGTCTGGAAGCATACCTTTCCCATAGAGTTAATACTCTTAGGAAAGGTATGCATCCAACTACTTTACCTCCAGCTATGGGTAAATAGGATAGACTGGGCTCTTTAACGCCTTGCCAACAAAATTTCCTCCACAGCTGTCCCAAATTTTCTGGATATTATCCCTGTATGATTGAATAACATAAAAGTTCACAATCTATTCACATCATAACTTATTCTATTCAAATAAAGTCTTATCAATATTGTAATCTGAGACCTTCTGTTCAATTATAATGAACTAACCATCAGTTTTTGTACTTTTCTCACAATTATGGGAGAGTCGCTGTAAGGGGCTTGAATAGGCAAAGAGTTAACCTTGGTATGGCAACCAATCTTTTCCTGTTAATGCCAGAATCACATATCTATGGCTATTATGAGTATATGGCTCAGAGAGTCCATCCCTAAAGGTTGTACCTCCCCATTAATGGAGTTGGATCAGGTTTACTGATGGCTGCAACATCTACATGGAAATGTTGACAGTGCTGAGCAATTTTTTTCCCTACCTACATATAGTAAATTCTATCTTGTGTAACTTTCTATCCTCCTAGTGGTATGGTAATGGGGGTAGATATCTATATGACAATTGTGTTTACAGTTTCCAGGATTTCCTTTAAATTTTTCATTCTACTTTTGAGCAATTCAAGAAGTATGGTGAGTGTAGGGAAGTTCCTCAGGTTTAACGTTTTATAAACAGGTTTTATTACGGGAATATTTACACTTGAGGTCCATGTGGCTGTACGTTCAAGGATGTAGTGCAGTCCCTATTTTCGTGATCTCGCCCTATTGAGATTTCCCCTAATCTCACCAGGTCGAGATCTTAGGACACTACAGTGAGCCAGGCTAACAAGGCGCTAACAAGGCCTTAATCGTGAGTTTGATTCTCATTGTGTGTCCCATACTTTTGGCCTTGTAAGTAAAGTCGTCAGGGTGGCCCAAGGTCGGTATCAGCCAGTGAGGGAGTCTATCCCCTTTTTCACTAGCACTAGATGAAGGAAATTGTTTTGGCGTCTGAGGTGGAACGCCACACCTACCATCACTTCCTCACTTTACCGCGCAGATTCCTGTGCTACTCATACGCTGAATTGGCGAAGGCCAGTATCGAACTAGGAACCTTGTGGTTTCTAGCCGAACGCTCTACCAACTGAGCTAACCCGGCCCCTTCTTTGGCCTTGTAATAGATCTAAACTATGCTTAACTTTTGATTTTGATTCTCACTGTGTGCATCATATTAATGATCTTGTGTCAAATCTCAACAACATCAAGGTGTACCAGCAGCGTTGATCCCTATAACTCTTCCTCACCACCCATCCCTATTATTCATCAATTTTTGGAAGCTTCTCTGCACAGCATTAGCATAGAACTGATTGATGAATGTTTCTGCCAGATGACCCACGCTGGTTTGTCCATGTTCATACATGAGAACATCCCTTATAAGCTCGTCCTTGCTTTTCCAGCAGTATCCAGCATGTCTTGTTCGTTTTACTCAGCTAGTTGGTGTGATAAGAGGCAAGTGGCCATACAGCTGTTCCTTTGTGAGATGCAGCTTCCAGGATTTTTTCAATTTGCATGCAACATCTTTGTACAAAATATACCTATTTTTGAGTTTGATTCCCACTGGGTGCCTTATATCAATGGCCTTGTGCCAGATCTAAGGTATGCATTGTTTTTTTCTTTGATCCTCACTGGATAGCGCATATTTCTTGTGTTGTTCCATATTAGATTACGGTTAGTAACTGACATCTCATCTGATTTTTACCTGTCTACGCATTGCTTAACTTTGAAGACTGTAAGAAATTTTTTTTTTCTTGCCGTTATGATCATGAAATAAAATATTCAATAATCAATCAACAAAAAAAAAGACTAAGTCAATGAGAATGTCTTATTATTAACAGAACACATATCCCCCATGTATATATATATATATATATATATATATATATATTATTTCAAGTTTTAAAGAAAGCAGATGAGAGAACTCTCACCAAAAATGGCACTTACTTTTTGCAGTTCACATAGGAATACAGCAAGGCGGCATCCAATTTTATCTTTTCAAAGAAAAAAATAGAAGCAGGAATTTTATTTTCAGGAAGCAATCATGTCGTTTGTAGCTTTTCACCATAAAAATTGTTTAAAAGAATATTGGTAATATTTTTTTTTTCAAAAAAGGAAAAAAAATGCAACTTTGAAATACAATAAAACTGTTTCTAATATGCAATTCTTTTTACACCTGTTTTTTTTTCTTTTCTTTTTCTTCTTCTCAAATAAATTACATGGAAGCCTAATTTTGAAAAATTTTGTCACTGTCAAAATCCTTACCCAACACCTTAGTATTGTCAATATACATTTTATATATATATATATATATATATATAATGAGCACAATCTATGTATGTATTACTGTTTTACCTTGTGGCATGCAAGACTTACTTATTAGGAAAAATTTTAACTTGAGCTTTATTAGAACCAGATTTCCCTAAGGAACCCAAGACAGATCCTTAATTTCATTCCTTAAACACATTTCTGGCTCCCAGTAAATAAGACGAAAAAATTTGTGTGAGAACTTCCTATTTTGAAATAAGTGACTTATTGTTTTGTTTTTTGTTGTTTTTTTTTGTTTTTTTCAATGCGTTTTTTTTTTCAAAATTTTTTTCTTTCTTTTTTTACATTTTGTTGTTGTTGTTGTTGTTGTTGTTGTTCACATTGCAGTTTTGTATTGTTGTCTCCTCTTTTTGTTGCATCTTTCCCAGAGCAGAGAATTACCCATAATCCCCTTGTAATGTACCAAGTAATTCCTATTTATTCCAGAATAGAAAAAGAATTACTTACTTTGGCAAGGCAGCCCACGCCTTCTCCTGATACCCTCTCAAAGATCATCAAAGAATCAGAATGGAAACGGGGGGGGGAGAGAGGGGGATCTTAAAGAGATAGAGTAAATCCAATCAAATATGTATATATAGTTGGCAAATGAGCCGAGCTGTTGTTTTTGGTGGGGGGGGGTAGTAGCTGAGGAAGGTTTGGGATAAGAGGAAGAGGATTGGAGGGGAGAGTTTTGGATAAATGGTAAATGGCACTGGCAAGAACAATGTTGCTTTGGTTTGGCGCTTGATTTTTTTCTTTTCTTCTTTCTTTTGTAAAATCAGATGCTTAGGAATTTGAGTGTGTGTGGTTATCTGGGGACAGTGAGCTTTTAGGGGTGAGGGGTGCTTTTTATTTAAAAATTTTGAATTTGTAAGATGCTTTTGAATGAAAATGGTTCACACCTGGAAGAATAAAGAAACAGGAAGAAGATCAAAGAGAGACATGGAAAAATCTAAATGAATGAGGATGAGGTTAAAAAATTTGTTAAAGAAAATGAGATAATTAAGAAGGAATAGTTAATTCAAATAAAGTGGGAAAAGAAGGATAATGAATAGTAATACAGAAGAGAGAGAAGAGAGATGTAGAGATTCCTTTTAAAGAGAGAGAGAGAAAGAAGGGATAATGAGAGGAAATACAGAATAATGAGAGAAGAGAGAGAGAGAGAGAAAGAAAGAGATATATAGAGATTCCTTTTAAAAAAGAGAGAAAGAAAAAAGGATAATGAGAGGAGAGATATGTAGAGATTCCTTTTTAAAAAAAGAGAGAAAGAGAAAGGATAGAGAAGAAATACAGAAGAGAAAGATGTTAAGAGATAGATGTAGAGATTTATTCTTAAAAAGAGAGAAAATGAAACTGGTTGAAAAAAAAAAGAGCTATGAACAAAAAGAGATTGAAAAGAAAGAGAAGAATAGAAAATGAGAAAGATAAACAGATTGAAAAGAATAGGAAAAGAAAGGGAAAAGAAGAAAAGGGAAAAGAAAGAAAGAAGAAATGGATGAAAGAAAGAAAGAAAGAAGATAAAAGAGAAAAGAAAAGAAAAAAGAAGAAAGAAAGAAAGAAAGAAAAGGGATAAAAAAGAAAGAAAGAAGAAAAGGGATAGAGAAAGGAAGAAAGAAAAAGAAAAGAAAGAAAGAAAAGAAAGAAAGGAAAGAAAAAGAAAGAAGAAAGAAAGAAAGAATAAAAAAGAGAAAGGAAAAGAAGAAGAAAAGAAGAGAGAAAAAGGAAAAAAAGAAAAGAAAGAGAAAGAAAAAAAGTCATAAAAAAGAGAAAGGAAAGAAGAAAAAGAAGGAAAAAAAAAAAAGAAAGAAAAGTCAGAGGAAATGGAAGAGGATGAAAAAGAAAAAGAAAAAGGAAAAGAAAAGAAAGGAAGAGAAAGGAAGAGACAAAAAGAAAAAGAAAAAAAAGAATAGGGTTAAGAAAAAGAATCTATGAAGTTAAAATTGTGAAAAAGAGAGAGAGAGAGAGGGGGGTACTAGAGACCTATTAGCAGACAGAGTGAAACATATAAGTAGATGGGGCGGAAGTTTTGGGCAACTTTTAAAACACCCAAACTTGTTTATTTTCTCAATGGTCTTTCTTTATTATCTTAATAATTTTTAAAAAGTATACTTTTTAAGGCTTTCATCTGATTCACAGGTTAATATAACTTTTGTTTGTTTGTTAGTGGGAATATCTTTTGAAACAAATTTGTCCATTAAAATTCATTCAATATGAATGGGCAAAGAGTGAATGAAAGCAAAAGATCCCATTCTCTTTATTCATTCATTAAGAAAGAAGAAAAAACCGAAGAAAGAACTAAATGAACAGCCATCCACATCCTGTGATATTGTAGTTATAAAGGCTTTATTTAGCTATTTAGCAAACAGTTTTGCATTCAAATTACTTCTCTTTGCACCTCTTGTCTTTCCTTTGGAGTGTTGTATACCTTTTTTGATCACTCCCCACATTGCTTTTCAAGTGAATGCCTCTGTGACCTATTTGAAGCTTTTGTTTCATAGATTTCTCTCTAATGCCAAATACAAGAACACATCAAAATAAACTAAAAAAAAAAAGAATTCATCTTATCTATCCTATCAATGGATTATCTCTCTCTCTCTCTCTCTCTCTCTCTCTCTCTCTCTCTCTCTCTCTCTCTCTCTCTCTCTCTCTCTCTCTCTCATTTGGCTTTTGTAGCACTTTATTCTCTTTTTGATGCAATATCTATTGTTGTTTCTGTTGTTATCATTTGCTCAATATCTTTTAAAAATTGATGAGCCTCTTTCCTTTTTTGTTTCTTTTGAAGACAATGTGGTAAAGTTATAATAGACTTGGTTGAGAGGATAATTTCGAAGTGAGGGCAGTGGGGAAGTGATCACAGTCTGTCTGGGTTTTAATTCTTACCTTTTAGACAGAATAATAGATATGTTTGTTTTTTTCTCTCTGTCTTTCTTTCTTTTGATAAGCTAAGATTCTTATTGTTCAATTCTGACATGGGAGCTGAATGAAACCCCTATTATACGATTCTTCTTTTGTTGCACTTAATTTTATCTTAACTTGTTTTTAACCCTTTCAAATTTTGATAACATGCATCTTAAGTGAAAGTTTGGGCTTGTTTTAGCGGGGACATTGGTAATTTGTCCTTTGTATGAGAAGGCTTAATTAAAATCCAGATAAAAGCTGAATTTTAAATGCATATTTTCATACTCGACCCATGGGTTGTTGGTTGGTTGGATTTTATGGCCTGCTAACCCATGTTGGGTAATTTTATGCCCAAGACGTTTTTGTTTTATTCATTCTTGATGGGTAATCTATTTTTTTTCAAACTCCTTTTTTTTCTATTTAGCCCATAGATGGGACCCTAACAGGTACTACCATTCCGGTACAAAGTAAAAGAGTGGTGATAAAGGGATGCACAGGGACATGTCATCAGATATGTTCTTGGATTCATCAGGGTTTGGGGTCTTTTCACATCAGACCTCCTTGCCCAGGTGACCCAGATGGAATTAATTACTTCCCAGTAGCAATGATCTGGTGGGGGGGGGGTGAAGGAAGAATTCTCAAAATAGTCGTGACAAATGAGCAGAGCCTCTTTGGTTTGAATTTAGAGTTTTCCTTCTCCTAGACAAGTTGCCATACCAACATTAAAGAGCCCAGTCTGACCTACTATTTACCCGTAGCTAGATTGGTTTATTTGCTTTGTTTTGTTTTACGGCATATCAACCTCAGTGGGTCATTTAATGCTGACAAAGTTTTGAAATAAATTCATTCTTTATGGATATTCAATTCTTTATTAACAGAACAAATTTTACTATTTTATCCATAGATTGGACCCTAACAGGTACTACCACTCGAGGTCAGAGTGGACCAGAGAGCAATGGTGATGAAGGAGTGCTCCACATTCCCCAAGACCTTCAGAACTGGAACCGCACCATCAGATAGAGTGTAACATCATTCCCAGGACATGAAGACCCTCAGCAACCATCTAGCACATATATGATAAAAAGGGTTGGGGCAATCATGTAGGTGCTAGCGCTTGGCATGACCATGATTGATCCATAGCTGGAGGAAGAATAGTTGGATTCATACCTTTTGCAAGGGTATTAACCCTATGTGAAATGCAAACAGCCTCATTCAGGATTTGAACTCACCACGCCATGTCCATTTCCTACAACAGTTAGAAATTCACCACATGCCTCCAGCTATGAGCTCAACCTGTTTATCCAAAGAAACCAAGGAACTCTGTGATAGTTCTAATACCCACCTCTTTATAGCTCTTGCTATATCAATTCTAGAGAGAGCTCTGCAACAAAACGTTAACAGCTCACAAAATGTTTGTCAGAAATGACTTCTATATTGTTTTGATTGATTGGTTGGATTTTACGACATGTCAATCCTTGTTGGGTTATTTCATGCTGAAAACATTTTGTTTCATTCATTTATGATGGGTATTAATTTTTTTAACTCAATTTTTTTCTCAAATATCTCTGAGATAAATCTTAAAAGAAATACATTAACAAGAAGAAATGATTGTAATTTTATTTCCTACTTCCTAATTTAACTAAATATTTAAATTAGCAAAATTGAGCAATGAAAGACAGGAGTGATGGAAAATAATGAAGAGGTAATTTCAAAGTTGTTCTATTTTTAGATTATGCCCCCTCTGTTTCAGATCATGTTATTTGCATTCTTATTTAGTTTCATTAGTCTTTCTAATTTGATATATTTCATTATATTAAAACTTAAATATTTGCACCAGGAGGGTGGATATTCTTGATAGTTCTAAGAAAAGAACAACCAATGAATGTGCAACATTCTGTAGGCAGAACACCTTGTTATATATATATATATATATATATATATATATATATATAACTTCTAAAAAACTTCCTCCCACATATATAAATTCAAACCTGTTAAGCTCTGCTTAAGAAATTGACCTTGTGTTGAATCCTGCTTGTGAAGAAGGGATGGATAAATAAATATATATATATATATATTACTAGAATTTTCCTTGTTTACATATATATATATATATATATATAAACAATCTCTCAAAAACAGCACATCATAGAAAAATTTACTTGAGAAATATACTTAAAATGA
>CM042148.1:111511299-111778799 GCA_023376005.1 Doryteuthis pealeii
ATATATATATATATATATATAGTCCTTTCTCTAGCTTGACAGAGAAAGGACTAGAGCATTGGCTAGTGTCCCAGCAATACATTCTAATAATCCACACTCTTGTTCCATCTGTGGACTTCTTTGCAAATCAATGGCAGGGCTGAAATGTCACCTGTGATTAACAGACAAGGTTAAATGAAAGAGGTTGTCGGAACCTCATACGTCAAAATTGATGGGAGTGTCGATCATTATATATATATATATATATATATATATATTGCATATTATTTGTGTATAAAAATATATATCTGTAGGGTTTTACTGACATTTTCTTATGTGACAAATTCTTTTCTCATATCTTGGTTTGTTTGGTTGGTTTATTTGTTTTACGGCATATCAATCATTTTAGGTCATTTAATGCAGAAACAAGTGAATTCGATAAAATTTTCTATGTTTCAAGTTCTTAATATCTTCAAATAGGTATAAATTATTTTCCTTAACTTCATTTGGTTTGGGTTAGTTTGGATTGGTTTCTTTAATGGTATAATAACTCTGTAGGTTATTTAGTGACAAAAGCTGTTAGAGTGGAAGATAAAAGTTGGAACTCAAGTTTTCCTTACTGGTGTAATTTTTGTAATGTATTTTGTGGATGTATTTTATATCTTTACTGTTTTTTTCTTTTTCTGATATCATAACTGTTTTTTTCTTCATCTTACATCATAACTGTTTTTTTCTTCATCTTACACCATAACTGATTTTCTCTTCATCTTACACCATAACTGTTTTTCTTCATCTTATATCATAACTGTTTTTCTTCATCTTACATCATAACTGTTTTTCTTCATCTTACATCATAACTGTTTTTTATTCTTCTTATATCATGTTTTTTCTTTATCTTATATCTGTCTTTCTTATATCATATCTGTTTTTTCTTCTCCTTATATCTGTTTTTTTCTCTTTATCTTATATAATATCTGTTTGTTCTTATCATATCATATCTGTTTGTTGTTTTTATATATCATATCTGTTTTTTCTTCTTATATCATAACTGTTTTTTTTCTGATATCATATTGATTTTTCAGGTGTTACACATGAAGCAGAAACTTTTTGATGAACAAAAGTAACAGAAACATGTACAGTGAAATGACAGTTGATGAGTATTGTAAAAAGAGGAACACTGAAAAGAAAGGGAAGGACTATTGTGGAAGCCAAAAACGATGGAGCCAAAAGCCACTGAAATCAACCACAGATGAAAATGGAACTCCCCTCCCATAAGAGTTTTTCCAATGATGATTTGACAAGTGGGTGCAAAGGGGACACAAATTCATCACTTTTAGGGGGAGAACATTTTGTGAATAGTACCACATCATGACTCAACACATGTTTCTATACATATATATATACTATATGAGGTGTGTTCAAAAAGTATGAACACTGAAATTGTATTTACAAAGACAGAAATAAACAGCTAATGAAGTATTAATTTTAATTGGTTGTATTTTATGGCATGTTAACCCTTGCTAGGCTATTTTATACTGAAGACATTTTGTTTTATTCATTCTTGATAGGTATTAAATTCTTTTTTTTTAATAACTCAACTTCTTTTTAAACACTTTTTTTAAAACTCACTTTCTTCTTTTTAACCCATAGATGGTACACTAACAGGTACTACCATGCCAGGTCAGAGTGGATTTGGGAGTAATGATGATGAACATGTACTCCACATTCCCCAGATATCAAGAATTGAAAATTCACCATCAGATAGAGTTTAACATCATACACAGGACACTAAGAACCTCAGCCACTACCTTCTAGCACATATATGATAAAAAGAGTTGGGGTGTTTATGGCATGTCAACCCTTGTTAGGCTATTTTATTCTGAAGACATTTTGTTTCATTCATTCTTGATAGGTGTTGACCTTTCTGTATATAAGGTGTGTCTTAGATGCCTACTCTTATTTATAGACTCGGCGATAATCATGTGACCAACCTATTGACCAACCACTGGCAGTATTCTGCTACTGATATTATTATTTATACTGGCTGTTCTAATCTTAGCTACACACATTACTTGGATCTTCATGGACGACGGATCATAGGATTATATCACTGGACCTTTGACACTACATAGGATTCCAAAACTTAGGACTTATTCACTTACCCAAGGATTCTATAACTCAGGACTTACTTACTCATTTACTTTAAGTTCTTTACAACTGGCCAATGATGGCGGCTAGAAACTTAATAGTTGCTAAATTCTTTTTATTTTTTTAAACTCAACTTCTTTTTAAACACATATTCTGCCCAGTGGAGCCACCTGTTAGCTGTATGTGACAACCCGTGATGCTTAAGGATGGAACTCAGGTGGTTGAGCAGTCTATGGCATGCAACATTCCACTTTGGCCCTTACTTGGGCTAGACGGTCGGTTGGAGAGGCCTCCTCTGATCAATTGGCTGGTCATGTCAAGCCCAGCATCTATATGATTGTCCCAACCCTATTGCCTTTATGGCAAGCCCCAACTCTTTTTTATAATATATGTGCTAGAAGGTGGTGACTGAGAGTCTTCATGTCCTGGGAATGACACTAAAATCTCGGAGTAATGATGAAGAGGTACTCCATATTCCCCAGAGCTCCAGAATCAGAAATTCACCATCAGATAGTGTTTAACATCATACGCAGGACACTAAGAACCTCAGCCACTGCCTTCTAGCACATATATGATAAAAAGAGTATGGGTGTTGCCATACGGCAATAGAGTTGGGAAAATCATATAGTTGCATGGCTAGATATGACCAGCTAATTGATCAGAAAATATCAATTTTCTTCCATGTAATCTGCTTAGCATTCAATACAGATATTCCAGCAAGTTTTCCATTGGTAGAAGGACCACTGACATGACTTTTTTAATATGAAGTTGCACTGTCATATTTTCTTTTAATGTTGTCCGTGTACTCAAAATTCTTACCCCTGAGCTAGATCTGGTGAGTATGGGGGTTACATCATTTGTGCAAAAACTGCAGTTCAAAAGTAGGTATTTAATCAACCCTTTCACCACAATTAGGATGTGACACAAGGTCATAAGTAAGGGGCATCCAGTAGGGATCAAACTAGTTTACTAACCATTACAACATGGTGGGACACCCTCTGTAATAATAATATTAACCCTGTAAGATTCAGTGTTAATTAATGAACATACAATTCCGACACGTTGTGAGACAAAACATTAAATATATATAACAGCACATGGAAACGATAAGTTACATAATGTACAGGAGAATAGAACATGTAAATACATATACAATATTTAGGTATAAACAAGATACCCAAATGTACCTAACATATAAATGTTACAGACATGGAACTAAAGGATAGTCCATGCTGTATAAGGACTTACAGTAATGTAGGGGGGGGGGCAAAAGCCTCACCGAGAGAGGGGGGTAGATAGACTCTAGCCCATAGCAGTTCTTGAGAAGATCCAGCTAAAAAGAGGAAGACAAGTTCCACTGAACACGCTTAACTACCAGAGGTCCCCTAGTGGGAACAAACAGCAACACAGCAAGAAGATAACTCTTCCGGCAAAGGGAAGGTAATCCCCTACAACCCCTTAAGAGTTATGGCTTATGGCTTATACCCACACATAGAATAAAGAATGGCATCTTACCCTTAAAACCTTAAAACAAAGTGTCTCCTCTTTTATTTAAATACTACAACATGGTGGCAGCAGTGAGATTCAGGCTCGAGCTTGATCGACCAATATCCATTCTTTACATCCAGTTTGGAAAAGTACTTGGTATCAGAGATTTTGTGCATGATCTCCTCTATTGTAGTGACATTGCATGATTGTTCTGTTTAGATCATTGGTGTCCAAAGAGAACAATCAATCCAAAACTATCAAGATTTGATTCATAGTTTTTTGGGTTTTTAAAAAAAATTGTCACTGACTTATCTAGACATCATCTCTTTAGTATATAAGTTGCTCAGAGGTGCACACATCTTTATTTAAATTTTAAAGCCACAGTCTGAGTTCTTTAGCCTTGGTTAGGCAACCAGTCTAAGAAAAGGAAAACACTCTGAATTGACCTGACCTGACCCTATTGCCCTTCTGATAAAACCCCAATCCTTTTATCATATATGTGCTAGATGGTGGTAGCTAAGGGTCTTAGTGTTCTGGGTATGAGTTAAACTGATTTTAAAGGTGAAGTTTCAGTTTTCGAGCTCTGGGGAATATGGCATACCCCTTCATTGCAATTACTCCATGTCCACTGTAATCCAGAGCAGTATTTTCCTGATAGGGTTCGATTTATGGGTCAAATAGATCTGTAAAAAATCATTCATATTTTAAATGAACCATGCCCTACCCCAAATTAAGAAGCATTACTAATTACAAATATAAATATGAAAGAAAATGTATTATTTAGATTTTTCGGACTGTTGTACTCATCTTTATTGTTATATACACAACGTTTCAGCCACAACCTTCTTGTAAACCTTTTCACCAAATTTGGGAACCGAGTTCAATGTGAAACTTCTGAAGCAGGCCAAAGGGCACACATTGTGTATATGACATTAAAGATGAGGACAACAGTTTGAAAAATCCAAATCCAAATTATTGAGCCTCACCTCAAAAATTCAGACAAATGATAGAAGATGATTCCCAAATGTTTAGGCATACAACAACCCAATACAAGTTTATATCCCATTGTGTATATAACAATAAAGTTGAGGACAAAAGTTCGAAAAATACAAATACAAATTATTGAGCCTCACGCTGGGGGTACGAGCATCATTCCAGGGGTGCGGGAAGCGTCTATTCAAACTTAGATTAATTTTTTTCTTTTGGAATTAATATTATCTATATTTTCGTTTCTTTATTTCATTTTTGTTTACATATTATATTAGATTTAGAAAGTGAAATATATATGATCTTTTGATAAAACTGTAGTATGGATTCACATTCTATATTTTTTAACAAAAGTATAAATTGTAGGGGTGTGAGATCAGAGCAAAACTCTTTTAAAAGTGCGGAAATAGAAAAAGGTTGGAAACCACGGGCATAGAATAAACCAATACAGGTTGACATGCCATTAAAATTAATCTATCAATCAAATATGTAAATTCACATTTTGAACTATGCTGTTTTGGAGGTTCGACAATGTCTTGTACCTTATTTTCTGATGATAAGCTGACATAACAAAGCTCTTGAAAAAAAAATTGAATTATAGTAGATTTCTATTATTATAACATTTAAAAGAGCAATTATAATGAATTTACAATTACAACAGATGGGGTTTATATAAAGTAAATTAATAATTATTTCAAGTTAATTGATAATTGATAAGACTTTTGTTTTCAGATTTCTGTGTTCTACATTTTTTTTTCAAACTCATTTGTTTTTATTTAACCTATAGATGGGACCCTAACAGGTACTACCATTCCGGGTCAGAGTAGATCCCGGGAATAATGGTGATGAAAGGGTATTCCACACTCCTCAGTGTTCCAGAATTGGAACATAGACCATCACAGACTTCTAGCACGTATATGATTAAAAAAAGGTTGGGGGTTTGCTGTAAGGGTAATAAGGAAGAATACCATATGTATTTACCAACACTTACATGGTCATTTTTAAAAAACTATTTGCCTACTTTAAACCACTCACAGAAACTCCTCTGTTTCTATGCATACCACACCCAAGCAAAGCACAAAAACAGATGGTTAGTTCATTATAATTGAGCAGATGGACTTATTTCAATAATAAGACTTTATTTGAATAAAATGTATTCTGAGTTGAATAGATAGTGAACTCGTATAATTAAAAAAATACCAAGGAAATTTGGTAGGCAAAGAGTTAAGCAGAGTTTAACAGGTTTGGATTTAAAAATTTCCTTTTCCTAGACCAACTGCCATACCAAGCCTAAGGAGTCTTGTCTGCCCTACTATTTACCCACACCTGGAGGTAGAATAACTGGATTGATACTTTTCCCAAGGGTATTATTGCAATGAGAAATGCAACCAGCATTGTCCAGTATTTGAACTTGTCTCGCTGTGTCCCTTTCTTACAATGATAATCATTTACACCACATGCCTCCATATATATACATATATATAAACACATATACATATGTATGCATAATATTTATAAATACTGTCAAACCTAGTGATAAAAAAAGAGACCAGCCTCATCCAGGATTCAAACTAATCCTGCCATATCCATTTTCTACAGTGATAACATTACACCACACACACACACACATATATATATATTATATATATATATATATATATATATATATATATGTGTGTGTGTGTGTGTGTGTGTGTGTGTGTGTAAAATGAAAATGGAATTGAATCCGATGGTATGTTGAAAAAAATGAATAAAGGAAAGAAAGTATAGAATGGATAAAATAGGATATTTTAATCAATTTTACTTACACTTGTTTCGGTCAGGAGTTTATCCATGTACTTTATTCAAACTTTTATTATTTTTAAATAACCAAATGAAATGAAATAATAATAATAATAATAATAATAATAATAATAAATATATATATATATATATATATATATATACACACAGAAACACAATCTTTATAAATACTGTCAAACCTGGTAAGAAAAAGAGAGACCAGTATATAGTATACCAGATAGGCTATTGGACACATTTGCAGTTAAGACGTTTATACTTAATTTCTAAAATAATATTTCAAATGTATATAATTTATTTCTGAATTACTATAAACCCACCAGTAATGTGAAATGTAACCAGCCTCATTCAGGATTTGAACTTGTCCTGAAGTGTCCATTTGCTATAATGATAACCCTTACACCATGCACCGCCAGTAGATGTTTCTCTAGAATTATATGCACAATCTTTATAGATATTGTCAAACCTGCCGAGGAAAGAAAATAGAGAATAGCCAATGGGACACATTTACAATTAAGACCTTTATAATTGATTTCTAAAATGGTTCAAAGGTATATCATTCATTCATATATATATGTATATATATATATATATATATATATATATATATATATATATATATATATATGCACAATCTTTATAGATACTGTCAAAACTGGTGAGAAAGAGAGACCAGTATACAGTATCCCTGATAGCCGATGGGACACATTTACAGTTAAGACCTTTATACTTAATTTCTAAAATAATATTTCAAATGTATATCATTTATTAGCAAATTACTGTAAACCACCAACATGCCACACATTTTTTCTTCTTTTTTTTTCTCTCAGCTGATAATTCATGAGGAAATTTTTTTCTGAAAAACGTAGTGAACTTTAACGTCACTTTATAATAAATATATCAGTTGAACAATTATCTTCTTGCATTGCGTTTAATTCTTATTGTTGATAACAAGCTTGATAATTATTTTCTCAGTTGTGCTTTGATCAAAAATGTCACATATCTATCAGTTGGGGGAATTGCAAATTGTTTAAAAAAATGTGACGTATTTACGATGAGAAATTGTTGCATTAATTGAGCATAATTTTCAAGTCAGGCTCTTGTTAACAAAATTACCCTTGCTAATTAAGATTCCTACACATTAATTTTAGGTTTTATTCTTAATTGTTAGTCTAAGTTGCCATTTAGATATTTAATTATTTATTTAGATATCCTTGCTATTTGTTCTTTGTTTTGTATTTTTAGTGGTTGATTACAGAATTCGAAATGAGTTTTACATCCGAATTATAATTACTTTTTTCTTTTTTTCTTTTTAATTTCTCTGTTGTTTCTTAGTTTTATTTTTGACTCCGTTTTATGTTATACACTTAGGAGTTTTTTTTTAAATTTTAATATCTTAAACACTTCTTCATATTATTTTACAGTGTATTTAAAATATAAAGACAGAATTGAAAGAAAAAAAAGATGTTTTAATGTTTTAATATTTTAATGTTATACACTTAGGACTTATGATTTAAAGATGTCTGCAGGAGAGCTATGAGGATATGCCATATTGACACAAACACGTGGGAGGCAGATGCAAAAAATAGAGCAGCCTGGTGCCTCAATGTTAAGTAAGGCACAGAGAAGGGTGAGGCAGAGAGGAGAGTAGCATCGACAGAAAAGAGAGCCAGAAAGAGAGAGAAAAGCCAGCAGCCATAGAAAGCATCACAGTTTGTGTGCATTCAGTGCACCAAAGACTGTCACTCAAGAATTGGCCTGCTGTGTCACTTGCGCAGATGCAGATAAAAAATTTTATTTTTCATTTTTTATTTATTTATCTATGTTTCAAAATTTATTTTGGACACTACGCCATCGTCCTTAGTGGACAGAAAGGATCTAATGATAATAATAATAATAATGAATAATAATAATAATAATGACTTTCATTGTCTTTCTTTTTTTTTTCTTTTTTTTAATATCTTAAACACCTCTTCAAATTATTTTACAGTGTATTTAAAATATAAAGACAGAATCTAAAAAAAAAAAAGATGTTTTACAAAGATAGTTTTAATTGAAAGCTTGGCGGACCTGAACTTTCAGAACCCCCCATCTAAAATTTTTGTTTTTAATTTTTTTTTTCGACGGATTATTATCGATTGCACACCAATCTATCCAATTGTAAAAAAAAAAAAAATTTTAAAAGTTATTTATTTTTCGAGTTTTCTAGGGTGCTCAGTTCCCCGTATAAGTTTATCGTAACCAATCCCCCTTATTGGAACCGCTTAAAAAAATTTTTTCTTTGTAATTTTTTTTCTTTTTCTTCAATGGATTATTATTGTTTACACACCAATCTATCAGATTGTAAAAAAAAAACATTCTAAAAAGTTCATTATTTTTCGAGTTTTCAGGGGTGCTCATTTCCCCGTATAAGTTTATAGTAAATCGATCCCCATATCGGAACCGCTCTATCTTAACAGTTGGGCTGAATTTGCACTAAGGTATCAAAATTAAGTGACACAGAAAAAACAGAACCCACACATTTTGTAATAAAACTGTTAATTTTAACTAGGGGGGGTAGGGTTAGGGGTTGGGGTTTAAGGTTGGTTTAATGGGAATATGAATAAATAATTTGAGTTCTGTTTTTTCTGGGCCACCCTAACTTTGACACCTTTGCACCAGTTTCCTTTCGAGCGGTTCCGATATGGGTGGTCGATTTACTATAAACTTGTACAGGGAAATGAGCACCCTGAAAACTCAAAAAATAAAGAACTTTCAAGAATTTAAAAAAAATCTGATAGATTGGTGTGTAAACGATAATAATCCATTGAAGGAAAAATAAATAAATAAAAATTTTTTTTAGCGGTTCCGATAAGGGGGATCGGTTTACAATAAACTTATACGAGGAAATGAGCACCCCTGAAAACTCGAAAAATAAATAAATTTTTTGAATTTCTTTTTCACAGTCTGATAGATTGGTGTGCAATCGATAATAATCCATTGAAAGAAGAAAACAAAAATTAAAAACAAAAATTTTAGATGGGGGGGTTCTGAAAGTTCAGGTGCGCCGAAAGCTTATAAGAAGCAACAGATTATCAAAGTTAAGCACTGATGATTGAGTTCAGTATTTACCGAGTTTTCCCAAAAATAAGACAGGGCTTATATCAATTTTAACTTTGAAATATAACACGAGGGCTTATTTTCAGGGGTGGTCAAGTGTTTGCGTTAGTAAGACCTCATTTGGAATTTGCCAATGTGCTTTGGGGTCCATGATTATTGAAGGACATAAAACTCATCAAAGGAGTACAAAGGAGAGCCATTAAAGAAATAAATGATTTTAAAAAAAAAATTTTTTATTAAGAAAGACTTTTGAAAATTAACTAAAATTCTATGAATCTATCTTGTTACTAAAAAAAATTATATCATCATTATACAAGCTATAAGATATTTTAGAATTGATTGATTTTAATGGCATGTCAACACATCTAGAACTATTTTGTGCTGAGAGGTTAGAGAAATGCATTCATTGTGTGTATACATATACATTTTTTGAGTATATATATTTTCCAAGCCCTCTGCATGAGCAGGATGTGACACAAGGTTAATTCCTTCTACCATTTACCCATAGCTGGAGAGAGTGTAATTGGATGCACACCTTTCCCAAGGGTATTAGAACTATGTGAAATGCAGCAGCCTCTTTATGGATTTGAACTCATCTCGCCATGTTCATTTCCTATGATGGTAACCATTACACCATGCACCTCCAGTACATACCTCTGATAGGGTCAGCAAGGCGAGGGAAGTCTGATGCTGGAAAACCCGAAACTTCCCAATAAACCTTATAGATTACATCATTGAGGACAACCACCAGTGCCCCAAATGTAGGAGCATATATTTAAAGTACTTTAGAGTTTTTTTTTTTTTTTTTTTTTTTATACATATGGTCATATCGAATATGAATAATTTTTCATCAGATCTATTTGACCCATAAATGGGACCCTAACTTTTGAGTAATATCCAGTAGACCCACTTTTTTTTTTGGTGGGATGTCTCACACCCTCTACAGAGGATACAGTTTGTGTATCCTAAGTCCTGCTTACAAGGCAGCTTTTTTTTTTAACTAGCCACTGTTTTATTTCTCAGAATTCTTTAGATGTGGCTTCATAATTAGTATTATTTGGATAAGAATAAGGCCAGAGGGTACATCAACCAAAACGTTGTACAGATAACAATGAAGATGAGGACAATAGTCCAAATAATCCAAATAATACTAACCACTGTTCTATTCATTACTATTGGTATGGTCATATTAGTTTTTAAATGAGAATCAATTTAAGAATCACAAGGTTCCAGGTTCAATACTGACCCTCACAAATTCAGTGTATAAGTAGCACAGCTTAAATCTGTGCAGTAAAGGGGGAGCTGATGATAGGTGTGGTTCTCCAAATCATGAAAAATAATCTCCCTATTCTATGGCTAGTGAAAACGGGATAGGCTCCCTCGCTGTCCAACTGATACTGACAATAGTTTAATACACTTTTCTCAAGTTTGCTAAGGCAATACTTATTTCTGCCCGGCACCATGTTCCAACTCATTTCAAGGTTTAATAAACTTTTCTCAAGTTTTTTTTTTAATCTAATTCAAAATTTATAGAAAAGAAATTCAATAAACGATATAGAAAGATAAAAAAAGGATATTTTCTGCTTGACTTCTTGGTTGGACCCAGACCTTTTCAGCACCTCTCCCCCACCTTAATGTTATTATCTCAGAAGAATCTTATAATAATTGACATTATGTGTCTGTCTATCTGTAACTATATCACTACCAGCTTCACAGTTTACTTAGTTATTTATGTTGTAACTTTAAAGAAAAATTCAATAAAAGAAAAAAAAAAGGATATTTTCTGCTTGATTACTTGGTTGGACCCAGAACTTTTCAGCTCCTCCTCCCCCCTCTTAATGTTATTATCTCAGAAGAATGACTATACAATTAAAATAAACAAATACATTTAGACCAATTTATTTTTAATTGGTTTTCCATTTATCAATATTTAATCTTCTGATTTTAATGATTTAGAAAAAAGTTTTCAAGTTTTGGCTAAACTAAAATCTGGTTTCTGTGTTTGTCATTAGAAAGTATTAATAGTGGTTAGTTTTAATTAAACTTCTTCAAAAACATCTTTTTATTGTATCTTGATGCCATTAATGGTATGTGCTATATATATATGTATGGGAGATATGTATATATATATATATATGTAAGAAGGGCCGGGTTAGCTCAGTCGGTAGAGCGTTCGGCTAGAAACCACAAGGTTCCAAGTTCGATACCCGCCCTCGCCAACTCAGCGTATGAGTAGCACAGGGATCTGTGCGGTAAAGTAAGGAGCTGATAGTAGGTGTGGTGCTCCACTTCAGATGCTAAAATAATCTCCTTGGTCTAGCGCAAGTGAAAAGGGGATAGACTCCCTCGCTGCATGGCTGATACCGACATTAGACCACCCCGACGACTTTACTTTTTATATTTATATATATATATATATATATATATATCCCCTTTTCACTAACGCTAGACCAAGGAGATTGTTTTTGCATCTGTGGTGAAACACCACATCTATCATCAGCTCCATTCTTAACTGCACAGATCCCTGTGCTACTCATACGCTGAGTTGGCGAGGGCCGCTATCAAACTAGGAACCTTGTGGTTTCTAGCCAAATGCTCTACTGACTGAGCTAACCAGACCCTCCACCAGCTTTCTTTACCGAACAGATCCCTGTGCTACTCTATACAATCTTGTAGAAATCTAGAAATTTTTTGGACCCTATATTTGATATTTTAACTCAGTTGAACTAAGATAAACATATTTTCCGATATATATAAGCAAATCATATCAAATATTTCTGTAATTTACATATGTATGTATTTATCAGTTAAAATCTTGCTCTGGTCTGCAGGTGGGCTGATTGCCTAGGGGTAAGGAACTATGACTGACATTTGGGTTTCAATCCCAGCTGGAGGTAGCCTACTATGTCTAGCCACACTGAAGAGATGTGATACGTTGAAACGTGGTGTCTGTAGATGACTGTGTATATATATATATATATATATATATATGTGATTGCCACTTCTTCACAGAAGAAGATCATTTCTACAAGTAGTTCGTTGTGAACACGCAGATGGCCCACGTATCCAACTTTGTTTTTACATAACCTGTCACACATGAAAACCTTCTACACCTTCCTCTCATATGTGAATGTACATAACTGAGAAGCCCAGCCCTCAACAGGCAGGCCCTACCACACAGGTCACATATATGGTCAGTCTTAAATGTAAGAAATGTGTCCATGACGTCCGTCATGTACCACCTATGTAGAGACAATTTCCTTTTTTATCTCAGTTGAACTGAGATAAACATATTTTCCAATATATATAGACAAATGGTATCGTATTTCCGTGATATCCATAAGTATGTATTTATCAGTTAAAATCTTGCTCTGGTCTGCAGCAGTGTGAATGGCCTTAGGGTAAGGAACTATGACTGACGGTCAGGTTTCAATCCCAGCTGGAGGTAGGCAACTATGTCTAGCCACACTGAAGAGATGTGATACGTTGAAATGGATTGAGCACTTTAGTATATTTAACTTATGCAACTCTTACAGAATTTTTTTTTCTTTCAGCGATTTTAATAGTACCATCTGATTATTTTCAGGAGGTGCATATGATTTGGTCTTTTCTTTTTTTTATGAATTTTATTTCTCCAAACAAAAGTTTGTATTGTGTAATTACAGACTATAAAGCTGGGAGGTTTTTATACTGTCGAAGATGAGAAATAGAAATAAAAAAATAATATATATATCATGGATCTTTGTTAATCCACGAAGCAAACAAATTTACTTCTGGATTCATAAAACTGCAGTCGGAATATTTTATAACATTCGCTTTTAAAACATATATATATATGTGTCTGTGTCTGTGTGTCTCTGTGTGTGTGTGTGTGTGTATAAAATCAGAGATAAAATATGGACTTAATATCCCATAATTACAGTTTCATGTGTACTTGCAATCATCAGATAGTCAAAATGTTAAGATTTAAAAAAAATGGCTTTAAACCTGCTCTACTATTTTAGCATTGAGTACGTTCATATGCTAATACTTTTCCCATTCATTCTCCATTATAATATATTATATATATATACATTACCTACAATAAAAGAGACTTTTTTTAAAACATCTCTTTTCAAGCGTCTTCCTTATGATGAATAAGGAATATAATCAATTTTGCAACCTTTGTAACTCAGCTATTGCAGTTTGAATGATTATTCTAACTTGGAGGCTTGAACCCGAGAAAGGTCATCAAAGACTAATGAATTAACCTCATGATGAACACTACACAAGCCAACATCTTTCTAAAGAAGTATATATTGATTATATTGATATTTTAGGGTAAATATTATCAGATGAAATCATTAAACATTAATGCTATGTTTGACTTGGCAAGATTGCTTTATATTCATTTTACTTAATTATTTTCACTCTTTTTTTTTGAAGGGGAAAAAAAGCCAAAAGAAAAAAAAAAAACTTTCCTATTAAATATATCTTACGTCAAATTTCAATACAATTATAATAAACTCCAGTAAACTTATTATAAGTTGGCTGAGTGGCCTATTGTCAGTATAATCTGGATAGCAAGAGTCTATCCCCTTTTCACTAATACTTGACTATAGAGATTTTTTTTTGCTGAGGTGGAGTGCCACACCTACCGTCAGCTCCCCACTTTAGTGCACAGATCAGATTATCTAATCTGTGCTAATCATGCACTGAATTGGTGGGAACCATTTTCATTATTTTTTTTTTTTTGTTGCAAGAAAATTCTTTTTTTGAAAAGGTAAGTGTTTCAATTCTATTCTAGTTACATAGGTGGGCAATTTATTCTATTTAAGGTTTGATTTAAGGGTAGTTGCAAGGCAATGCATAACCTCGTGTTGTCAATTCTATCTCATTTTGTTACATTGCAGGTTTGCACATTCACAAAAGGGTGTTTTATTCATTTTTTTCAATACAAACATTACAACAGTTCTACCAACTGAGCTAAACAAACCTTTCAATTAGTACTATAAATCTTGTTAAATTTGCGACCCTTTCCCAAGTTTAACAAGATTTATGTCTATGGTATAATGGTTATCATTTTACATTAATTTCAATTCAATTATAATAAACTTCAGTAAACTTATTATTATCATCATCATCAAGTCATACTGGCACAGCACGGATATCCAGGACAATCTCTTGCCAAACATCCCTATCTGTCACCACCCCAGAATCCAAACAGAGCTGATCGATGTAGGTCTTTGCTGTGCAGCACACACTGGCTTGCCCATGTGTAGGTTTCCACAGGAGACTGCACACAGCATTCTTGAACAACTCTCATCAACCTTATTCTCTTGGTTCTTTGTTAGCGTCAAAGTGGTGCAACCGTATAGTAGCATTGACATAACTGCAACTTGGAAATATTCTTGCTTCAACCAATCATTAAGATCAGATTTCCATATGATTGATAATCTCTATAATGCATGTTAGATAAGTCCTGTAAAACTTTCATCGTAGGAAAGGGACACAGCCTCATGAGTTCAAATCCTGGATGTGGCTGGATGGATTTCATATAGCACTAATACCATTGAGAAAGGTATGAATCTAACTATTCTCCCTCCAACTATGTAGTAGAAGGGTGGACTGGGATTTTTAACCTTGGTTTCAGCAACTGGTCTAGGTGAGGAAAAATCTGAATTCAAGCCTATTAAACTCTGATTAAGAATTTGGGAAAAAATAAAATCCTTTAAAACAATCTGGCTTTAGCTGAATCTATGTGAGGGTCAGTTTGGAAGTGCCCATAGTGTAATGATTGTCATCGTAGCATATGGACCTTTGACCCATAGATGGGATGCTAACAAGTACTACCCCTCCAGGTCAGAGTGAACCTGGGAGTAATGGTGATGAAGGGGGTACTCCACATTCCCTAGAGCTCCAGAATTGGAACCTTACCACTAGATGCAGTTTAATGTCATACTCAGGAAGCACTTGACTATAACTAGTATTAGATAAGGAATATTTCATATCATATAAGTGTGTGAAATAAAAGTCTTAGATACGAGAGAAAAACATGTAAATATAAATGTACAATGTATGCAATTCCTTAATGCTGTTAAAATCAATCAATTAATTAATCAATTAGTAAATCTTGATTTGATTAACAGCAAATAATGGTCTTTATATTTTTTTATTTTCCATTCACAGATTGAGTGCTGAGACTTGTTAAAAATATTTTAGTTAGAATTGAGGGCCGGTTTAGCTCAATCGGTAGAGCATCAGACTAGGAACCACAAGTCTCCAGGTTTCGATACCAACTCAGAGTATGAGTAGCACAGGGATCTGTATGGTAAAGTGAGGAGCTGATGGTAGGTGTGGCGCTCCATCTCAGATGCTAGAATAATCTTCTTTGTCTGGCGCTAGTGAAAAGGAGATAGACTCACTCACTGTCTGGCTGATAGCAATTTTAGGCCACCCAGTGACACACTCCACCTCCCTTCTCTCTAACTCTCTTTCTTATATTTTTTCTGTGTAGCATGTCCTTTTTCTTTCTCTTTCTTTCTTTATAATAAAAACAGAATGATCCATTATTGAGCTGAGGTTACAACACTTATAAGAAATAAGAATTCGGTGGATAAGCAACACCAGATAATGAGGATTTACATTTTTTATTTCATCTTGAACGATTTGGACAGTCTCATTGTTAACATGACAACAGTTGGAAGATTAAGGAACAAGAGTGTGAATATATAGATGAACTAGAATATATTAGTCCAATTATCTATAATAAAAATCATTAGCTCTTCATTTACTTTACATATATACTAGTCCTTTCCTCCTGGGTTTAATAAATAATTATTTACTGTTACTGATTTCTAATACTATCATGTTATTCTCAAACATAGTAAAAGTAATCCTATATATAATTCTATATAGAAATCAATTAAAATAACATTAAAATAAATGTGATATTTTTAGATTTGTTCTTACATAGTTTCGTTAGTCTTTCTAAGTTGATATAATATTTTATTACATTAAAGCTTAAATACTTGCAACCAGTGGATGCATACTTTTGCTAGTAAAATTTTTTTATTCATTCATTCATTCATTCATTCATAGCCTGGCGAATGACCTTTATAGATTACTTTGACTGGATTATATAATAATTATAGAATAATTAGTGGGTTATAACAAATTCTTACCTAATATCCAAGGATTAATTTTTTGAATTGTTATTGATATTCGTTTTTTAAAAAATAACTTTTTTTTTTTAATCATTAACTTTAAAACAGTACATCTCAGCCCAGATCAAAACTCATTCATCAAAATAAGAACCGTTAGAATGTGAGTAAAATGGAGAAAACAATCCAAAAGTTTGTGGAAAAACATAGAAAACACATAAAAATTTTTAAAAAACCCGGATAGGCCAACCTGGAATGATACTAAGACATTGCTGGACAGTCATACACACATAAATACACACACACACAGACTTACATACAACACACACACAGACTTACATACACACACACACACACACACACACACACACACAGAATTTGGAAAATATCACCAGTCATACAACAGAATGGACAGATCCTAGCAACAGGCTAACAGCTCTAGACTTTAAGAAATCTTCTGATGAAGGGATCTTTATCTCCAAATCTTATTATAATGGAGATTGTATGTTTTTCTGTCTGTAACCGAAACTATATTACTATACAAATCACAATTCCCTTTGTTATCTGCATCCCATTCTACATGATTTTATTTTTATTTAAACCTCAATTATTAATAAAATTGTTTTACATCATTAAGACTGTTGACCATATCTACATACAAATAACATGCAGTTGTATTTATATATAGAAGAAAACAGCGGTTTGCAGTGTGAATGGGAAGGCTAATTTGCATATTGATCTTAAAAAATTTGATTTTAATAAATATGTGCTTAATATTATTGATTTCTAATTGTTTGGTTTTATCTTATTGAATATGAGCAAAATTCTCTTCAATAAATCTTAAAAGAAATCCCTTAACAAAAAGAAATAACTGTAATATTATTCTTTACTTCCTATTTTAACTAAATAGTTAAATTAGGAATAGGAGTAATTGAAAATAATGGAAGAGTTAGTTTCAAAGTTGTTCTATTTTTCAATCATACCCCCTCTGTTCCAAATCATATTATCTGCAATTTTATTTCAGTTTCATTGGCCTTTCTAATTTAATATGATATTTTATTATATTAAAACTTAAATACTTGCACCCGGAGGGTGCATATATTTGCTAGTATTAAGAATAAATCAAATGTGAATAAACACATCATAGTTACCTCATTTTTTCTTTACACTAGCATTGTGATAGCCTTCAAATCCAACCAACAAACCAATAGAAAAAACACAAAAGTGTTCCAAAGGATAAATATTTATTCTTGATGGTAATGTCAACACTAAAACATTTCGGTTTTTGCAACCTTCTTCAGGACACATGATGAAATATTTTGTGGAGATGTTACGATCCTGCTTGTTGGGTTATGAGCAGTGCTGGTCACATATTGGCGAGGTGGGGGTGGGAGGTAGAAGTCATGTACACATCAATTAAAAACTAACCAATTAAAAAAAATAGCCATTTTTATGAATTCCTACATTTTCAGGAAACCTCATAAATGGTTCAACACTTGTAGATGATAATGTATTGTAACTTATTTTTATACTCGGTTTAGCTCAATCACTAGAGCAACCACCTTGGAATTGCAAGGTTCTGAGTTTAAGACCAGACCAGCCCCTAACAATTCAGCATATGAGTAACCCAGATTGCAGTAAAGTGAGGAATTAACAGTAGGTTTGGCACTCCATCTCAGAAAAAAAAATTCCCTGGTCTAGTGCTAGCGAAAAGGAGATAGACTCCTCACTGTCTGGTTAATACTGACAATAGGCCACTTATTGTGCATTGCTTCATTCTATATGTAATTGGAAAGTCATACAGATGAATGTAAAACATAGTCTAATTCAGAAACTTAGGCTTTACAAGTTTCAACTGGGCCATAACACAGTGAAAGTACCTAAAAACATTTGTTGTGTGTGAAAGATAAAGTTGCAGTTGATCGTAGTACAGTAATGTTGTATACTGGATCATACAATATTCAGTATACTAGTATATCCAAATACAGTTTGCACCACACATAGAGTAACTCACAACAGAGTGCTGAAACTTTGTGGTAGACAGTATTGAAGTCAGTTAGTCTACTGTTGGTTTGAATAACAGCAGCTAAGTAAGTCCCACTCAAGCAGTCTCCAAGACAGCTGGTATAAATAGGAATCAAGAATGATCCATCCATGAATCTGGGTGATTTGGGTGATTCCACTCTTTGAGTTCTGATTGACTGCTTGATTTGAATGACATTGTGGAGTCTTATATATACTTTGTCATTTTGCAGTGGACTTTGTAGCATTCGAGTTTGTATTTGAGTTACAATCGTTTGTTGCCTTGTGTTCCCAGTTCGACGGTAATTGGAACTTTAATTATTCTTCAGACAGTTTGTGTAATGGTTCCATAATCTTCACAGTCTCAGTAATCACCCAGATGTTCTAAAACAACAGTGTACAAATAGTCTTGGATCAGCTCATTTACTCTCTAAGAAAGGTAAGCTAGGCTAGTCTACAACAAGTAACCAAATGGTTCAAGAAATTTTGCTCATGTTACAAGAATCTCAATGATCAAACAAGGTCAGCTAAACCTAAAATTATGGATTCCAAAGCTGTGCTTCAAGCCATAGAGGCAAATCCAGTGAATATGTATTTATCAACCCCTCCCACAAGCAAGATGTGACACAAGGTCAATTTTTAACCAGAGTTTAACAGGTTTGAATTTGGTTGGGCAACCAGTCTAGGAGAAGAAAATCTCTAAATTCAAACCTGGTAAACTCTGCTTTAGAAATTGACCTTGTGTCACATCCTACCTGTGTGGAGGGTTAGGGTTAAATATGTATATAAATTTCCTACAACAATAACCATTACCATTACACCATGGTGAGTAGTACTATGAGAGTATCAGGCAAGCTAGCAACTCACCACTTTACAACCTCGCTGAATTGTAGTTTAATTTACCAAAATATTGCAATACTTTTGACTCAATCTAATTGCTATTTTGAGATTTTGGAACAAGAACTCTGGTCTTCTTGTCCAAATGAGGAGCTTTCATGGAACTTTGAAAAAACCCTTTATTGAATTGACGGGGGGTAGAATGTTCTCATTCTATTAACCATGACTGGGTACAAGTGTTAAGCTATTTTAAGTATTCTATGTTATTATTGCCTTTGGCCCGGATTGAACCTACAACCTACAGCTGATTGTCACTTAGAACTGTATTAACTCAACCCTTATATCCGTTGCACTATGTGTCCAATTGGATTGGTGTATATAACAATAAAGATGAGGACAATAATACAAATAATACAAATTATCAAGCCTCAACAACCAGAGAGTGAAACATGTCAAATACTTTTGACTGTTAAACACTTACTCATAGAATACAGGGTTTTTGCTCACATCAGAAACCGTTGATTTTAATGCAAACAATATGAAAGATCTATTTGAAAATGTCAACATAGAACACATTCTGTCTTTTTGAAAGAAATAAAATTATACCATAGAATATAGACATAAACCTAATCAATGCCATACAACATAAGCCCCAATGGTGCTAATACATTGTTAAAACCTGTTAATACAAAAGTGTAAATATAGATACACAACATATATTACTTCCTAACTGCTAGGCATAACATAACCCAAGACGGTTGATATGCCATTAAAACCAATCAACCAAAAATTTAGACAAGTAGTGTGGTTCAACTTGCTCACTTCTTGGAATAATGAATCTGATTATTTTAAAGCCCTATCAGCTGCGGCTTTAGAATACATTGAATGCCCTTCTGCTGTGGGGTAAGACCCCATCCCACTGGGTCTACCTGTTGCCCATAGGTAGCTATCTGTGATGCTCAAGGATAGAACCCTCGTGGCTGAGCAGTATATCACTTCACTTTTGCCTTTCCTTAGGCTAGATAGGCGTCAAGTCCTAGCACCTATATGATTGTCCCAAATCTATTGCCCTTTATGGCAAGCCCTAACCCCAACCCTTTTTATCATAAGCAGTGGCTGAGGGTCTTAGTGTCCTGGGTAGGGTCTTAAACAGCATCTGATGGTGAAGCTCCAGTTCTGGAGAATCTGGAGTACACCTTCACCAAGCTGCCAAATTTTAACTCATGTTACCAAAATATTGCAATACTTTTAACTCAAGGTAAATGCTCTTTTAAGATTTTGGAATAAGTCTGCAGAATTACCATAGTTTGTTAGAATTATAGAAAGTCTGTATATGAATACCTAAGTTTTATATTGAAAATCTTTTCATTTTATGGCTGATATAAAAAGAAATAAATGGAGTCATAAGAAGATAAAAGCAAAAAACAAAAGTTTCTTGCCTTTAAAGATTCAGGTAAAAGTTAACAAAATTGCTGTACTTTGTATCGAGGGTTCAAATCTTATGCTTATCTTTGTGCGGATATTATTTCTTTTCTTTTATGTATGAATTCTTACTTCCTGAAGACAAAATTTTTTTTTTTCAAGAATTAAAGAATGGTAATTATTTTTTTTATTTTTCTAACTTTCAGGTTTGATTCTTTGGTTTTTCACTCATAAACAGACATAATTTGCTCGGCTTTCATTAATTTTCTTTCATCATTGTAGTGCGGAACAATCAAGGTTTTCATAAATTTGCCTCTATTTGGCTCTTAAAATCACCACCCAACCCCCAACCCCTTTTTTGTTTTGCAGTTTTCAAAATGCAGGCAGTCAACCGGTCCCGCAAACTTACCAAGTGAAACAATACGTGACGGTAGTAAAGCATTCAGTTTCTTAGAGATACAGGAAAAGTTCAAAAAAAAAATGAAAAAAAATGAAAAAAAAAAAAAAAAAAAAAAAAAAGAATATACGTAATAAATAAATAAATCGAAAGTAAAACTGCACATATTACATAAATGCCTGAGTGGGCAGCTATAAAGATTCATCGATAAGTAATTGGAAATGAATTGGAAGAAAAAGAAGAAGAAGAAAGAAAGAGAGAGAGAGAGAGAGTCGATAAAGGTGGTAGATAAATTCTAGAAGTTCTCAATGAAAAAAAAAACAAAAAAGAAAAAGAAAAAATAATCAAAGAGTCTGAGAATAAAGAAAAAGAATATTGTTATCTTGAGAAACCATAAAGCCAATTTCTGACCTCAAAAACAATTTACATATGTGAGTGTATATGCGTGTTTGAATTGGGAGCATCGGTATGCATAGTTGTTTGCTTATTCTAATATATATAAGGATATAATTGTGTATATATATATATATATATATATATATATATATATATATATACAAGTTTTATAAAGTCAGATATATATATATGTAAAGTGAATGCAGTTAGATATCAGTATTGTAAAAGATAATGTTTTTAAATTTAATATACATACAATGTATATATTAGTAATATATTTAACATCAATATATTTATGTAGATATGCGAGTAAATTTTAATACAAGTAAATATATTAATGGGCATATTTTTATAAAAACAAGTTTACCTGCAAAGAAATATATATATATATATATATATATATATATATATATATATATAGGAGTGTCTATATATCTATATAAATCTAAATTTATATAGTTGTATATACGTATATATGTATATTTATATATATATCTATCTCTCTCTATATATATATATTATATATATATATGAATTTGAAAAAGAGATCTTATCTCGAAAATTCAAGAATAAAATACAGGTTAACACACAACACCATTGTTACCGTATTATTATTTTTTTTCTTTACACCTGCATTGTGATAGCCTTCAAAATCAAGCCTCCAAACCAATATATACACAATACTTCAAGCAAATTATAAAACTCTCATATATAAATATACTTATATAGGTGTATGTATATATATATATATACATATTTATATATTATATATATATATATATATATATATATATTCATATATATATACATACTTTTTATATACGTGTGTGTGTGCATATATATATATATATATATATATATGTATATATTACATACATATATTGAGAGAGAGGATATGCACTTGTCTGCATATATATATATATATTGAACCAAGTAGTTATGTTTACTCGATTGTATTAGCAGTTATAAACTTCAGCATAATTGAAGAAAAGTATAGATTCAAACATTTCGATATTTATCGATGTACATAAAGAATAGATACCAAAATATTCAGAATTTTTCCTTCTGTTCAAACTTTTCTTTTCTTTTATGACTGCCTATGTCACTGCATACAGACTTATCTACTCTTCTTGATACGGAATTTCTATTGGTTATAACATTTTGTAAATTGATATACTTTTCTAGAATTTTGTCTTTCTGTACCTATATGTGTAAATAATTATTTATTAAACTTAGTAGAGACTGACTAAAAATTTATATATATATATATATATATATATATATATATAATATATATATATATATATAATAGTATTGATTTGTATATAGATATGAATATGTCTTTATAGATATCCATATACATATTCTTCCTTTTTTCTAACAATCAGGAAAACTTTTAGTAAATTGTTTACTAAACTTCCCAACCAACTGTAAGAATAACCAAAAACTCTTAAAAAAATAACAAAATAAGTTGTCAGTCAGGTATATATATATATATATATATATATATATATATATATATATATAATATATAAGTTAAGGTAGCATGTGCATGGCGACAACGGTATCTGTTTACTGACAGTTTCTCACCTTAGTTCAAAATAAATATACATATATATACATACACACACATGTATATATACATACACACATATACAGATGTATATATATATATATATATATATATATATGTATGTGTCAGTGTAACTATGTATGTATTTGTATACAATAAGAATATGTCCACATAGTTGCATAGATTTCCGTATATATATTTATTCTTCTATCTCCAACAATCAAGAAACTTTTAGTAAATTGTTTACTAAACTGCACAACCAGCTGAAAAAAAGGAAAAGAAAAAAAAATGTTTAAAACAAAATAAAAATAAAAACAAAAAAGAAGACAACAACAAAAAAAAAGGTTGTCGATTGGCCTTTGCATAATGTTGCTCTGCCGCTGTAAAATTGTCCCTTTTAGAAAACAAATTATGAAGCTATTTGAGTTGATTTGACAGCAATTGCCCTTTTGAATGCTAATGCTAAACTTTTTAAGCGGCAGGTGGAAGATGGAAGGTCGGGGGAGAGGGGTGCCCTCTGCAGGTGGTTAGGCCTTCAACTAGTTGCTGCATTGTGGGGGTGGGGTGTCGGAATGAGGCAGCTTGTTGCATTAATATAAGAAGTTTTGAGTCTGTCAGTGGAATTAGACAATCAAATCAGTAAAGATCTAAGATTTAAATGGGAGGAGAAAATAAAGAGGACATTTTTATTGATATAATGAGACTGACAAATTTTATCTACAAAAACAGTAAAAAGTAATAAATATATCCATATCTATATTCATTCAGCCTTGCATAGATACAAGCATACATATACACATACATAACATATATAAAAACAGATGGATACATAGATATATACTTATATATCATCATCCATTTATACTAAGCATATATATATATAATATATATATATATATATATATATATATATAGAGAGAGAGAGAGAGAGAGAGAGAGAGAGAGAGAGAAAAGAGATTGATAGATAGGTCTATGAACAAACTGAGGATAGATAGATATATGAATAGATTGAGGATAGAGCAATAGATATATGAACAGGCTGAGGATAGATAGATAAGTAGGTAGATATATGAAGAGATAGATAGATAGATAGATATATGAACAGAGGATAGATAGATAGATATATGAATAAACAGATGAGAGATTGATAGATCAATGAACAGACTGAGGATACTTAGTTAGATAAGTAGATCTATGGACATTACAGTCAAGTCACACTACAATAACTGCTTCCACAAGTTAATCAGCAATGAGCCTGTTCAATACTTGATTGGGGGACGTCTTAAGCAACAGCAGGTACTGCAAGCCACCTGAATGCTTTGGTTATCAAATGTAATGTGATTTAGAATTAAATGACCCGAGAAATGTCATAAAACAAAACAACTAAATGATCTATCAAGTGACTGAGGATAGATAGGGACAATTTAAGAGAGATAAATAAGAACAGACATTGGTCGATGTGAACAAGCTAAGATTATATATATATATATATATATATATATATATATATGGGAGAATATGTGCTTAATTGAAGTCGAACCTAATTTTTGAAAGTTAATTAATTAATTAGGCGGGATTACCTATTTTAAATGTAAGGCTAAACAAATCAAGAAAAATCAATCTCTGTATGTACATTTTCGGCCTATTAGGCCTCATCAGCAGAGCTATAGATATGAAAACCGCCCCGTGGGCGTGTGCAAAATTAGCCTCTGAAAATCAATTATTATAAGATCAGAGCAATTATTTATATATCATAACTTGCTGTTACATATATAATTAAAGTAAAATATCATATAAATTCCTTAGAGGGCAGCTATAAAGATTAAAGATATACATATATGTAAATAGATAATCACAGAAAAAAAAACTATATTAAATCCTACTAGTTGGGGAAAAAATGACTATTTTCCATGATTGAGCATACCATCATGATGTAATAGTTGGCAAGCTAGTCTCACAGATCCATTACTACTGAATAATGAGTTCAATCCTCATTGGATCCCCTTACTTACAATCTTGTCTCACATCTTACCCTGGCAAAAGGGCTGGGTAAATAATGGGCTTCCCATCATGGAGTAATGGTTAGCAAGCTAGTCTCACAAATCTATTACTACCAAACAGTGAATAATAACATCAAAACTTATTGGAATATGTTTATAAATATGGTGACATGTCTAAGATTAACACAAAATATCTATTTTCACACCAGCAAAATCTCTGTGCACCCCTTCCACTGGTAGAGAGCAGTAAAATGGCATTCACGATTTCAAGTTGTCATAATTTTTGGGAATATGTTTATAAATCTTTGTATCTCCCATCAATGTTTTGTATTCTACTTCTATTAAGTTTGCTCAGGCAATAAAATATCCTTGTAATCACTTTCATCGTGAATTGTTCTTATATATTTGTACCATTCGAGAAAGTTAGGATCAAACATATATACAACCCATTATTATTAGCTCAACACACGATCTTATTTATTTACTAACAGGACCTGTGGATATACCACAGTATGATAATTTAATCCTTACAACGTTTGATATGTTTACTTAAGAGTAATTATTGCCAAATAGCTCAATATGTTAAACGTATGATAATCTTGATTTAACTCTCTCTCTCTCTCATAGTACAATCACCCTATATAAGCTCTTTGTATTTCCTGCCTTGTTTTGTATTCTCTTCTATTAAGTTTGCTCAGGCAATAAAGTATTGTTATCACTTTCATCGGGAATTGGTGTTACATTTATACTGTAAGAGGAATTGATACTCTTACAACTATCATTCCTATATACAAGTTAGTGATAGGTTATTGCTTAAGTCAGTGATTCTTAAGATATGAGTGGATCTGGGAGTAATTGGACTGAAGTGGTACTCTGTACTCCTCAGATATTGAGAAATTGAGCCTCACCATCAGATGCAGTTTTGTGTCATACCCAGGACATCACTGTTAATCCATTACCCAGAATAGTGAGTTTATCTGCACTGTATACCCCATACTTGCGATCATTGTAGTCATCAAAGCTTATTGAAATAGATTTATAATTAACTTAAAAATGTGGGAGAACCTCTCCCACTAGAGGGCAGTGAAATTCAAGATGCACTCACTCTATTTCAAGTAGTCTAAAATGAAAAACTTTTTGGAATATGAATTTATTTTTGATATTTTGGACTGTTGTTCTCATCTTAATTGTGGTATGTATAAACACAACATTCAGGCTACTGAGACCTCTGGCTTTTTAAAAAAAAAAATTTTATTCTGGTTTGGTTTGTTTTGTTTTATGGCATATCAACCACAGTGGGTCATTTAATGCCGATAAAGTTTTGAAATAAAGTAATTCTTAATGAATACTCAATTTTGTTTATCAACTCATGTTTTTCTATTCAAACCCATAGATAGGACCCTAACAGGTACTACCATTCCGGGTCAGAGTGGACCAGGGAGCAATGGTGATGATGGAGTGCTCCACATTCCTCAAACCTCCAAAACTGGAACCTCACCATCAGATAGAGTTTAATGTCATTCCTAGGACATGTAGACCTTCAGCCAGTGCCTTCTAGCACCCATATGATAAAAAGGGTTGGGGCTTGCCACAAGAGCAATAGGCTTGGGGCAATCATATAGGTGCTAGTGTTTGATGTGACCAGCCAATTGATCGGAAGGGGCCTCTCCGACTACCCGTCTAGCCTAAGTAAGGGACTAAGGGGAGTGTTGCAGGTCATGGACTGCTCATCCACCAAGACTATGTCCTTAAGCATCATGGGTCACTACCCACAGCCAATAGGTGGTTCTATTTGGGGAAGTCTTACCCCTCTGCAGAGGTGCAATCATCAGGGCGGACCTCTGGCTTTGTTTAGGTGTTTCATATTTACTTTGAAATAATCACCAGATAATAACCTTGCTTTCAAATATGGTTTCGGAGTTTAAGCTTGAGGGTCTCATCTATTGGTTAAATAGAAAAAATGAGTTTATAAAAAAAAGTTGAGTATCCATTAAGATTGAATTTATTTTAAAACTTTGTTGGCATTAAATGACCCACTGAGGATGATAGGCTGTAAAACAAACTAAACCAACCCTATTAACCTCATAGTAACCTTTTCAACCCTTTTTATCATAAATGTGCTTGGTGGCGGCTCCGAGTCTTAATGTCCTGTTTTTAAGAAATTCAGAATCCATTAAGAATGAATAAAACTAAATGTCTTTGATATAAAATAATCCAGCAGCAGTTGACATGCCGTAAAATCCAATTAACCAACCTTACTGGAGAAACCTATCAGGAAATTCATTTTTTCATGTTTTAACAACAACATCCATTTCTTCACTTGCACCTATATGATTGTCTAACCTTATTACTTATGGCAACCTGTGCTAGAAAGCAGTGGCTGAGGGTCTTAATGTCCTCGTGATGATGTTAAACTATTTGATGGTGAAGGTTCAATTCTGGAGCTCTGTGGAATGTGGAGTACCCCTTCATCACCATTGTTAGTACCTGTTAAGGTCCCATCTATTGGTTGAATAGAAAAAAGAATTTAAAAAAGATGTACTTAAAAAATTTGAGTACCCATCAACAATGAATCAAACAAAATGTCTTTGGCATGAAATACCCAACAAGTGTTGACAAGCCGTAAAATTGAAATTTTCGGATAGAACTGTAGAAGTTATCCTCAGATAACATAGAAACAATATAATACTTACCGTTGCAGTGGGATTCTAACTACCGTCAAGTTAGCAGATAAGAACAACATGCAAGCTGTAACTTAAATACAGTCCTTGCATGTTGTTGGCACAGTGCAGACTGAGGGCTGAAGAGTGGGTACTTATCCATATCTCTACTCATGAATACATCAACCATCAAAACCCAGGAAGTGAAATAGAGTTTATAATGGAATAACAAAGCTGCATATAAACCACCTGCCAATACTCTAGATATATATTTTTAGTCAGCTTGTAACAGTGCTCAATACTTAACAAATCCAACATCAGAAAATTCATTTTCTCATGTCTTAACAACAACAAGAACATCTATTTCTTCCACTTTCCACTTTTTTGATTAGCATTGTCAGTTTGTATTGCTTATGGCAAAACTGTGAAAAAAGGGAAAAGAAAACTGCCGCTGCATCAGTGATACTATGATTAACAAGCAGAATAACGGAAGGAGGTTAGGAAAAAAAATTGTCAAAATGCTGGATTTGCCTTTGAGCGATACAACAATTTCTCTGTTAAAAACCTGGGTGTCTCAACTAAAAATACTGGTAGAATTTAAAAAAAACTGGTATCCAGTAATTCTAAAGACATTTGGTTTTGCAAATTTTTCCATCATTGTCATTCATCCATCTACAAGAGACAATGGTATATTGTCCAAAAATAAGTGGAACTGTGATATGGAAGTTGCCCAGGCAGCTTGTCACCCCTCTCCACATTGCCATTATGGTCCAAATAAAAGACAAAAAAGAAACAATGCAGTTTGGCAATGATAGTGCTGCAAAAGTTGCTGGAGGTTAACATCATACCACCTGTGGGATTCCAGGTTTTGATTTGATTTTGGGGTTTACTCCCCTAGCATTTCCTTTGGATTGGGGTATAGCCACTAGACAGTGGGGGTTTTATAACAAACTTTTCCTTGTCTAGATGGATTGCTGTCCATGGCTAAGGAGCCCCATCTGCCTCATTTGGGGATTTATATGAGTAGTAAAAAATTAAAGTCGTCAGGGCGACCTAAAGTCGGTGTCAGCCAATCAGCGAGGGAGTCTATCCCCTTTTCACTAGCGCTAGACAAAGGAGATTGTTTTTTTGGCATCTGAGGTGGAGCGCCACGCCTACCATCTGCTCCTTACTTTACCGCACAGATCCCTGTGCTACTCATACGCAGAGTTGGCGAGGACTGGAATCGAACAAGAAACCCTGTGGTTTCTAGCCAACGCTCAACCGACTGAGCTAACCCGGCCCCCAATCCTACTACTATCAGTGTGGATTTGTGTTGGTTCCCTTGGAGCTCATCTGCTCTTTGACAGCTTTTGTTTATAGCGAGGTTGGGTGTCTACACAAGTGCCTCATGGGGGGGGGCAGTTTTTCCATTGACTGTACATATCTGCTTGACTAAATGATTATACATTATAATCTTTTATATCAAGAAAGTCTTACTAAGCCCATCAGGGTGGGAAAGAATGAACACAATACTGGTATTTATTTGGGTACCCATGAGGCCAAAATATGACACAAAGTCCGGTTAATGTGGGGGTCCTTTGCAAGTAGTGAACCTCCTGTGGTGGGAGCAAAAGTTACTTGTTTTGATAGGTATGTCCATTTAGGGACACACCAGGCAATATATCCAACCTTTTCTACCTTGTAGTTGAGGAAGCAGGTTTTTCATGAAGTAAGTAATACACATAGATACACATAGATTTGATACTACAAGCCATAAGAATACTATCAACATGACCTACTTTACTGACCACTGTGCCCAGAACTATTTTTTTTACCAGAAAGTGCCTTTCCAAACATAGATAGGTTGCCTATAAATTATATACAGTAGTGTAGAAATTAAAAATAATAGAAATTCTGAATCATGGAAAATATGTAAAAGTAAATTGACATAACTTGTAGCTGTTCTTGGATTGGTCAGTTGATTTCATTAAAACAGGAAGTTGTGAGATTTTAAGCTGTTTTTTTCAAAGGAGACAGACGTGTCTATGAAGATGGCTAATTCTCCATACATGTTGATTTAACTTGAGCTAACACATTGGTCATGATTGCTAATGCAATAATTAATACCATCTGGCGCTATATCCCAACTTCAGTATGACAAGCCAGATAATCAGAGTAAAAGGATTTACCTCTGCAAAGCTGCACAAAATACTTTGATGATTTTTGTGAATAATTTGAAGGCATCTGAGTTTTAAAAAATTATTTTGTCAATTGCAGTTACTAATAAAAATTGTCTGTTATATCACTGTTTACTTTGAAAACTCTTTAACAGTATTAATGTTTTGTATTTTGAAATTTGATAATTAAAACTGATTTATGGTCATTTTAAGAATATGTATATTTTTATAGGTGTGTACCATATATGGCACACATAAAAGTTTTGAACATTTCTTTGTGTACCATATGTGATGCACATTGAAGTAAACATGTTAAATAAAGATATCTCAAAGGAATATCAAATTTCGTCACTAAAAACAACAATGGACACATGGATGAGGAAACACCCAAGAAGTCACCCAAGAAAACAAACAGAACAGAGAGAAATCAGCCAAACATAAGAGAAACAGCATAGATAACAGAATAAACAACATGATATAACTTCTCACTCCATCTATGGGGAAATTGTAGGGAGACTGGGCTCTCTAACCTTGGTTAGGCAACCAGTCTACGAGAAGGAAACATCAGAATTTAAACTTGTTAATTCCACTTAAGAAATTGACATGTCACATCTCATTTGTGCAAAGGGATTGGTATATATATATATATATGTATGTTCTGTGATAAATCCAATGATTAAAAATCCCAGTTGTGCCCCCTCTTTCCTTGATGCCCTAAACATGTGCTTATTTTGCTTAATCCAGGTCAGCACCTTGTATAATTACCAACACAGGAACATGTATCATACATCAAAATCAAGCTGGTCCTCGGTGGATCACATCCCTATTTCTCCACATAGTCACCGTTTCTCTCAATAGCAATGTTCCACCTTTGAATGAGAGCATATATTCCTGCACCATAAAATTCTGTTGACTGTTTCTTTGAGCCATTTCGTCACAACAGATTTCACTTCCTTGTCACTGGAATAATGTTTGCCTCTCAAACTCTTTCATGAGGCTGAAGAGATGATAGTCTGAAGGTGCTAAATCTGGTGAGTATGGAGTATGCAGTAAAGTTGTCCACCTGAATGAGGCGATTTTCTCCCTTGTCCAGAAACTTGTTTGTGGTCAAGCATTGTCATGCAGAAGGAGGATGTTTTTGATTGTCAAGATGGGTCTTACTTGTCATATTCTTGCTCTGAGCCTCATCAGGTCCTAATGCAGACCTTAGTTTTATAAAAAAAAACTTCCCATGAAATAAAGAAAATGGCATTACTTTTTGACTCACCCTTGAATATGCAAATGTAACAACTCTTTGCAGACAGAGATGGGATTATATAAAAAACAACAAAGAAATGAAATGAAATAAAGATGACAATTACTACTTATACTTGCTGACTTTTTTTCTATGTAATATGAGAAGTTTTTGAAGTGCTCTTATGGGTAATGTTCATCCAGCTCTTATAACAGACCATTACTAGCACATCTGTCTTGGAACCACAAGGTTCCTGGTTCAATACTGGCCCTCGTCAACTCAATGCATGAGTAACACAGCTTAGGTAACTTGATCTGTGTAGTAAAGTGGGAAGCTGACGGTAGGTATGGTGCTCCACCCCAGCAAAAAAAATCATCCTGTTTTAGCATTAGAGTAATTCCATGTCAAATCATCCAGGCCATGTCACCCACCGACTTCAATTTTTTTTGAAAGTGTAGATTATGAAATAGCTAATTCCAAAAATTTCAATTTCCAATTCCAAAAATTGGTGGAGTTATGTCAAATTTTAACTCCAAATTTGAGGGAGTGTCACAAAAAATGGAAACTTTTTGTAACCTGTTTTTGTCTGTAAAATGGGTTCTAGAGCTTCCCTACTCCTAAAATTTGGTTTATAAAAGCCTTTTTGTGCAAGGAATCTAAGAATGCTAACAAAAATGTCTTAAAGTCAACCAATTTCAAGTTAGTGATGATTTATAATTTTTTTCATAGCAAGATCAATATCCCAATGTGACACTGCATCTATGATAACAATTTTGTTTAAATTATTATTTCACATATATTTAACATCATTTGTACCAAATTTTCTTGGCTTTTTTTACTTGTATGATGGGATATTTCAAAGTTCACTATAATCTGAGTTCTGCACAATTATAATGAACTAAGGACATTAGCATGGCAGTTTTTGAAGAACTGTTGTGAGCGGCTTAAAGTAGGCAAAGAATTAAATTATTAATGGATATAAAGCATTACAAAGACAAAACATTTCTTCTGAGATAATTTGGACCATATGACCTTTAGGCACCCCTTTTGCAATCTCGTTTCATAAGGACATCTTTTTCATTTACACTGTCAAAATCCGGTTGTTTGTTAGGGTTAGGGTTAGGGGTTAGTTTTATAATTTAAAAAAATTCTAAAAACGGTCTGTTAACAAACAACCGGATTTTGACGGTGTAAATGAAAAAAATGTCCTTATTAAATGAGATCGCAAAAGGGGTGCTTAAAGGTCATATGGTCCGATAATTCTTTTGATTTTTCAATAACACAAGAAAAAAAATGTAATTAAAACTTTTTTTAAATTGAATATCAAACTTTATTTACTTTCTATTATTCATCTTCTTTTTGTTCTTTAAAAAACAAAAAATTCCTCTTCAACAATATGAAAAATATATATATATATATAAGTAAAGTAATGTCGGTATCAGCCATTCAGCAAGGGAGTCTGTCCCCTTTTCACTAGCGCTAGACCAAGGAGGTTGTATTTGCATCTGAGGTGCAGTGCCACACCTACCACCAGATCCTTACTTTACTACACAGATCCCTGTACTACTCATACGCTGAGTTGGCAACGGCCGGTAACAAACTAGGTAGGAACCTTGTGTTTTCTAGCCGAACGCTCTACCGACTGAGCTAACCATCCAAACAACCAATATAAATAATCTTGTTATTTATAAGGGGAACTATTCTCAAAGTATTATAATTCTGACTCTTAAGTTATTCATGATAGAAAGAATTACAAAGACAAAATATTTCTTTCTTAGAAAATTCTTTGACTTTTCAATAACACAAGAATAAAAAATGGAATTAAAATAAAAAAGAATTGAATACCAAAACTTTATTTACTTTTATTCATCTTTTTTTTTTTTTCTTTTAAAAAAAGAAGTTCTCTTTGAAAATATATCTTTTTTTTTGTTCTTTTAAAAAAAGAAGTTCTCTTCAACAATAGGAAAATATATTCTTTTACTTTTCAAAGAGAAGTTCTAATGTGTTTTTATTTGAGTGCCATTGAGAGAGAAAAAAACAATTCCACATTTTAATGAAAACAATTTTACTATTGAAATCATTGAAATATTATTATTGTAATCTGAGTTCGGCCAAATTATAATGAACACACCAGGTAGGATCACAGTGGTCACAGAGTTGATGTGGGCAGTTTAATGTAGGCAAAGAGTTAAAATTATCTAAAATTTGGAGATGAATTAAATTCATTATTCCACACATTTTTCTGTTTGTCATCTCTTTGCCATTTTTGTTTCTTTTTTAATTTTTTTTTATCACGTTTTTAGATTTCAGTTCTTTGGCCTCTAAATTAATTTGAGGAAAATTGGAACAAAAGAACTTGAGACAACTTAAACCATCCCCATCACCACCTTCACCACTAATAATACAACTACTCCAAGAGCAACAACATAATCAAAATCTTGTGTCCTTTTAAAAAAATTCAACAGGGTAAGTGGTGACTACAAAAGTTTATAGAGACACTTATCTGACTGGGTATCTTTATGCTAAATTACAGTACTTTGAAACATTATACAAGATTGCTATCTTCATCTTCCTTTTGTGCACTCACTGTACAGTATCCTGGGTAGTAGTGATGTGCTGGCGCCAATAAACTCTCTCTCTCTCTCACACACATACACACACACTCTCACTCTTTCTCTCACACACACAGACACTCTTTCTTACTATTTTACATTATCTACCCAAGAAAACCTTCTTCCTGCCTCCTTCATCTTTTTATTTTATTTATCTATTTTTGTATTCTGTCTCTTTCTTCTCTCCCTCTCTCTCTTTCTCTCTTTTATATCATCTAACCTTCTTCCTGCCCTCCTTCAGGTCCACTTATTTTTGTTTCATTTATTTAATTTTTATACCCCTCTCTTTCTCTCTCTTTCTTTCTTCTCTTCTTTCATTCTCTCTCTCTCTCTCTCTCACTCTTTCATCTTCTCTTTTCTTTCATCCTCTCACTCACTCTCTCTTTCATCCTCTCTCTCACTCTCTTTCTTCCTCTCTCTCTCTTTATTTCTTTCATTCTCTATCTCTTTCTTTCTTTCATCCTCTCTCTCACTCTCTCTTTCTTTCTTTTATCCTCTCTCTCTCTCTCTCTCTCACACACACTCTTTTATATCATCTACCCTTCTTCCTGTCTCCTTCAGCTCCATTTATTTTTGTTTGATTTATTTATTTTTATCCCCCACTCTCTCTCTCTTTCATTCTCTCTCACTCTTTAACATTATCTACCCTAAGAAAACATCCATGCCTCTTTCAGCTCTTTTTATTTTTTTTTATTTATTTACCCTGTCACTTTCTTCTTTCCCTTCTCTCTCCCTCACACACACTCTCTTTCTCATCTCTCTTTTATTATCTACCCTAAGAAAACCTTTCTTCCTGCCTCCTTCAGCTCCACTTATTCTTATTTTATTCTATTTATTTTTCCATCTTGACTGTCTCTGTCTCCTCTTTAAAAAAAAAGAGTCATCCCTAAGTTGCCCTCTCTACCTCATTAGACTAAAAAGGAGCAATTTGATTGGCTGCATTAAAGTTATTTGCCTTTTTGAAAAAGAAAAAAAAAAGCTTAAATTTATCTTCTTTTTTGTTAATTTCTTCTGACTTTTATACAATGTACAAGAGTCTTTAACATCCCTCGGTGTTTAAGTTGTAATAATTTGTAAATTATATAGATTTATTGGTTGGATTTCATTCTGTTTGTTTTGGGTTTTTTGTTTTGTTTTTTTTTTCAATCTTTTTTCTTCCTCTATGTATATAATATTTATTTTTTAAATTCTTTTTATTGTGCCCCACTTTTCGCATTATTTTAGAAAAGGAGATAAATTAGTTGAGATATAAGTATAATTCAGCTTGTTACATGATTCATAGGATTATAATGTGTTTAAATCTAAATGCACTCAACATTGAAATATGTATGTGTGTATATATATATATATATATATATATATATATATATATATATATATATATGTTTAAAGTCTTTTTTGTTGTTGTTCATTGAAGCTGTTTCATCATCAAATGGAACCAAAAATCTTTTATTTTTAAATGAAATTAGGAAATCCATAAAGAAAGAGTGAAAAGAAAGATATGCATTGAAGTGAAAAATAATTTAAAAAATAAAGAAAAAATAGAAAGAAGCCTGTAATATAAAATAGGAAAAAGAAATGGAGAGAGAATAAAGAAAAGTAGAGACAAAAAAGACAGGAGAGAAAGAGAGAAAGAAAGAGAGAGGGAGAGAGAGAAGAAAAAAAGGAAGGAGTAGAGAAAAGAAAGGAGAAAGAGAGGGAGAGAAAAAAAGGAAGGAAGAGAGAAAAGAAAATATGAGAGGAAAAGAAGAAGAGAGAGAGAAAGAAAAGAAAAAGGAAGGAAGAGAGGAGAGGAAGGAAAGAGAGGGAGAGAAAAAGAAAAAGGAAGGAAGAGAAAAAAGAAAGTATGAGAGGGAAAGAGAGAGAGAGAGAGAGAGAGAGAGAGAGAGAGAGAGAGAGAGAGAAGAAATTTTTAAAAAGGATTAAAGAAAAGAAAGAAAGATAAAATAAACAAATAAACAAACAACAAAAAGTTTCAAAGAAAGAAAAGAAAGATAAAATAATGAGAGAGAGAGAGAGAGAGAGAGAGAGAGAGAGAGAGAGAGAGAGAAGGGAGAGAGAAAGAGGAAAGAAAGGGAGAGAAAATAAAGAAAGAGAGAGAGAGAGAAAGAAAGAAATGGTGAGAGAGAGAGAAAAGAAAGAAATGGTGAGAGAGAGAGAGAGAGAGAGAGAGAGAGAGAGGAAAGAACAGATAGAAAAAGAAAGAAAGTGAAAGAGAGAGAGAGAAAATAATGAAGAAAGAAAGAAATAAAGAAAGGAAGGAGAGATCAAACAAATAAAAGTTTCAAAGAATGAAAGATAAAAACAAAGAAAAAGATGCAAGACAAGATTAATAAGAAATATAAAAACATGAAAGAAAGAAAAAGAAAAAAACATAAAATTTTAATGGAAGTCATGCAAAGAAATTAAAGAAAATATCTAAATAAAGAGAAAAGAAAAAAAAATTAAAAAATGGAATGAAAGAATAATTTGGGAAGAAATTTTGTACAATATATTTATTAAAAAAAAAAAAAAAAAAAAAATATTACCCTACATATCCAGTTGTAGGGCCTAGGGTCTAGCTCAGTTGGTAAAGCACCCACCAAAGAAATCACAAGGTTATGGGTTTGATACTGGTCCTACCTAATCAGTCATGAGTAGCACAAATAAGGTAATCTAATCAGTGGAGTAAAGTGGGGAGTGGTGGTCTACCACTAGCGAAAAGAGGATAGACTTCCTCGCTGATACCGACAATAGGCCATTCTGCCAACTTTTATTTAGTTGTTAGAAATTTTTATGAAGAAACTTTACAAATAGATAAATGAGTAGATTAATAGAGAATGAATCCAAATATCTAATTCCTTAAATCAAATATATACCGACTGCACCTCTACAGAGGGTTATGCACCCCCCCTCCTAATGGGGCCACCAGTTGGCCATGAGTGGTGACCCATGTTGCTTATGGATGGAATCTTGGTGGCTCAGCACTATTATCACGGATATCCATGAAAATCTCTCTCCAACCATCCTTATCATTTCATGGTTCTCAGGAGGTCCTCTGAGCAGCATCCAGTATCTGTGCAGACCTGGTTTATGTACGTCTTAGCTGAACAACCCACACTGGCATGCCCGTGTGCTGGCTTTTACAGGAGGATGTCACTTATAAGTTTGTCCTTGCTTCTTCAGCAGTGTCCTGCATATCTTATTCGTCTTACTTGGATGGTTTGGGTGATATATGGCAGGTGACCTTACAGCTGTCTTATCGTGGGGTGTTTTTTCCATGTTTTGTTTAGGATCACATGCACCATGCTTCTGCAGCTACCATTGAGTTTATTCTCTAGGTGCTTCGTTAGGGTCCAAGTGGTGCAGCCGTACATCATACTATGGCTTGGATCCAATCACCTAAATCTAGATATAGATATAACCTACAAAATCTATACATAATCAATCACACAAACAAGACATATCTAATCAGTCAATTTCAGACAGATATCCATTGGCAGCCTTGTGGGGTGTTACATGACAGTCACAGAAATCCATTCTCAACCTCTATTTGCCTCTTGGGCATGACACTAAAATGATTCTGATAGCAAAGCTTCATTGAAAAGTTATTTTTCAAATGAAATGGATAAAGCATCATAGCATCACTGCTTAACATCACCCTGAAGATGGTTTGATATCTTTCTAAAAAATTAAACACTTAAACATAGGTATACTATAATTCATAAATAAATACAACCTCTGAAATTTGTTTTTTTCATATTTTTATACTTATATACCATTGACTTTATGTCTACACTACCCTAAGTTACATATATATGCTCTATCACTGATATTGAACACTCTTTATTTATAAATAATCTATGTATCATAGGACATGAACCTGTTGATTTGAGTTCAAATCCTGGATGAGGCTGTTTGCATTCCACATAGTGCTAATACCCTTGGGAAAAGCATGCATCAAACTATTCTCACTCCAGCTATGTGTAAATAGTAGGGCAGATTGGGCTCTTTAACCTTGGCTAGGTAACCGGTCTAGGAAAAGTAATACTGTGAATTCAAACCAATTAAATTCCGTTTAAGAAACTGACCTTGTGTCACATCCTACCCGAGCAGATAGGTTGGTATATATATATATATATATATATATATATATATATATAAAGAAGATGACTTACCAGGGAATATTAAGTTAAATGCAACATCGATGGTCTATAAAAATATTAACCGAATAATTTAGGATTATAAAGAATATGAAGTACTCAATACATTAGTAGAGCAGATTTAGTAGAAAGGTATAAATATTTATATAGATATTATTCACTTCGGCAATTTTCTTTAATGAATCAATTTTTTTATTTATTCATTACAATTAACCCTTGATCCTTTTTTTGTTGAAATTTAAGTAGGTTATCTATATGTACCTTTCTACAATATATATATATATATGTATATGTACAAGGTCTGTAAAAAAAAGTATCGTGATTTTTGCACTTTTTGATACACCCTGTATTCTGAAAAAAATAATGTTCCATTAATTAATTTTTCTCAGAATAAAACGTGTGTCAAAAAAATACCAAGTTTTAAGCTGTATTTATCATTACGTTATTTTTTTTCAGAATACAAAGTGTGTCAAAAAGTACAAAAAATCTCAATACTTATTTGACACACCTTGTATATATATGTATATATATAATGAAAGATGCGAAAGAATTGGGTTTCTCAGGGGATGAAGCACACTCCAAAGAACAAAATAAGACAGTGAAGGAATTTAAGTTCCAGATGAGATGAAGAGTATAAAACTAAAAAAAAGATAGAATAATATATAAAACACTGAGTGTTTCCAACCAACAGAATTTTTAAAATGAAATGTAAATTGTATAATAATTGTCGACAGAAGTGTTACTTACATAGTTATCATCATCATTATCATCATCATCATGGCTTCTTTGTAAACAATGATTTCCAAATTTGTCAATGGTTGGCTTGGCCCATGTGAAACAAGTTTTCCAGTCTTTGCAAAAGTACATCTGACAACTGGAAGAAGTTCTGGTTATATATATTTACCAATACCCCTCGCATGAGCAGGATGTGACACAAGGTCAATTTCTTAATTGGAGTATTACAGGTTTGAATTTAGAGTTTTCCTTCTAGACTGATTGCCTAATCAAAGTTAAAGAGCCATCTACCTATTATCTACTCATAGCTGGAGAGAGCAGCCATATATATTTGTATTCATATATTTCCCAAGAGTATTAGCGCTATGTGAAATGAAAACTGCCTTGGTCAGGAATTGAACTTGTTTTGTTGTGTTCACTTCCTACAATTGTAACCCATTGCATCACACACCTCCATAGAAGCTCTGGAATTTCTTCTTCTGCTCTAGCAATGATTTGCTACTACAATGGAGATTGAAAAATTATCCATTCTTGTTTTATGGATTTGGTTTGGTTTGTTTTGTTTTACGGCATATCAACCTCAGTGGGTCATTTAATGCCGATAAAGTTTTGAAATAAATCAATTCTTAATGGATAATACAATTTTTTTATAAATACATTTTTCTATTTAACCCATAGATGGGACCCTAACAGGTACTACCACTCCGGGTCAGAGTGGACCAGGGAGCAATAGTGATGAAGGGGTGCTCCACATTCCCCAAACCTCCAAAACTGGAACCTCGCCATCAGATAGAGTTTAACGTCATTCCCAGGACATGTAGACCCGCAGTGTTTTATGGAAGCCGAGCTTATCATGGATGATTTGATAGGCAGAACTATCACTAATCTACAGAGAACACACTACCTCATTGATCAAAACTAGATGGTTCGCTTGTTGAATCTTCTCATCAGTGGTGGAGTTCTGCTCCCTCTTTGTGTGTCACACTTGTTAGGCCACTTTCAAATTTCTCTATCCATTCATATACACTTCTACGCAGTAGTTCACTGTCTCTATATTGTGTTAAAAGCCTCCGATGAATTTTAGCCCCTGTCACTACTTTCAACCAGAGAAATTGGGTCACTTCCTTGGTGTATATACTGCTAGTGGAGTGGCCATATATTGTAAAGACAGCAAGCAAAATGACGTGATCAGGCTCAAAGTTTGATCACATGACAACAACTGTGCCAAATATAGGCACACAGAGAGACAATAATAAAGATATGTAAGAAACCAAACCAACCATCCAACCCATCAGTTTTATGTTTTGTTTTATTCATTCTTGATAGCCATTCATTTTTTTTTAAACCATTTTTTTCTTCTTTTAACCCAGAGGTGGGACCCTATCATCACTACCACTCCAGGTGAGGGTGGATCTGGGAGTAAATGCGATGAAGGAAAACTCTATACTCCCCAGAGATGGGGCTTGCCATAAGGACAATAGGATCTGGACAATCATATAGGTGCTAGTGCTTGACATGACCAGCCGATTGATCGGAGGAAGCCTATCTGATTTACCGTCTAGCCTAAGGAAGCGCTAGAATATAGTGTTGCATGTCATGGACTGCTCAGCTACCAAGATTCCATCTTTAAGTATCCTGACTCATCTCCCTCGACCAACAGGTAGCCCATTGGGGAGATTTTACCCCTCTGCAGAGGTGCAGTATTCTTCTGACCCTGCCAAAAGAGCAAAATGCTGGTGGGCTTCGGTTTTTCTTGTCTACAGTGGTTTACTAATAACAATTTTCCCTGGTGCCATTATCTATTATTTTTATTATCATATTTCTTGTATTTCTTTTAGGTTTCATGTTTCCTTAAACAAACATTTGCAGGTAGTTTTGATTTGATATCAAAAGAAGCCCATGTCTTCAATTATCCCTCGTTCACGTCACTTTAAATCCTTTCCCTTTGGTCTTTCAGTCGACTATCAGTAGACAAACACACATTCCTTTCTGCTCTGTGGAGAACTCCCTATTACAACAGGCAATTTTTGTTAAGTACAATTACCTGTCCCTCATGTTGACTGTTTTCTTTTACTGTGGATGTTTTAGTCTTTATGAATATTAGCATTTATTTTGCACTCTATAAAGCTTTATTGCATTAGATCCTTTGTCTTAACAATATCAACTTCATAATATTATGTGGCAAATGTTTGTTTTTCTCTTTGAAAGTTTAAAGATAAAAAACAAATATAATCCAAAAGGCTACCATGAAATTGGGCATGGCAAAGCATATATGGATTGAAAGGAGAGCATATCATTGTCTCCATAGCATCCACCTTGGTACTAGAAAGTTTTGGGTTTAATGCTAACTCTCACCAACTCTGCACATGAGTAGCTCAGCTAGGATCTGTGTAGTAAAGTGGGGAGATGATGGTAGGTGTGGTGCTCCACCTGATGCACAAAAAAATCTCCCTGGTCTAGCAATGGTGAAAAGTGGATAGGCTGATATTAACAAAAGGCCACTCTGCCTATTTTATTACTCACAGAAGGTTTTAATTGAGAGTTTTTCATTCTCTTAGACTGGTTGCCTCACTAGGTTTAAAGAACCCAGTCTGTCCAGTTTTTTTACTCATATGCCTTTTACGATTCTTTTATGTGAAGTAGAAAGATTTACACAGCATTGGTTAGAATCTAAAATGGGCCAAGCTGAATTGATTATCTCTACAAATAACCTTTTGCCACCATTTGCAGTGGTAGTAGGTGTAGCACTCCAATTGCACATCATGAATGAGTGGCCAACAGTTCAAATAAAGATATGAACAATTGGCATGAAGTGAAATGTAAACAGCATTGTTCAGGATTTGAACTTGGCATCAGCAGTTGATTTCATTAGGACTACAACTGTTACACAACAGACACACACACACGTGTATATATATATATATATATATATATATATATATATATATATACACACATTAATATATACATGAATACATACACATATACACATGCACTATGTATACATATGTATGCACTATGTCTCTCTCTCTACATATATATATGTATATACACACAATCACTATGTATACATACACATATATATACATACACACATGAAACTATATATGCATACATATATATAAATACATGCACATATATACACATGCACAATGTATACATGCACATCCACATGTACAATGTATATATACATATATATACACATTCACATGCATATATATAATATACACATGTACAATGTATATATATATATATATATATATATATATATATACATACACAGACACATGCAAAAGTTATGCATACACATGTATAAACATGCACTGTGTGTGTGTGTATATATATATATATATATATATATATATATATACAGACAAGCACTGTTTATATGCACACATATATATGCACATGCAGTAGTATAGACATACACACACACACATATATATATATGCACAGGCACTGTGTATACATCAACATATACACATTATATTTATAAGAACGAGTATATATATATTATATATATACATATGCACACACTATTTTCATTCATGAATTAAGATAATCAATTTATGAAAACATCTATAGATTAATGATAATTAATGACCTAGCCCTGGTGTTCATAAGTGCATGCATATGTACTAAGTCAACCAAATACTATAACAAATTAGATGCTATTAGTCTCTTAAGTGATATGTCTTGTGCATAGACTTATAGACGCATTGGACTGCAAATGTACTAATAATAGAGTTCACTTATAGATTTCCACGCTTAAATTTTATCAATCCTAATAAGGCAAAGAAAATGAAATTATAGAGAGTGAATATTATGAACTTTTAAAAATCCAACAACATATTATTGATTTTAAGTCTTATTTAGCCTTTTATATTCCTAATTTTAATTTCTTTTTATCCCACCACTGTCATCAGAATGTGCTGAGGGGCCGATTTAGCTTCCGTCTATGAACCACAAGGTTCTGGGTTCAATACTGGCCCTTGCCAACTCCGTTCATGAATAGCACAGCTTGGATCTGTGCGGTAAAGTGGGGAGCTGATAGTAGGTGTGGCGCTCCACGTCAGACAAAAAAAAAATCTCCCTGGGCTAGCACTTGTGAAAAGGGGATAGATTCCCTTGGTGTTTGGCTAAAACCGACAATTATCCATGCCTACTGACTTTACTTTTTCCTTTACATCCCCTGCAGAGGGATATGACCCCACAAAAAAATGATGTCCCAAGTATAACTAAACTGCATCAAGTGGTGAGGCTCCACTTCTGGAGAGTGTGGAATCATCTCTTCATTGCCATTATTTACAGGTCTACAATCAAACTTGAAACCATGCTTGGAAAAAAGACTTTGACAGTGAATAACCCAAACGGGGTTGACATGCCATAAAACCAACCAACCAAACAATCCAATCTTTTTATCACCACTCTCGTCATCAGGTCTATAATATCAAGCATCAGAAACAACAATAAAGAAGAAAATATGTTTTTGTCTGCTCTGTTCCATTGTAGTATACAGGACCCTTGATGTTTATTTCTCTTTTATTAGAGGTCATCAAAAAACTATAACAAAATCTATAGTCAAAAGATACATAAAATGGAGGTATAATATTTTGTGCTTGGGAAAGGGCCAAAGTGGAATATTGCAAGTCATGGACTGCTCAGCCACCTGAATTCCATCCTTAAGCATCATGGGTCGCCACCTACGACCAACAGGTGGCCTCATTGGGGGAGTCTTACCCCTATGTTGAGGTGCAATTGGTGCATTCTAACGTCCAGCTGACAAGGCGGGGAAGACTTAGGAACAAGATAACTAATATATAGATGTTCAAAATAAGCAATGGTTAAAAAACAGCTAATGTTGAAGATCCAATTCTGGAGCTCTGGGGAGTGGGAAATACCCCTTCATTGCCGGGTCCACCCTGACCGGGAGTGGTAGTACCTGTTAGGTTAAATAGAAGAAAATGAGTTAACAAAAATGTATTTAAAAAAGAATTTTCAATGCCCATCAAGAATGATTCAAACAAAATGTGTTCGGCATAAAATAACCCAACAAGGGTTGACATGCCGTAAAATCCAAAAAAGAAAGAAAAGAATAAGCAAAGCTTCATCAAAGAATATAAAAAATTCCAGCACTTGAGTTTTTTTTTTCCTTACAATTTATAACAGCCATTTATTCGAATGAATACCTAGAATTTTATATTCACAACACCCCCCTCCCCAAAATTATAAATACCATGAAACTAAAACAGAAAATGTTTTTCACTCAAAAAAAGTCTTCAAAGGTCATATGTTAGCAATACAGTAAGTTTTCACTAAAACAGAGAGAGAGAGCTAAAAGACATTCTTGAAAGGTGCCAATTCCAAGTGAAATTCCATCTGCCAGTATCTTTGGAGCCTTCTGTAACAGGATGGTTAGCAGACATGTCTTGAATACCAATTCAAGCACTACAAGTCTAATACTTTAAAGACCTTGTGCCAGACTAAATTAAGTTTATCAGGGTTCCTACCGTAGTGCTGTGGTTAGCTTTTCTTGTAGGCTAAATTGTTAGTTGAATGAGTTTAATTCTCACCGAGTGTCCCCCAAATATACCTTTGCATAAACAAAATAAAAATTAGGGTGCCTTTAGTGTATAGCTTTTCTTAATAGGCTAAGTTTGGTGACCTATTCTGTACACATATCTATAGAAGGGGGGAATATATATGGGGCGAAATAGACTTCCGAATTAACAAGCTCCCGCCAAGGGGGAACCAAAAAACAAGCGAGTTCTCCGTCTTCTCACAAGCCAGACCCTCTGTTGGTCAACACATTCTTCGTCTAGCAGCTGAAAAATCCGTCGTCGTAGTCAAAATAATCTTTATCAGTTCAAAATCACATTTCCTATTTAGTTTTGTTTCTGTTTGACTAAAATCCATTTCTTTACTGAAAAGCACTTAGTCATCGACTGCTTCTGCTGCTGCTGACAGTCCAGCTCTTGACTCACTTGTTATTTTATGGGCATATTAGCCAAACATCCGGGCACATCAGTCGAACCTTGCATCCATCCAGTGCCCAAAATGCATTTGTTTTTGAATGCAGGAGGACGCGAGTTCGATCCCGGCAGGCAAGACAATGTCTTGCTCTTTTTTCTTTCTCGTTCTCCATCACAATATCACTATATAGATTCCACTAATCATCTTAGTAGCCAATTCTGTAAACATACCCCCATATGAATTGCCTATTCTGTACATGAACTCTAGCTTAAGCAAACTAATATGTATATATACACACCATGGGCATCCTTACATCATTTGGCAACATATTTCTGTACACCCATCTTTTATACTCACTTTTGGCTGCCTATTCTGTACACCTACATCCACAATTCTGTAGAGTCTTAATTAGCGGTTCTAGTTTGTACAACTTATCCCTATTTGATGGCTTATTCTGTACCCCTATTCAGTGGCTTATTCTGTAAACATACCCCAAAATTGGTGGTATTTTCTGTACAACTACCTCCCATTAGCATCCTATTATCTACATATCCCTATTTGATGGCTTTTTTGTACATATGATGGCGGTCTATTCTGTGAACATACCGACAATTAGAGGCCCATGCTGCAGATCTGTCCTATATAATCCAACTAGCTCATTTTGGCAACCTATTTTGTACACCTACCCCCATCATTGGCAGTCTATTCTATACAAAACATACCCCTATTTAGCATCCTATATTGAGGCATATACTCTCAATTAGTATCCTTATTCTGTACACATTCCCCAACTTAGCATCCTATTATTTAATGGTCAATATATGTTGTTGTATCCATGGCCTTTTGCCAGACTTAACTAAGTTTTGCAAATAAGGATTTGCACTGGATTGATATAACAATGTAAAATTGGCTTTTTAAAAAGATAAATAGCCAGCTAAAAAAAATAAGAAAATATTTGTACTCATTTTATTTGATCTCAGACAATTATCAAATTTTGTATACTTAATTTATTGTATTTCTTTATCTTTTATCATTTTTTTTCTTTGTTTTTTTCTGGATAGAGAGGAAATGGCATGCACACACACACACATATGCAAAGGAAAACATTTTCCTTCAATTAAAAATTGACCTTACATCACATCATGGTGGAGAGATTGGGTGTATATATATATATATATATATATATATATATATATATATAAATGCACACATATTACACAGATACAGATATAAGAACACCTACACACCCAAAGAGGTACCCATGCACACATTGACACATGCAGATGTATATGCATAGAGGTACACATGCATACATACACAGTGGTACATGCACACACATACGCACGCAGAGGTACACATGGACACAAACACATGCTGAGGTACACACACACAAATACCCTCACACAGAGGTACACATGAACATATCCACATTCCTGCACACTCAAACACATGCGGGTACACACGCACACATACAGAGTCAGAAAAAGAGATACTAGATACATATATATATATATATATATATATATATATATAATACAAAAAGTAACACTGAGGCATACAGATCCACATGCACACATCACATCCACAGTGGTACACTCACACACATACGCACACAGAGGTACATATGAACAAACACATGCAGAGGTACTCACACACACAAATACCCTTACACAGAGGTACACATGGACATATCCACATTCATGTACACTCGAAGATGTGGGTACACATGCACACATACAGAGTCAGAAAAAGAAATACTAGATACATACATATATATATATTACAAAAAGTAACACTGAGGCATACAATCCACATCCACAATGGTACACGCACACACATACACAGGTACACAAACACATGCAGAAGTACACACGCACAAATACCCTCACACAGAGGCACACATGGACATATCCACATTCATGTACACTCAAAGACATGTGGGTACACATGCACACATACAGAGTCAGAAAAAGAAATACTATATATATATATATATATATATATATATATATACAAAAAGTAAAATTGAGGCATACAGATCCACATGCACACATTCAGATGTACACATAGAAATACACACAAATTATTCTTTACTCATTTAAACATTTTTGTAATGTACTTGATGAATTTAACATATGAAACAGGAGTGGAAATTAAAGTAAGGTATTTAAATTAACAGAATAGGAGTGTGCATGCAATTGCATCGAAATAAAAAGAATAGTAAAAAATATGTTAGAGCATAATTGAATCAATAAAGGCCAAACTTAAAAATGCAACAAAACTTTTTTTATTCTGAAATCTATAAAGGCTGTTATGTGCAGCATACTTGCTTATCTGCCCTTGAGCAAGCATCCTTGCTACCACTCGTTGGTTGGTTGAATTGTATGGCATGTCAACCCTTGTTGGGTTATTTTATGCCAAAGACATTGTTTCATCTATTCTTTATGAGTTCTCAATTTTTATTTTCTGGAATTTTTTAAACACATTTTTTTTCTATTTAACCCATAGACAGGACCCTAACAGGTACTACCACTCCAGGTCAGAGTGGACCTGGGAGCAATGGTAATGAAGGGGTACTCCACATTCTCCAGAAATCCAGAATTGGAACTTCACCATCAGAGAGTGTTTAACGTCATACCCAGGACACTAAGACCCTCAGCCACTGCTTTCTAGCACATATATGATACAAAGGGTTAGGGCTTGCCATAAGGGAAATAAGGTCAGGACAATCATATAGGTGCTAGGGCTTGATGTGACCAGCTCATTGATCAGAAAGAGCCTCTGACTACCCCGTCTAGCCTAAGTACGGACCAAAGTTCAGTGTTACATGTCATTGACTGCTCATCCACCAGGATTCCATCTTTTAGCATCATGGTTCACCATCCATGGCCAACTGGTGGCCCCATTGGAGAGATCTTACCTCTCTGCAAAGGGGCAGTTAGTGTATTCTAAAGCCCCAGCTGAGATGGCTCCTAAAATATTGGGCTTATAATGTTTATTAAAATAACACTAAACCAAAAAGTATTTGGCTTATAGTTTTAAAGGGTTAACAAAAAGCAAGCATACTCTCTTATTTGCTAATCCAATAATTATTAATTACTGTCGATCGTATATTTGAATCATTTCTATTATGATGGTTTTAACTTGTCTGGTCGGAAGATAAAATAGAATTTTATCAATAATAAATTTAATCAATACATTATAAAGATGTATGGTTTGATGAAAAAGCAGATGAGACAATAAAAGAACAAAGCTGAAAGAATTTGAAACAAGGCTAAAACTATGGAAGAGCATAAGAGCCAAAGGATTAAAACAAAAAGAAAGAAAAAAGATAATAATTATTCTATGGATGGATCTGAACGCTAAAATGTATTGGTGTTGAAAGCTTTAAAAAGACAGTTCACATGGAAATTAATAAAGATGATAAAATTCTTTAGAAGGATTATGATGATTTATAGAAATTGATGACATGAAGAATACAGTCAATAATCAAAAAGAATGTGACTGGAGATTTATAGACGAATATGATTGCTTAAATTTATCAGAGTAATCCAAGAAAGATAGTAGAATTAAACCCATTGATGGAAACTTAACAGGTACTACCACTCCAGGTCTAAGTGGACCTGGGAGTAATAGCTAATGAAGCAAATTAGCACAAAGGAAGTACAGAACTATGCAATTAGGTGGAAAGAGAAAGAAAGAAAGAAAGAAAGAAAGAAAGAAAGAAAAAAAAGAAAGAAAGAGAGAAAGAAAAAAGAAAGAAGAAAAGAAAGAATGGAAGAAAAAAAAGAATGAAAGAAGCTACACTCAGGAAGAACAAGAAAATGAAATGAAAAAAAGAATGAAAGAAAGAAAAAAGAAGGAATAAATAACCTACCTACAGGGAATAATAAAATGTGCGAAATAAATAAATATAGAACTTACCTAAGGAGGAAAAGAAAGGGAAGAAACAAATGAAAAACAGGGGAAGAAAAGGAGAACTACTGAGAAAGAAAGAAAGAAAGAAAGAAAGAATTCCACTGAGAATTGTTCAAGAAATTCAATTTTCACCACACTACCAAATGATTATCACAATTTATACAAATTGACAACATGAGAAAAATAGTCATAATCAAAAAGAATGAAGAATATGATTGAACTAAATCTATTAGTTTGGTTTGTTTTGTTTTACGGCATATCAACCTCAGTGGGTCATTTAATGCTGACAAAGTTTTGAAATAAATTCATTCTTAATGGATAACAAATTTTGTTTATCAACTCATGTTTTTCTATTTAACCCATAGATGGGACCCTAACAGGTACTACCACTCCGGGTCAGAGTGGACCAGGGAGCAATGGTGATGAAGGGGTGCTCCACATTCCCCAAACCTCCAAAACTGGAACCTCACCATTCAGATAGATTTCGACGTCATTCCCAGGACATGTAGACCCTCAGTCACCGCCTTCTAGCACCCATATGATAAAAAGGGGTTGGGGCTTGCCATAAGGGCAATAGGGTTGGGAAAATCATATAGGTGCTAGATCTTGATGTGACCAGCCGATTGATCGGGGGGAGTCTCTCTGACCGCTTGTCTAGCCCAAGATAGGGCCAAAGTGGAATATTGCAAGTCATGAACTGCTCATCCACCTGGGTTTTATCCTCATGCATCATGGGTCGCCACCCACGGCCAACAGGTGGCCCCATTGAGGGAGTGTTACCCCTCTGCAGAGGTGCAGTCTAATGCCCCACCGACAGGGCAGTAAATTTATTAGAGTTAGTGACCCAAGAAAGATAGTAGCCATTATTTAGGGTCAAGTCATGCTGAATGCAAAGGTTCCCAGAGTTAAGCAGCGAAGAATAAGGTTAGTAAGGGTAACCACTAAGAAATCAGCAGGTACTTTAAGCAATGTTGTTTGATTGAATTTTACGGCATGTCAACCCTTGTTGGGTTATTTTATCCCAAAGTCATTCTTGATGGACATTCAAATTTTTTTTTAAACTCAATTTTTTTCTATTTAACCCATAGATGGGACCCTACCATTCCTTTAAGCAAATGGAACTAAAACACTAGACGCAGTTTATCATCATACCCAGGACACTAAGAACCTCAGCCACTGCCTTCTAGCACATACAGGAAAAAGGGGTTGGAGGTTTGGCATAAGCACATATAGGTGCTATGGCTTGATGTGACCAGCCAACTGATTAGAGAGGCCCTCTCTGACCACCTGTCTAGCCCAAATAAGGGCCAAAGTGGGGTGTTTGCATGTCATGGACTGTTCAGCCACCAGGATACTAACCTTAAGCATCATGGGTCACTAACTACAGCCAACAGGTTGCCTCAGTGGGAGGATTTTGTCCCTCTGTAGAGGTGCAGTCGGCATATTCTACAGAATCAGGATGGACAGCACGGAGGTGAGTTCAGCATCTCACAGCCCAGTATGATTTGTGCAGGGACTCAACTAAATCCCCCCCCTCTCAACACTAAATGAACCTAAGATTAAATGATTTGAGATTGCAGTAAAAATAGTGGAGGCACGTGTTGTAATGGTTAGAGTTGTAGAAAATGGACTTGTCGGCCCAAGTTCAAATCCTTGACGAAACTGTTTGCACTTCCTATTGCGCTAACAGCTTTGGGAAAGGTATACATCCAACTACTCTCCCTCCAGCTATGGGTAGATAGTAGGGCAGACTGAGCTCATTAACCTTGGCTAGGTAACCAGTCTAGGAGAATGAAAAACTGAATTCAAACCTGTTAAACTTCACTTACAAAATTGACTTTGTGTCACATCCTGTTTGTGTGGAGAGGTTGGGTAAGTATATATAAAATAGATTCCTTTTGAAAACAGAATCTGACTAAAGTTAGAATGAGATTTTATAGATTATGTCAAAGAAAAAACAGTATTTAGTTTAATGCAATTTGCTTGATCTTAAAGGATGTGAAAATTAAATTATAAACTATAAATGGATTATATGAATTAATCATAAAATAATTATTTTGTTTTTGTGGCTTAGCAAACAGATAATTACAATGCTATATAAACATTACAGATTTTAACACACACACACACACACACACATATAAGTTAGGGTAGTGTGGATGTGAAAATGGTGTAAGGTTATTGTCAGTTTCTCGCTTATGTGATCCTCAAATCGACTTGAGAATTGCCAAGGTGAGAAACTATCAAGAGCCATTGACTTCATGTCCATGCTACCCTAACTTAGATATGTTCTATCTACAATATTGAGCATTACTTATAAATACAGCACACTATATTATCAATACTTTATATATATATACATATGTGAAGAAAATGTTTTCAAAAATATAACAGACACAGGATGTTATGACGAAAGCTGATGACGTGATCATTGCATGTGAAAAAACGGAAAATGAAGATTTTTTCACATGCAATGATCATGTCATCAGCTTTCGTATATAAACGCACATATAAAAAATAACGGTAAATAACATTATATTCACATATTCACCATACACTTAACATTTTTCATTTTTCTCCCTTACAAAATTTCTTTTGCATTGTCCTGATGATGGTTTATCATAAACCAAAATACTTAAGTATAGACATATAAATTTTTCCTTTGATCATAACATCCTGTGTCTGTTATATTTCTGAAACATTTTCTTCACATATTGTTGGATTAATTTCCTCATCGTATTTCCATATATACATATATAATGGTTATTACAATCAAACATTTACAAATGAGTCAAATTTTGACATTAAATAACACATAAGGAGTTGATATGCCATTAAAAGGCAACTCCATCATCATCCTCATCATGGCTGATAAGGCCAATGTGGGGCAGGTAAGCATGGTTGCAGCAGCTGCAGCTTGAGGTCGGGTCAGGGTTTGATGCTGAGCTAGATGGGAGTTGCACAAGAATGTTGTGCACATTCTTAAACAAACCACGTAAAGAAACATAATAAACCCTACAAGAAATCAGCTGGATGGTCAAATGCCACCTATCATACAAACCATCCAAGTGAGATGAACACGACATGCTGGGAAAGTGAGAATGAACTTATAAATGACATCCTCCTGTGGAAACCATCATATGGACACGCCAGGGCAGGCCACCCAGCAAAGACTTACATTGATCAGCTCTGTGTGAAGGACCAGCCAAGAGCAATGAGTGATAGGGATGTTTGGCAAGAGATTGTCATGAATATCCATGCTGTTGGCGCAACACAATCATGATTATATATATATATATATATATATATATATATATATATGTGTGTGTGTGTGTGTGTGTGTGTATGTGTGTGTCTGTGTGTGCTTGAATTGGCTGATGAATTTGCTATACCTGATTTGTTCCCAAGTACTTCCAGCTTCTTCATGGGCCATTATCAGGGGAACTACAAAAACAATATAACATTTAGAATGTTCATAATACTGCTGTTCTATTTATATTGGTGTCATATTTCTTTTTTGTTTTTTTATATTTATCATTATTAATATGGTTCTGTAAATAGTAGCAGTGGTTAAATTCATCTAAATATTTTAGTGCAAGAATCAAAGTTAATTTTATTGAGGTTTGGATTTTTATGTCTGATGTGTAGAGCTTCAAGAATCTGTGGTCTTTGTTTATTATTTTCTTCTTATATATATATATATATATATATATATATATATATTATATATATATGATACTTACCATGATCTATCTATTCATATGTATATATATATATATATATATATATATGTGTGTGTGTGTGTGTGTGTGTGTGTGTGTGTACATTTTTCAGCATATTTGAAATAGATATGGATTATAGGAAAACCAGATGATGCCTCATATATGCGTCTAAGTGTATCTATATCAAAGAGAAACTATTTTAACTGATGAAATAATAGAATCAGATATTATTGGACCCTGTTTTATTAGCTACTTTTCAAAGATTGTTGTCATTATTAATGGCTTTGACTTTACTCAGAGAATAAAGAAGAACTTTTCTAAAAGAATATTCAATCTTGTCAATGATAAATTAGTTTATTTTTGAATGCTTTTTGCCTTATTACTCTGTAAAGTTTTCAGCCTTCATAAACGAACTTGAATGCACATGAATATACATATATATATATATATATATATATATCACAGTTACTTGCAAATCCACAAAGCAAACAAATATATTTACTTCTGGATTTTATTAAAACTGATTTAAGAGTGCTCAATATAAAGAACTAAATATACAAATTCCCTGAAAATGTGTGTTACTGCGAGAAACTGCAATCAGAATATTTTAGCCATTCTTTTTTTAAAACATATATATATATATATATATATATATATATATATTCACAAAGTTATTTACATTGTTCATCTGATGTATACACACACACACATACATATATATATATATATAAAGTAAAAGTAAGTAAAGTTGTCGGGGTGGTCTAATGTTGGTATCAAACACACAGCGAGGAAGTCTATCCCTTTTCACTAGCACTAGACCAAGGAGATTATTTTAGCATCTGAGGTGTAGCACCACACCTACCATTAGCTCCTCACTTTACCACACAGATCCCTGTGCTACTCATACGCTGAGTTGGGGAGGGCCGGCATCAAACCAGGAACCCCATGATTCTCTATGGACTGAGCTAAACCTGCCATTCAGAATAATATGACATGTATATTGATATAAGTTAGGTTTCTCAGGAAACTGTCAGTAACCAAGCAGTGGTGACTCTATATCAACACTACCCTCTCTCTCTCTCTATATATATATATATATATATATATATATATATATACATACATACATACATACACACATATACATACCATAGTTCAGGGTATTTACTTACATTGTTTCTCTGATATATACTTACACATCTATATCTGACAGCCGAGAGGTTAGGGATGTGACTGATGAAAAATTGATCAATTTCGATGCTGGCCGGAGACATAAATGATGTCCAATTACTAATGTCCTTCCAAAAGAAATGCACTAAGAATAATGTCCACAACCAATAAATAATAGCCTCTAAATAATGTCACAAAGATAACTAAATAATCATCTACAAAGAATTATCTACGAATAATGTCCGGAAACAAAGAAATAATTCCCTCTAAATATATCTAGAAACAAGAAATGTCTTACAAATATTACAATCCAAATAATATCTACAAATAAAATAAATGAATTAAAAATAATGTCCTCCAAATATTGTCCTGAAGTTAAATTATTATCCCGGACAAACAGAATGTCACTCTCTCTCTCTATATATATATATTATATAGCTCCATGCATATTTATTTCTACCACTCTCACTCTCTCTCTCTCTCTCTCTCTCTCTGCATATTTATTTCTCTCTCTCTCTCTCTCTATATATATATATATATATATATTATATTATATTATATATATATCTCTCTCTCTCTATTTATATATATATATCTATATCTCTCTATATATACATATACATTTATCTCTCCCTCTTTATATATATATATATATATATATATATATATATATATTCTTTATTATGTAAATTTACATAGAATACAAGGATAGAAGGGATATGGAGAGTCAAATTAATAAACTGATAATATATAAAAATACAATTATACAATACACACACATATAATTATATGTATATATTTCTATGTTCTTATTTATATTCAAGTCGTATAAATATGTATGCAGAAAAATATGTAAAGATAAACCGATATATATATATATATATACACACACATATTTGAAATAGGCATATGTTTATTTATGGCATAAATCAAGTAAAATGCCCACTTCAAAGATAGTAATAAATTAATTAGGCCTATTAGATGCTCCACTAAGTTGTGTTATCAAATTAATATTTCTGCTTGTGTCTTCACAATAGGCCTCTTAGATATAAATATGCTAAAAGTTCCTTTTTTGCTCTGTTTTTAAAATAATTCATTTTGTTTCATCTATTTCCTTACCAAATCTGGGAGCAATGATTTTGGGAAGTTATATTTTGCTTGCAAATAATTTGGTTTATTCGTTGAGATCCTTGTTAAGTTTGGCAAAATTATGCATAATTTTCTTTTTTTTTTCTTCCTCATATTAACGGATTTTATTGGAGAATAACACATTACATTATGCGAAAATTATTTTCAGTGTTTTTTAATACATATAACCATTTTATAGTCATATACATCAGACACAAGATATATCTTTGTAGGTATATATACACTGACATACACAGAAAACTAATGCACATACATGCATTAGTTTGTGTGTATGTCAGTGCATATATATATATATATATATATATATATATATATACCTATGAAGATATATTCAGAGAATGAAAAATATGTAAGATTTGTTTGTTTTTTTAATAAACTTGTCCAACTGCTATGATACAAATGAGATATAATGTCATTGAGAGCAAAAATTTAGGCAAATGGATATTTCCATAATTAGAAATAAAAATGATATCTAAATTTTAGAAAATGAATATCAAAAACGATATAAGATTTTATCATTAACGAAACATGAAGAGATAAATAAAATAAAAAAAGAAGAAGAAGAAGAATCAGTGCCAATATATTTGCATGTGTTTTTGTGCATCTCTGGATGTGTGCATATGTTCATGCATGTAAATAAGTTTCCAGGTTTGTTTGAAATGCCAGGTTGGTTGTTGGATTTTACGGCATGTCAAACAATTGGGTTATTTTATGCCAAAGACGTTTTTTGTTTTATTCATTCTTGATGGATATTCACTTTTTTCTAAAACTCAATCTTTCTATTTAACCCATAGATGGGACTAACAGGTACTACCACTCCAGGTCAGAGTGGATCCGGGAGTAATGGTAAGGGCCAAAGTGGAGTGTTGCATGTCTTGGTATTGAAAGGACATGAGATTTTATCATCAAAGAAACATAAAATTGAAAGAACTGAAGAATAATTAAAGTTCCAATTACCGTCGAACTGGGAAGACAAGGCAACAAACGGTTGTAACTCAAATACAAACCCGAATGCTACAAAGTCCACTGCAAAATGACAAAGTATATATAAGACTCCACAATGTCATTCAAATCAAGCAGTCAAGCAGCCAATCAGAACTCAAGGAATGGAATCACCCAAATCACCCAGATTCATGGATGGATCATTCTTGATTCCAAATTATACCAGCTGTCTTGGACACTGCTTGGGGGTACTTAGTTATCTGCTGTTATTAAAACCAACAGTAGACTAACTGACTTCAATAAGAACCAGTGCCAATATATTTGCAGATGTTTGTGTGCATATGTTCATGCATGTGAATAAGTTTCCAGGTTTAAAAAAAATCAGATTGGTTGGTTGGGTTTTACGGCATGTCAACCCATTGGTTATTTTATGCCAAAAATGCTTAGTTTTTATTCATTCTTGATAGGTACTCATTTTTTTCTAAAACTCATTTTGTTCTATTTGACCCATAGGTGGGACCCTAACAGGTACTACCACTCCGGGTCAGAGTGAAACCAGGAGTAATGGTGAAGAAGGGGGTAATCAACATTCCCCAGAACTCCAGAATTGGAACTTCATCTCTAAAGCAGTTTAACATCACAACACAACACCTCAGCCACTACTTTTTAGCACATATATGATAAAAAGAGTTTGGAGCTTTCCATAAGGACAAATCGGTTGGAACGATCATATAGGTGCAAGCCTAATTAAGGGCCAAAGTGGAATGTTGCATGTCATGGTATTGAAAAGGATATTTATCATTTTATCATAAAAGATTTTATCATTAAGGAAACATAAATAGACAAATAAGAAAGAAATATATATAAAAGAATTAGTGCCAATATATTTGCATGTGTGTTGTGAGCATATACGTGTGTTCATGTGTGTAAATAAGTTTACAGGTTTGTTGGAAATATCAGGTTGGTTGGATTTTATGGCATGTCAACCCTTGTTGGATTATTTTATGTTGAAGATATTTTGTTTGATTCATTCTTAATAGGTACTGAAAATTATTTTTTTAAAACTCAATTTTAGATTATTAAGAAGGCATGTGGTGTAATGGTTATCATCATTGGAAATGGACATGGCAAGGTGAGTTCAATTCCTCAACAATGCTGTTTGCATATAAGTAAAGTTAGCAGAGTGGGCTATTGTCAGTATCAGCAAGACAGTGAGGGAGCCTATCCCCTGTTTGCTAATGCCAAACCAGGGAGATTGCTTTTGTTGAGGTAGATCGCCACACCTACCATCAGTTCCTCACTTTACTGCACAGATAAGATTACCCATGCTGAGTTGTCAGGGACCAGTATCGAACCAGGAACCTTGCAATTCCTAGGTGGGTGCTCTACCAACTGAGCTAAACCAGGCCCTTTTTACTTATAACATAGCGTTAATACTCTTGGGAAGAGTATGAATCCAACTATTTTTACTCCAGCTACAGGTAAATACTAGGGCAGACTAGACTCTTTAACCTTGGTATGGCAACTGGTCTAGGAGAAGGAAAACTGAATTCAAACCAAAGAGGCTCTCTTCTCGTTAGTTAAAATTATTTGACAGCTCCTCCTCCTCCCTTGAAAACTAGTTTATTACGGAAGAAACGATATTCTTTTGCCTCAAACAACAGGGCTTTTTATTGACCCATCACAACATTCAAAAAGATTACAAAACTTTTAAATCAACCTCGTATTAAATTTTGTGTTTGAACCTGCAGTTATGAAGATTCTCAAAAATGTATCTAGTGACCCATTACCACAAGATTGGTATGCGAGTCTATGGATTCTTAGAAAAATAAATAAAGGTAAGAATTCATTTCTTCTAGACAGCAATTACTGAGTTAAAAGGAAGCCAGATATGAAATTGTGGTTCAAGCGCCAACAACATCTAAATATACAAAGTAGATGTTGCTTCAAGTGTTAACAGATAAAAAAAAAAAATAATTTCTAATATTTGAAATTAATTTATCATTTGCCTTTGTTGAAGAAAAAACAAATTTTTAGATTTATTCGTCAATTTTTTCCAACAATGAATATAAACGGTATCTCTATTTTTTTTAATTTAGATATTTTTGAGAAAGAAAATTTCTATGGCTTGTTCAATTATTCTGAGTTTAATATGGACTGTTTTCAAAGTATCAATGAAAATGATTGTTTTTTTTTCTTTTATAAATCTAGGTATAAAATTATATTCAAAATTTATATATACAATACATATTAATCACACAATGCAGAAGATTTTATGGGATTCAAAGTTTAGGTAATAGTTTATTCTTCTTTCCCTATTTATAATCATTATCATCATCATGTTGTGCTGGCAACAGAGATATCCATGAGAATCTCTCACCAACCATCCCTCTTATCACTCCTTAGTGGTCCTCTGTGCAGCATCCAAAATCCATGCAGAGCTGATTGATCGTTTTCCTAAGTTTTTCTTCTTTTTATAATGTTTTCATTCTTTTCTTTCCAGCTATGGGTTAAATAGTACCACTACTGTTCTTCTACAAGGATGACTTTGGAGTTGTTTGTAGTGTAATGGTTATTATTGTGGAATATGGACATGGCAAACAGAATTCAAATCCTATACATGCATTTCACATAGAGCTTGGGAAAATTATGAATCCAATTATTCTCCCTCCAGCTATGGATAAAAAGTAGGATTCTCTGGGCTCTTTAACTTGCTATGCAAACCAGTCTAGGAGAGAGAAATCTCTCACAAATGACTGTGTTGCATTCTACTTGTACAGAGTGGTTGGCAAGAGCATTTAAGGAATGACTTAGCATTAATAACCCAAAAATTGAATGTCATTAAAACAAAGAACTTTCTTGTCTTTCATTTTTATCATATTTGAATGTTAATTCATGTTTTTTCTATTGTTTTTCTTTACATTCTCAACCTCACTATTTGCATTTACATTTTCTTTCAATTTTCCTCCTAATATTTCTCATTTTTCTTTTATTTATTCATTGTAGGATATCATAGTATCTTTCTTCCCAGTTAATTTATATCAACATGTTTTTTTCCTGTTTTTTTTTTTTAAATCTTTGATCAAATATTTTTCTTCAGTTTTATGTTTCAATTCATTCTTCATTTTTTTATTCATATTTGGAAGTTTCCAATCTTTTTGTAATATTTTTCTTGTCTACTTTTCATTCATATCTCACCTAATACTTCTTCATCACATTACTCCAAGTCCACTTCTGACCCGGAGTGTGTACCTTTAGGGTTCCCATCTATGGTTAATAGAAGAAATTGAGGTTTAAAAGAATATTTTAAAACAAAATTGAGTTTAAAAAATAAATGGTATAGTCTGATCAAGAAGAAAAAACCCTTTGACATAAATTAGGCAACAGGGTTGAATGCCAAAAATCCAAACAACCAATCCTAATCCTCTTCTTCCCTAATCTCTTTTCTTCCTTGCCATACTTTCTCAGCACTTGTTCGCATTTTTCATTCATTCTTTACTTTTTTTTTATTTCTTATTCTTTTCTCAATTCTTCTGTTGTTAATTTTCCTTTTCTCTCCATTTCTTAAACTTCTTTTCTTTTGTTTTAACAGTTATTCTTTCTCATTATTGCTCTATATTATTCTCATATATTACTTATTCAGGGAAACAAGCCGAAAAGAAAACAGACTGAACAGATTAAATACTTTTGGTTGCCATTCCAAGCCTAATGCCAATCAAACAAATCTTAAACAAGAAACTCGGATTTTGCAAACTCAAATTCGATGGAAATACGTAGGGTGAGTTCAACAAGTTTCGCCCCCTATGGGAGGCACAATTCACGCAGCATTGGCGTGATTTTGCTCGAGTGTCCATGCAATAGTGACCAACCATCACTGTGCGGCATGTGAGAGCTTAAGTCCTCCTGATACTCACCAGATCTGCCTTTTATTGCTTGGAGCTTCAAGCCTTCGGAATCCATGTTTTTTTTAAAAATCCTACCTGACCTGTGCCTGTATTGTCGAGCGGGTCTTGCAACCCCAGCAAAATTTCCTGAATTGAAAGTTTTTCACTATTCAAATCCCGTTGATAGACAAAGGTTTAAAGAGCCCAGTCGCTGTCTACTATTTTCCTCATAGGGAAAATATTTGTGTATGCATTACCTTTCCCAACATTCTTAAAGGCTAGTGTGAAAATGCAGTCTCATTGAGTGATTTGAAAACTGCTGGTCACCAGTGTTCCACTTCTTGAACAATAACCATGACAACCGACCCTTTAATAATATATATGGACTCTTGCTGGTTCTATATGTGAAGGCTTATGTTGGACATCCGCCCTTTTGGTACGAGTCAATGGAAAAGAATTGGTTGCAAGGGAATGCCACAACCCAATCAACGATACCTCAGCTTTTCAAATTCGAGTTTTCCTTCTCCTAGACGGTACCTATCCAGATAAGAGCCCAGTCTGCCCTACTATTTACCATAGCTGGAGGAGAATAATGATTCATACCTTCCCAGGGTATTATTAGCTATGTTGAAAATGCAAACAGGCCTTGTTGAGGATTTGAACTCTGAGCAATGAGTCCATTTCCTACAACTCTAACCATTAGATGGAGGTGCTTGGTCTTATATAATAATATATATATATCAATTTAAAAAATATATTTTAAAATATTTCAGGATATTGACAATCATGATACATAGCTTTATAAGAGGAAACTGGAAGTTCATTATTAACAAAAGAAAAAAATTGCCTTCAACCACACTTTCTTGTTTGTTGTTTTAAATATTAATAATATACAAGTATATTTTGTTATACTTTCTTCAATTATATATTATGTATATATTGTTTGATGAATAACTGTTTTGTTTTGCAAACAGGGTTTTAGGCAATATATCTCCATCACATTGCATTTCATTAATAGTGTTGAAGAAGAAAATAAATCTTAAGTTTAGAGCAAAATTTTGATATTTTTTGTTTGTTTCTAAGAAAGCATCGTCAGCAATTACAAATTAAATTTTTGAATAATTCAATTAAATCAACTCAATTAATTTAAACACAAGAAATGAAATACAATCCTTATATATTTCACTTTTGAATGGAATGGAGGTAGACACCATAAAAAGGATATTAAAATTTCTCATAATCATATTAAAAATAAAGAAGTTTCCGAGACTAGGAAAGCAAATTAAAAGTAGTGCTTATGATAAAAAAAAATTAACATAAAAATAATTTGGACACGTGTGTATATGTGTATGTTTGATGGCGTTGTTTATTCTGTAAGTTTTGTGTGTGGCACCTCCATTATTTCACATTAACCATTTTCTCAATCACCTATAGGGTTCGGGCTTAGCTCACTTTGTGTTCAATAGCATCACCTGCCTCGGTAATATGATCTATGTGGTAGACGTAAATCTGGGAGCTGCTTGGCTAGTGTGATGCTCTGCCCTTGCTAAAAAATTCTCCCTATCAGTTCTAGCAAAAAGGGATAGACTCACTCATTGTTAATGGCTGATACAGACAACAGGCAACTCTGCAGACTTTAACTTTTTATGGCCCTACTTTAGCTCAGTCAGTAAAGCGTTCGACTAGGAACCACAGGTTCCTGGTTTGATTCTGGCCCTCGCCAACTAGGGATCTGTGCAGTAAATGAGTGAGCTGTATGGTAGGTGTTGGTGCCCTTCTAAGACGCTAAAAAAACAATCTCCTTGGTTTAGCCCTTGTGAAAGAGGATAGACTCCTCATGTCTGGATGATACAACTTTAGGCCACCCACCACAAAGTCTATCTCAGTTCAGTAGAGCGTTCAATAAGGAAACACAAGGTCTGGGTTTGATACCAGCCTTCACCATGGTTAGTACACAGAGTTCTGTGTGGTAAAGTGAGGAGCTGATGGTAAGTGTGGTGCTCCACTTCAGATGCCAAAACAATCTCCTTGGTCTAAACCCCAGAGAAAAAGGGAATAGACTCCCTCGCAGTTCTGGCAGATACTGACAATAGGCCACCCCAGCAACTTTACTTACTCATACCAGCAAAAATGTAATTATTAATTTTTCTGAGTATTTCAATTTCTATTATATTATTATCATTCACACAAAGGGTTGATTTAGCTCAGTCGATTGATCATCCACCTAAGAATCCGCAAGGTTCCATGTTTGATATTAATCCCACTAACTCAGCACATGAGAAGCAGTTTGGGGAGCTGACGGTAGGTGTGAACACTCCACTAGGAAAAAAAAACAATCACCCAGGTCTAGTACAAACAAAAAAGAGATGTACTTCTCACTGTTCAGTTGATACCGACAATATATACAGCAAAAATTACGTTGTTAATTTTTTCTGAATTTTTTGAATTTAAATTAATGGCGTGGGGGAGGCGTCACTTAAAAAAGACGTGAAATTATGACCATATTTATCGTGAATGTAACAAACTAAACTGGACTGTGATATACCATGATCGCTTGGCACTCTTGAGTGTTCTGAATTCTTCTAAAAAATGTGTCATAATATTGAAATTTTTAGCAGAATTCAGAATTCATGGGTATTTTGACTAAAGAAAAATCCCCTATAGAAACTTATAAAAATCTTCTTATATAATTATTCAGATTCTTATCTTTATAGAAAAAAATGAAAAAATCGTTTTTTATCGGTTCATTTTTTTCAGATTTCATAAAATAAAATAGGGGGAGGAGACCTTGTAAAAAAATATTTTCCCTAATTATATTTGAGGAAAAACCCATTTTAAACATAATTTCATCAGAAGATAAATTATTACCGAAATTTCGTGAAAGTTTGACTGTTAGTTGATTTTTCATGGAATTTTTAAAAAGCCAGTAGTCATTAACTTGTTTTTGGATACGTTAAATTTCAATTTGATTTAATGGTCGGAAATATAAACATTGATTTCGTTCATAATTTTCATTATTTCGTAAGCTGAATTTTTTTTTGAAAATCATTAGTTTTTAATGTTTCTTCTTTTGAATGGTCCAAAAATGTTGAAGATGATATTAAACTTTATTCAAGTTTTTTTGTGTTAATCATAGGGGGGTAAATTTGACAGGAAGATTGGCATTATTATAAATTGTCATTTCTATTTCTTTAGCCTAAATTTCTTTAACTAAAATTGAAAATCATTGTTATAACCTAACCACAAAAAGACAATTATTTTCAACAGCAAAGTTAATCTATTTACAAAAACAATTTCGGTACTAGTGCAGATAGCGCGCAAGAGATAATACCATTTGATTACGTATATAAAGCATAATTTCACGGAAATACCAAAACCTTTGGGGATTAGTGTTAGGCCACTTTAGGAGTTTTTATAATCTAATGCTATTATACGTCAAATGCAATTCTGTGTTTGTACCACAATTTCTCATATCTTTTTATATGCAATTAAAAAAGATGGGGAAGGGTGAAATAAAATGAATACATACACCCTAGCATCTGCAAAGCGGTTGAAATGCATCAGTAAAAAATCCAAAATGGAGGTGGAAAAAATCAATCAAATCGAAGACATAGATAGGGCTAAATAATATCAATAATTCTGATTGGATAAAAACAATAACAATAAAATCCGTCCTGATTATGTAAATTAGTATTTAGTCAGAAGTGAAGACTTAGACCAATACTGATTGGACAAAATCCCTGCTGTGGATTGCATAAAAGTATCCCACCCGCAAAGGAACGCTTTTCCTAGAATTCTTGCAGCTATGCACGAATTTAACGGGAATGCCAGCGAGGGAGTGATCGCTCTTGTCTGGGTCTCTGGAAGAGAAAGAACAATGTTGCAAAGATATGAACCTTTCAATGACCCCCCCCCCAGAAATACATCACTGATGAGGTATTCCAGCATGCAGAAACACATAATTTTATATAAGACGAAATGGTGAAAAACAATAATTGGTAAATATGGATTAATAACATTTAAATTAGCAATACTCTCATAGGATTAGAGAAGATAATTCTTTCTTTGTTTTGTGGGTTTGGTTTGGTTTGTTTTACAGCATATCAACCACGGTGGGTTATTCAATGCCGACAAAGCTTTGAAATAAATTCATTCTAAATGGATACTCATTTTTTATAAACATTTTTCTATTTAATCCATAGATGGAACCGCCTTCTAGCATCCATATGATAAAAAGGATTGGGGCTTGCCATAAGGGCAATAAGGTTGGGACATATAGGTGCTAGGGCTTGACGTAACCAGCCGATTGATCGAGGGAGCGTCTCCGACCGCCCGTCTAGCCTAAGTGGAGTGTTGCATGTCTTGGCATCCACCAGTAAACCGTCCTTACGCATCACGGGTCGCCACCTACGACCAACAGGTGGCCCCATTTAGGGGATTCTTACCCCCTCTACAGAGGTGCAGTCAGCGTATTCTAAAGCCCTCAGCCAACAGGTGATATCTGGCAATTAGACAGGGAACAAAGAAAGTGGATCAATTCTTTTCCCAAATGAAATTAGAGAAACAGATACTACTGTTTGATTAAAGACCATTAGAAATGGCTACCTAGCGAAGAGGAGAGAAAAAGTGGTTTAATGGTTAACGTCTTTAAGATACATTACCACAGAATAGCAAGTTCGATCCTCGCTGAATGCCCATAAAAATTCCCACGTAAAAAAGACTTTGTGTTAATCCGGCCTCGTGGAGGGTATTCGGGAATATAAATCAGATCTTCGCAATTTTTCCAAAAAAAGTAACAACCGGATGAGATCTAAAGTATGTATATATATATATATATATATATATATAATATATATATTATATATATATAGAGAGAGAGAGAGAGACTTTCTCACTAATTGTTTTATTCTCCTAGTTTGCTCCGGACATAGATATATACATGCAACACACCAACTGCCCTTTATATATGTATAGTTGAAAAGAAAAAATTCTCAGTGCTATGTTTGTTATAATCTTTATATATGTATATATATATATATGGGAGTAAAATATGGAAATAAATGAGACAATATATAGTAAATAGAAAAATAACGTATTCCAAAAAGATGAATTTATTCTTGAAATATTGATATTATACATTCTTTTTTTTTTTAATAAACCTTTATCATGACTTCAAGATAGAAGGCTTGTTGTCTGAAAAAAAAAGACAAACAAAAAAAACACCCATCAATGTTGAGACATCAATCTTCCAATCTTAAAGTTTGATGAAGGTTTATTAAAAAAATCGAAACTTCATCAAGAATTCATCTTTTTGGAATACTTATTTTTTTATATGAGATATATATATATATATATATATATATATATATATATATATATATATGTACCTTGACTTATGATTTTTCCGACATACGAGCTATTGGTCAGTCGATTTTTTTTTGCTTTGTGTTGAGAGCTGAAATTTGAGTTACGAGCAAGCTTCAGATACGCTTATGTTAATAAGTTCACTAAAAAGATTAAAGTTTCCAAATCTATTACGCCAAAGAAAATATAAAAGAATACACATTGGACACCTCACGTGGTTTTATGGTTAGCAAGCTAGATTCCCAGACCATTGTTAGTGAGTTCGATTCTCACTGGACGCCCCATACTTCTGGCCTTGTGCCACATCTAAGCTACGCTTAGTAAATAATTATAAAAGAATAAACATTGAAACCTATTACAGCACATAATGCCTTACGTTGTATTTTATCATGTATTTGTACAATACAGAGCTATATTTCTTATTTAAAAAAAACGTAACAAAAAAAAATCGAGGTGCTGTTTTTAGGGGAGGGGCTAGAACGGATTAATGGCATAATATAATATAATATATATATATATATATATTAATGTGGTGTGTGTGTGAGTTAAGGCGGCATCAACATGGCGTAAACACCTGGTTACTGACAGTTTCTCGACTATACGATTTTGGTTTGGTCTGAAGATTGCATAGTCGAGAAATTCATTAACCAGGTGTTCACCATGTCCCAGCTACCTCAACTCAAATATAAACGCGCTATCAATGATATTGAGCACTGTCGGCTTGGAAATATAACACCTATATTATCTATAATATATATATATATATATAGCTCAGTCGGTAGAGCATCAGCCTGGGAACCACAAAGTTCCTGGTTCGATACGGACCCTCGCCAACTCAGAGTATGAGTAGCACAGGGATCTATGTAGTAAAGCGAGAAGATGTTGTTAAGTGTGGCGCTCCACATCAGACGCTAAAACAATATCCTTGGTCTAACGCTAGGGAAAAGGGGACAAACTTCCTCTCTGTCTTGCTGATACCAACTTTAGGCCACCCTTACGACTTTTTTTTTACTTATATATATATAAATATATATATGTATATGTATATTAATACTTTCAATTTCCTTTTACTTATTAAATATGGATTAATGACATTTAAATTAGCAACGATCTCAGCAGATAAATTAAAGAGGGCAATGCTGTGCAGCCACCCTCATTAAATATTCATTAGAACTAAATGAAATTAGTTTGATAAGTTGCAAAAATAATTAGGACATTTTTCATTTGGGATTATCAATAAACAATAACATTAAGAGTATGTTTGTTGTTGTTGTTGTTGTTGTTGTGTAGATTCCGTTCTAAGCCAAGAGTAGGTCGCTGTGTTATCAGTTAAAGGGATATTCATAGGAAATATAAGTAAACGTCTACATTTCCGAGAGATATTTTTCTCTTTGAAGAAATAAAAAATACTGGAAAACCTTTTTTTTTTCATTTTTTTTTTTCATATCTTAATTCATAAGTATCTTATCATAATCCTTTAAGCTGATTAAAAATCTCTTCATAATTTATGTATATTAAATCTACTTATATATATAAAAATGAAGGAGGCATCTCCACACTCGATGATAAGCCTCTAAAATCGGCGGAACTATTCACGTACCTAGGTAGTAATATCTCATCCACAGAAAGCGATCTTAATGCATGTATCGGGAATTCTTTCAAGCCGTAGTTATATCAGTGTTACTGTATGGCTGCACCACTTGAAGCCTAATGATTGTATTGGCATTTCAGTCTCGGAAGACTATAAAGTTTTTGTGCCCCTGAAGTTACAGCGCCTCCTGTGACTGTGAAGTTTCGATGGTTGAAAAACATTCTCGACCACAGATGTCACATTTGAAGGCTGTCCCTGAAGATGTTGATGTTCCGGTGTTTTGTTGCCGCTGCTTTCTTCCAGACCTCTTAGATTCATGATGATTTCTGACATGAACTGTCCTCTACGGAGATTCTGTCGCCACCGAGGGCGGTCCTGAGCCAAATTTTCCCAGCTGAAAGGGGGCAAAGCCAAAGCACCTGAGATAATTTTTGCAGACATCCTGGAATCGCAGCTGGGAGCGACCAATCTGTCTCTTACCAGACGAAAGCTCTGCATAAAGGATGCCACTAACGAAGCGCCAAGAAAATAAGCTAGATTAGAGTTGCACAAGAATGCTGCATGCGACCTTAAACAAATCGTGGAAACAACCCCCACATAAAAAATCATCTGTACGCCCACTTGCCCCCTATCACACTAACCACCTGGGTGAGATAAATAAGACATTTTGGAGAATCAAGGACGAACTCATAAGTGATATTCAGATAAGATAAGCAAAACCTGTTGGAGATTGCTGGTGAAGCAAGGATGAGCTGATAATAGGCGTCTACTCATGAACATACCAGTGTACGTCAGACAGAAAAAAATACATTGATCAGGTCAGTGGGGATTCAGGATGCTGTGCAGAAGACCTATCGGGAGTGATGGTTGATAGAGATGGGTGGCAAGGAAGAATCATGGAGTTCCGTGCTGTTGACAGAATTTGACCATGAAACGAAGACACATAGTCTACCAATTTATATGATAAAGCGCATGGATGTTACAGGTATCGGTGTTGTAAATATACACTGCTACGTTACTACAAATACTGTACGAGGCTGTTTACATTTCACATAACGCTAATAGTCTTGGTTGAACATACATGAAAGAAAGCAAAAAAAGAAAATATGACAGAGATTAAAAGATTATCGTCACTCTTGTTTTATTGAAGCCGAGCTCATCGTGGATGATTTGATAAGCAGAACCCTGACTAATCTGAGAACAAGATGATGATTCACCAATTCAAGCTTACTGAATCTTTTCATCAGTGATGGAAGTTGACGGTCATCCTACTCCCAATTTGTGCGCTATGTTTGTCCAGTCAATTTAAACTTCTCTATCCACTCATATATAATTCTACATTATTACTGCATTGTGCTAAAAGCCTCTGATAAATTTCAGACCCTGACACTCCTTCTGACCAGAGCTTGTTCTTTACAGATTAGTCATGGTTCTGCCTATCAAATCATCCATGATGAGCTCAGCTTCCATAAAAAAAGAGTGTGAATCATTTTTTTAATCTTCCATACACACACACACACACACACACACACACATATATATATATATTATATGTATATATATATATTATATATATATATATATATATATATAAAACAGTTGAGAAAAAAAACCCAATCCTTTAAAAACATAAAGTAAATCAAACTACTCATATGCTGGCCAGCAGAGCAGCATAAAAACTAAAATAATTCAGCCCTGTCAGCTGGGTTTTTAGTATACACCTCTGCAGAGAAGTAATACACCCCCAATGGGGCCCCCTGTTATTCGTGGGTGGTAACCTGTGATGCTTAAGGGTGGAATCCTGGTGGATGAGCAGTGCACGACATGCAACACTCCATTTTGGCCCTTAATCAGGCTAGACAGGCATTTAGAGAGGCCCCCTCTGATCAATCGGCTCACCACATCAAGGCCTAGCACCTATATGATTGTCCCTATTCTATTGCCCTTATGGCAAGATTCAACCCTTTTTATTATTAATTATGTGGGCAGTTTCTGGGGGTTTTAATGTCTTGGGTTTGACATTAAACTATCTGATAGCGTAGTTCCAATTCTGGAGCTGTGGAGAACCTCTTCATCACCATTATTCCCAGGTCCACTTTGACTCGGAGTGGTAGTACCTTTTAGGGTGCCATCTATGGGTTAAATAGAACAAAATGAGTTGCTTTTTTTAAATGTGTTTTTAAAAAAATGAGATGTTAAAAAAAATTAGTACCCATGAAGTATGAATAAAAAAGTTTTTTGGCATAAAATAACCCAATGGGGTTGACATGCCATAAAATCCAACCAACCAACAAACTAAAATAATTCTATTCTCACCTTTGGCTCATTTCATTATTAATAGTTTAATGTGTTTTAAAAGTGAAGGAAAAACACAAACTGAACCTTCATTTTATGTCCGTTTTTTGCAATGTTTTATTTTTCTTGCACCCGTTATTTTACAATACTGAATATATTCTCTTTATTTAAAAACATTTATTGCAAACATATTTAAAACATTTATTGCAAAAACAAGGACATAAAATGAGGGTTCAGTTTATTTTATAGTAGGAATTTACGAGGAACAAGTTGAAGATTACCAAAATAAAATTATTTTAGTTTTTATTCACATGCACATATGTATAAATATAGAATAAAGTTAAACCTAATGAGTCAGAAGAACCTACTAATAGTTTTGCTTAGTAGCTCATCAGGGCAAGAATCTGACTCTTGCTCCGATGAGCTACTAAGTGAAACTAATTGTAAGTATTTCTGCCTCATTAGGATTAACATTATTATTTGCTCTACTTAGGTATCGAGCACTTTTTACATTTTAACTTTAGACAATCCATGCGATATATATATATATGTATATATTATATTATATATATATTATATACATATTTCTTTTCTTTTGGCCAAATGTTATAGTGTTAATCAATTATTTTTGGTTCGTGCAACTCTCTTGGTCTTTTCTTTTTTTCATTTTTTCCCCAGGTGAAGTCTGAAAGAAACTCCAGTGAAACCCAACTTTTCTCCATTGTACAGATCAGCAAATAATAAATATCCTCAGCATTTTGACATAGTCTTGAAATATAAAAAGACACATTCAAACACTTTTTTTTATTTTATAATACTTTAATTCTTATTCATTCATATTTTTACTAACAAACTATTTGCTGTTTTATTTTTCTTACCGCAAAGGTTTACTATAGGATTAGTATATTAAATATGTATAAATGTATATATATGTGTGTGTGTATATATATATATATATATATATAGAGAGAGAGAGAATCTTGCAGTGATCAAATGGCTAAAAAGCTAGCCTATCCGGCTATTATTACTGTTATATGCTTGGTCCTCAATGGTTACCCTTCACATGTGGTCTCATGCCAAATTCAATGTAATAAATCCTGATAGATATATACATACACACACATATTAACATAGATGTTGATATTAAAAAAATCTGGGCGATATTAACACATGAACATAAAAAGTTGGCTGGGATTGTGAGTTCAAAAGATAACGCTGTATGAATGTTAATAAAAACTTCCAACCCAATTGCCCACTGAAAGGGAAGCAAAGGGAAAAAGAGAAAGTGAAGGTTAGAACAAACCTTAAAACATAATTCATCTTATAGTCATTATAAATACATATGTTCAGGGGAAAGTATTCATAAATATGTGTGTATAAGTTTTAAGTATGGACATAAAGACACCAATGCTAACGCACACAGTTTTGTGTTTATGCATTACACAAACACACATATAGAATAACAAGCATACACATTTATTGTATGCAGGTTTATTTGAGGTTGTTGGGTTTTTTTGGGGTTTTTTTTTGTTTAATTTTATTTTTTATTTTGTATAACCATCATTTATTTTATCATTAAACACATTCTGAGTTGACATGTATCAAATTACCTACTCATAAAAAGCATACAGAATTTTAATGAGGTACATTAGACTAAATGCAATATGATCCTACAAGCTTGTAATTTATTGATATTTATACCTCATGGGTTGAGGCAGCCACACAGACATTTTTCATTGTCATACAAGGAGAAGGGCAATGTCCAAAAGTCCTGACCTACATTAGAGAAAGAAAAACAAAATACAAACTGAGGTGAGATGGAAATATGAAAATATTGCTCAAGACACCATAAATCTTCAATTATGCAACACACACATTGTCTTTATCTTTTAAACTTTAGATTTAGTTGGTTGGATTTTACTGCATGTTAACCCTTGTTGGGTTATCTAATGCCAAAGACATTCTATTCTTACCTAGATTATAGAAAGACAAACAAACTACAAACTAAGGTGATATGGAGGTATGAAAATCTTGCTCAAGACAGTAAATCTTCAGTTATGCAATACATGTTGTCTTTATCTTTTAAACTTTATTGGTCAGTTAGATTTTACTGGATATCAGCCCTTGTCAGGTTATTCTATGTCAAAGACATTTTTGTTTTATTCATCTTTGCTGGGTATTCACATCTTTAAAAAAAATTAGTTTCAAAAGATGTGAATACCCAGCAAAGATGAATAAAACAAATATGTCTTAAGCTTTAAAAAATGTCTCTCTAAAAAAAAAAAAAAATTAGTTTCAAGAGAGACACATTTTTTAAAGCTTATTTTTTTATCTATCTAACCAATAGATGGGACCCTAACAGGTACTACTACTCCAGGTCAGAGTTGGCTTGGGAGTAATTGCAATTAAGGGTTATTACATACTAACGGTTTAGCTCAGTCGGTAGAGCGTTCGGCTAGGAATCACATGGTTTCTGGTTCGATACTGGCCATTGCCAACTCAGTGTATGAGTAGCACAGGGATCTGTGCTGTAAAATGAGTAGCTGATGGTAGGTGTGGCGCTCCACCATCAGATGCTTAAATAATCTCCTTGGTCTAGCGCTAGTGAAAAGGGGATAGACTCCCTCGCTGTCTGGCTGATACCGACTTTAGGCCACCCCGACAGCTTTACATTTACATACCAGAATTGGAAACTCACTGCTAAAAGCATTTTTCATTGTGATACCAAATGTCCAAAAGTTCTGACCAACATTAGAGAAAGAAAAAGAAAATACAAACTAAGGTGAGATGGAGATATGAAAATCTTGCTCAAGATACAGTAAATCTTCAATTACGCAATACTCATTGTCTTTATCTTTTAAATTTTAGATTTGGTTGGTTGGATTTTACTGCATGTCAACCCTTATTGGGTTATTTTATGCCGAAGACATTTTTATTCCTTCATTCTTGTTGGGTATTCACATTTTTTAAACTATTTTTTTTTAAACAGACACATTTTTTTAAAATTCATGTAATTTGGGAATGATTCAATTGAGATCTTGTTTATATACATATATGTATGGGTAGAAATAGATCTATAACTACTAATATGACCGATATTTTAGCCTTTTTCTTAACAATATCTGTGTATATATATATATATTATATATAATATATATATATATATATATATATAGTCATCCACAGACACCGTGTTTCACCATATCACATCGCCTCAGTGTGGCTAGATGTTAGCAGGCTACCTGCTGCCAGGATCGAAACCTGACCGATTTATTATCAGTCAGTTCTTAACCTCTGGGCTATCAGCACACCTATATATATATGTATATATATATGTGTGTGTGTGTGTGTGTATATATATATGTGTGTGTGTGTGTGTATATATATATATATGTGTGTGTGTGTGTATATATATGTGTGTGTGTGTATATATATATGTGTGTGTGTGTGTGTATATATATATATATGTGTGTGTGTGTTTATATATACATGTGTGTGTGTTATATATTATATATATATATATATATATATATATATGAATTAAAAAAATGATTTAAAATTTCACATTAACCTAGATTATATCCACACTTTTTAATGAGATTTTCAGAATAGATCAAATTTTAATTAAAGATGAAAAATAAGGTGATAAATTGACGTTGATTTTTTTATCAAATTGTATATAAAAGATAGATATAAATATAGATTAAAGGTTTGCTTAAATGTAAAAATGATAAAAGAAATGAAAGAATTAGATAAGTAATCATAATGACAAAATTGATAAGAAAAGGAAGATTTTTAAGAGATATTGAATAAATCACAAAAGTTAAAAGAATAGAGAAAAAAGTAAAAATGAGAAAATCCAATAGAATCAAGTGAAGTCTTAAGAATGATAGTGTTTGTTGTAAATCAAGAATATATATATATATATATATATATATAATACCAAATATTTCCATGATAGGATTCAACCAAAATAGAGTACTCAAACATACATAACATATAAATTTTTACATAACATACATTACATATAAATTTTACATACGTACATATACATGCATATATATATATATGTGTGTGTGTGTGTGAGTTATATATTGACTAGAAAATAAATGAATAAATTAAAACCTTAAATTTATCAAATATAAATCTAGTTCAGCCTCTTGGCTTTTTAAAATGTGATTTCTTTTTGAAAAAGCAAAGAGGCTGAAATAAATTTATATCTGATAACTTTAAAGTTTTCATTTATATATATATATATATATATATATATATATATATACATACATACAGTGATGCTGATAGCTTTTTGATTTAGTTCATCCTGGGACACACATTTTGCTATGATTGAATCCCCAGGAAAATTTATGGGTACCAACTATAGCCATTTAACTCCTACCTTGCAACTTTTCCTATGTAATTCGTATCTCAGAAACTATTGAAAAGTATTTACAGTTAGCTTGAAATGTCGAGGGAAGAAAAACGAAAAACACTATGATGCATCGATACAATTTTACTGTATTCTCTTAGATTTTTGTGTATCAGGGACACAGGATGCATACCTATCGGCATCTGTGGGTGGGTGGTTATATATATATATATATATATATTATAAAAAAAGGTCTTCAAAATGGATTTAAAAAAAAAATATTTTACAACAAATTTTTAAAAAATTATATATATATATATATATTATATATATATATATATATAGAGAGAGAGAGAGGAGAGAGAGGAGAGAGAGAGAGAGAGAGTGTGAATTAGGATAGGCACATAGATTAGCATAGATAGATCAATACAAAATATGGAGACAGTGGAATAGATAGATATGGATTTATTAGGATAAATAATTTAGATTATTAGATTTTTAATTTTGAAATGTGTATGCTGAATTAAAAATGAAAGTTGAACTATTGTATTTACGTATATATACAACAGTGGTTTATAGTGTTAATGGGTAGGCTAATTTACATATTGATCTTAAAAATTTGATTTAAATAAGTATGTGCTTGGTATTATTGATTTCTAATTATTTGGTTTTATTTTAATAAATATAAGCAAAAATCTCAGAGATAAATCTTAAAAGAAATTCATTAACAAGAAGAAATAACTGTAATTTTATTCTTTACTTCCTAATTCAAGTAAATAGTTGAATTAGGAAAATTTAGCAATGAAAGACAGAGTGATGGAAAATGATGGAAGAGTTAGTTTTAAAGTTGTTCTATTTTTTGATTATACCTCCTGTTTCAAATCATTTTATTGGCATTCGTATTTAGTTTCATTAGTCTTTTGAATTTATTTCATTACATTAAAACTTAAATACTTGCGCCCGAAGTGCTAGCTGGAGTAATATGAGTAATTCATAACTTTCCACTCTTACTTCCATATATGATATTCAGATGAACACAATGCTGTCCAGTTACCAATCATGTTATAATGAGCAAGTGAGTTCAATACTCTCCAGGTTTTCAAAGATTGTTAGAGGAATAAAATTTACAAGAAACAAAGCAGACATTTTTATTCTTAATGCTAATATAACTACTACTACTATGCACCTCCTTCCCTGTCAGCTGCGGCTTTAAAATACATGACTGCACCTCTGCAGAGGGGTAATACCCCCCCCCAATGGGGCCACCTGTTGGCTGTAGGTGAAAACCCATGATGCTTAAGGATGGAACCCTGTTGACTGAGCAGTCCATGACTTTGGCCCTTACTTAGGCTATACGGATGGTCCAATCAATTGGCTAGTTAAATCAAGTCATAGCACCTGTATGATTGTCCCAACCCAATTGCTTTTATGGCAAGCCCCTACCCTTTTTATTGTATATCCTAGAAGGCAGTGACTGAGGGTCTTAATGTCCTGGGTATGATGTTAAACTCTATCTGATGGTGAAGTTTTAATTCTGGATCTTTGGAGAATGTGGAGAACCCCTTCATCACCATTACTCACATGTCCACTCTGATCAGGAGTGGTTGTACTTATTAGAGTCCAATCTATGGGTTAAATAGAAAAAGAGTTTTTTTTAAATTGTCTTTAAGAAAAAAGATTTTGAATACCCATCAATAATGAAAAAGCAAAACATCTTCAGCATAACCCAATAAGGGCTAACTTAACATAAAATCTAACCAACCAGCTACTACCACCACCACTACTACTACTACTAAACCCCCAAGCTATTAGTAAATAGTAGGGAAAACTGTGTTCTTTAGCATTGGTTAGACAATGAATAGAGTAGAAGGAAAACTCTGAATTCAAACCAACTTTACTCTGCTTAAAAATTGACTTTGTGTCACATCCTAACCATGGGGGAAGGGCTGGGTAACATACATACTACTACTACTACTATTAGCAAAATTATCAACATAGTTTTTAGTCGCTTAAAATTCAACAAGTCTATCATTTAAATAGTTAATTATCTCTCTTCATTAAAGTCAGTGAACTCATCTCGTATTGGCGTCATTACCAGAATAATACAAGGTTGGTCTATTAATTAACGAAACTGTGTAAGAATTTTCATTACCAATTTTTTTTATTTCATATGTTTATTTATATCTTTTTTTATTTATCTTATTTTTTATTTTTTATTTTTATTTATTTTATTTCTATTTTCATTTTTATTTTATCTTATCTATTTCATTTTTATTTATTTTTATTTTATTCTATTTATTATTATTTTTTTTTTTATTTATTTATTTTATTTATTCTATTTTTATCTTATTTTAATTTTATTCTATTTTTATTTATTTTATTTTTTTAATTTTAATTTTATATTTATTTTTGTTTTTATTTTTTATTATCATATTTATTTATATCTTTTTTAATTTTCTTCAAAATAATTCTGTAAGTTCTTCAACTGACACTGCCTTCAGTTGATATATCATAACATATTGCATGAGACCTCAAGTTCCTTTGTCCTGTTGACTGAAGCAGAAGAATACACTGACTGCACCTCTGTAGTGGGGTAACATTCCTGCAATAGGACCACCTGTTGGCCATGGGTGGTGACTGATGATGCTGAAATCCTGGCAGCTGAGCTCTCCACTTTGTTCCTTACTTAGGATAAACAGGCAGAGTTGGATAAAGATGAGAGCATCTAAATTATCCAAGATGAAATGCAAAAATGTAAACCCTGATTATCTGGTGTTGCTTATTCACCAAATTCTTATTTTCTTATGAGTGTCATGATCTCAACTAAACAATGGACCTTTCCATTTTTATTAGAAAGAAAGGGAGGAAAAAGGATATACTACACAGAAAAACTATAATAAGAAAGATAGTAAGGGAAAGATGGAGAGAAGAGTTAGGCACGTGGAAGCAATAATCCTAATTTGTTCTAATTGAATATAAGGAAAAGAAGGAAAGAAAGAGCAAGAGAGTTAAATCAAGATTATTAATTTTTTTATATGTGGAACTATTTTACAATAGCTCTTAGGTAAACATATAAAACATTGTAATGATTAAATTATCATACCATACTAGTATATATACAAGATGTGTCAAAAAAGTATCAAGATTTTTTGTAATTTTTGACACACCTTGTATTCTGAAAAAAAATGATAACGTTTCATTCATTCTTCATTTCTATCTTGGTAAATACAGCTTTAAACTTGGTACTTTTTTGACATAGCTTGTATTTTGAAAAAAATTGATGAATGTAATGGGTTTTTTTTTCAGAATACAAGGTGTGTCCAAGAGTACAAAAAATCACAATACCTTTTTGACACACCATGTATGTATATTCTTTGAATATACAGAAATAGTGAATTTCATCCGCACTTAAATTTTTATCACCAAATATTTTCAATTAATTGTAATAATTAAATCATTATACTGTGTTATATCCACATGTCCTGTTAATATATATATATATATATAATATATATATATATATATATATATATATATTCTTTGAATATACACAAATAGTGAATTTCATCCCCACTTAAATTTTTATTACCAAATATTTTCAATTAATTGTAAGGTGCTTTGACTGTGACCAACACATCAACATGTTTATAGCAAATCCTAAGATGACCATTCCATCACTACAATGCAATTTCTCAGGCAAGGAGCCAGAGACGAATAATGTTCTTTGTTGAGTTCTCTCATTGCCCCGATCAGCAGGATATAGTATCATTATCTGTCCCTGATCAATGGGCTACAAATCAGATTCTATACCTTAGGGACACCTATCAACAACGTATTAATTCAAACATGTCATAGTCATCTATCCATTTGTAAGTTAAGAGACGGAGAGAGCAAGTTCTATATGAGGTAGGGAATGTGTCTGTCCATCCATTCACCAATCGGACACAAACAGTCAACCTCGGACAATCTGAAAACTTGTGGAAGAAGAAAACGCGGCCGTAGTGCAAATGAAATGATGTGAAGTTTTATAGACGGCATTATGCCTGCTTGCTGGACCTTGTCATTTATCATGTAATAAGAGACAATTTTGGAAGGAAATGAGTTTGCAAGTAATATCTTGAAACTTGAGGCGGGCTGGGTTGGGTTGTGGGGGGACCCGGGCCGAGACATTTGGAAATAAAGTCCGCTGATGAACGAGAACCAATCGGAAGATTCGGTCCTGAAAATTCCACTTATTAAATGATTACCAAACAGCAGGAAGAATTTATTTGATGCTATTTTTTGAAATTTCTGATAATATGTCGATAATGGTCTACGTTCTCACGGAAATGGCAGTGTCCACATTAGCTTGAAATAACTAAAGTTGGAATATTGTTGATTGCAAAAGTAAATTACCACGACCGAAAATGTGAGGTTAGAAAATTGGGGAGGGCCAAAGAGAACGTTCTCGTTACTGAACCGGAACCAATCATATTTCTTTTATTTCATTTTGTGAAACATCATTCGGCATCTTGTATCTGGTATTATAGACCTGAAGACAAGTTCTCCTTATTAAACAATGTGAATGACAAATTTATGTGGTGTTGTTTTCAAGTACGATAATAGTTTCTTAAGTATAGATCTCAGCTAATAGATAGAATGCAATTCAGGAATTGATACACATAAGTAAAATGTATATTAATACACAGACATATATTTATGTATCTTTTTTGAAATACAATTCTTATATGAATGTTATTGTATATTTCATATAAACTTATACAATACAGTAACATAGTTTATATTTGGTGTTTTACAGATGTATGTATAAACTTTTCAGCACAATCTCTTATGTCAGCTCACATCTATCTATCTAATTCTGCTTATATCTGTGTATGTATATATATATATATATATATATATACATATATATATATATATGAATAAGATATAATGAAAAAACAAACGATGTTTACAACTGAAATAGGCTCATCAGAAGAGAAAGTGTGCAAACCGTTTCGGGGCCAATTCTCTTGACGGTTTTAAAAAGCAACACTCGCCCATCCTCAACTAATATGAGGACCCTATTGCATTATAATGTATCAACCGCACGTGGTCGGTCATCAACAAAAACAAGACGGGAAAAAGACCGTTAATAAAAACAGAACGCTGCTAGTCAAACGTTGGAATTTTTAAATAAAATTCATTTTATTTTTAAATAAAATTCATATCATTTTTAATGCAAACAGCACAATTTTTTTTTTTTTTATTAATTCCAACGTTTGACTAGCAGCGTTCTGTTTTACTAACGGTCTTTTTCCGTCTTGTTTTTGTTGATGACCGACCCACGTGCGGTTGATACATTATAATGCAATAGGGTCCTCATATTAGTTGAGGATGGGCCGAGTGTTGCTTTTTAAAACCGTCAAGAGAATTGGCCCCGAAACGGTTTGCACACCTTCTCTTCTGATGAGCCTATTTCAGTTGTAAACATCGTTTGTTTTTTCATTATATCTTATTCATACTGTCGGATTAATTTCCATTTTATTTTCACATATATATATATATATATATATATATATATATATATGAACAAAAAGTGATAGGACAAAGAGGAATATTTCTTTTATGTTATTTATTTTTTAATTGTTCTCAACTAGTTTAATTTTTAGATCATTGTCTGGAGAAAATTTATTGTAAAAAAATTTATTTTTAGAAAGTTTAAATAAGTTTTCCAAGTTTTGACAAGCCACAAAAATTTGAGTGAAAAAATGTATTTGAAGTGGCAAATCCATTTGTTCAGAGAAAACTATATATATATATATATATGACAGTTTTTTTGTTTTTTTTTACATCATGCAGTTTAAATAGGGGTGCCAACATTACACAGTGTTTTAATATATATATATGTATACTAGCAAATATATGCACCCTCCGGGTGCAAGTATTTAAGTTTTAATGTAATGAAATATCATATTAAATTAGAAACGCTAATGAAACTAAATAAGAATGCAGATAAAAAGATTTGAAACAGAGGGGATATGATTGTAAAATAGAACAACTGAAATTTACTCTTCCATCACTCTCGTCTTTCATTGTTATTTTTTCTAATTTAAGTATTTAGTTAAAAGAGGAAGTAAAGAATAAAATGACAGTTTTTTTTCTTGTTAATGGATTTCATTTAAGATTCATCGAAGAGATTTTTGCTTATATTCATTAGAATAAAACCAAACAGTTAGAAACCAATAATACTAAGCACATATTTATTAAAATTACATTTTTAATATCAATATGCAAATTAGCCTTCCCGTTCACACTGTAAACCGCTATTTTGTTGTATATATAAATATAATTGCATGTTGTCAGTATGTAGACATAGTTAACAGTATTAATAATGTAAGACAATTTTATTAATAATTGAGGTTTAGATAAAAATTAAATCATGGAGAATGTGATGTCAATAACTAAGAGAATTGTGACTTGAGTAGGAATATAGTTTCGGTTACAGACAGAAAAACACACAATCTCTATTATAATAAGATATATATATATCAGTTTTATCATATCTATCATTTAATATATAGTTTAATGGGTAGAATGCCAGTCAGAAATTGATTCACATAAATGCATATTAATACAAATATATTAATACATATTTTTTGCATAATATTTTTATATAAATTATAAACTTATGAATCTATAGTAATATAGTAAACTTAGAGTTGATACAAGGTCACCAGCCTTGGACACATGAAGAGGATCAAACTCACTATTCAATAGTATGTATTTACCCACCCTCTCAGCTGTGAGCAGGATGTGACACAAGGTCAATTTCTAAACTGAGTAAGGCTATTTGAATTCCTAGACTTTTTTGCCAACCAATGCTAAATATCCTAATCTGCTCTACTATCTAATCATAGCTGGGAAGAGAAGGGATGGATTTTACATGAAGTAAAATTCAAGCCACCTCGTCTAGGATTTGAAATCTAATCCCTATTCAGTAGGAATAGGAAGATGCAGTAATCCAAAAATAAGTACACCTGTTATAAGTGCAATTTTATTTTTGGTTACAGAATTTTAATGGTGCATAATCTAAATCTATATATTAATACTTGTGTTCTTTAAAAATATGCACCGTTATCATCTTGCAATACCCTCTGGTTAAAAATGAGACTGTCCAAGGCAAAATGCAAAAAAGTAGATCCCGATTATCTGGTGTTGCTTATCTGCTGAATTCTTATTTCTTATGAGTGTTGTCACCTCAGCTAAATAATGAACCATTCCATTTTTATCATCATGAAAGTAAGGGAAGAAAATTACATGCTACACAGAAAAAATACAATAAGGAAGAGAGAGAAAGGGGGCTAGCACGCAGAAGCGATGACGCTAATCTGTTTCAATCAAACATAATGAAAAGAAAGAAAAAAAAGAGTGAGAGAGTTAAATCAAGATTATTATACTTTTTACATAGCTCTTAAGTAAAACATTTCAAACTTTGTAATAATTAAATCATTTTACTGTGGTATATCCACAGGTCCTGCTAGTACTTAATAATATCAGTTTTAATGGTGTATAATACTGAATCATATTTAGCTTGTATAGGGTGGCACAAAAGCCTTTTAAAACTGAAAAACTTTGGAATAAAAAGAAATACAGAAATTTTTCATTTGATTATATTTATTTTTGACTCTTGGAAATTATTGTGAACTAATTGTGGAATATAATATCCCTTCAAATTCCCTCCATTTTCTGCTTGACAGAGATTTTAAGTGACTTTTATGCCAACCTATATAACATTTCACTAGAAATAATAAAATTCAGCTATCTTTGTCTTAAAAAAAAAAAAAAGTTTTTATAGAAAATTTTAATAATGTTTATATATTATGTGTGTGTGTAGTAGAAAAGAGTTATGGGTCTTCTGTATGGTTATGTTTTATTTTCTACTATCACTATTATTATAGCTCCTATGTTTATATTAAGATTATAAATATTATTTAGTCTTGGATAAATTACTAATGCCACTGCAACAGAAAAGTTAAAGCACCAATTGGACACTATAAATATGTATATATATATATATATATATATATATACATACATATATATATAAATAATATAATGGAGAATGAATGTGAAAAGTTTTAGCATATGAAGGTACTTTTTTGCCCAGGGAATCCAAAAATGCTATCGAAAAAAGTCTGAAAGTTAACCAGTTTTAAATTATTAATGATTATTGGTTTGCAAAATTTTAGCTGATGTTATAGCCTCGATTCTGACCAAACACCAAATTATCTTTTTGGTACAGATAATGTTCAATATATGTGAAATAATAATAGAAAATTTTTTTTGTCATAGATGCAATGCCAAATCAGGATATTCATCTTGCTATGAAAAAAAATCATCAATAAGGGTTGATATGCTGTATAAAAAACAACCAACCAACCATACATTTTTCCATCAGTGTTGCAGTGCTTGGATCCTATTAGGTAAAAAAAAATCATCAACAGCAGATATGATGTCATATGAACTTTTCTTCCCACCCTGTACTGTAAGCAATCTTTGTTGATCAAAATGACTTGTCTCTGCATTAAATGACCTGAAAAGGGTTGATAATGCTGTATAACAAAATCAACCAACTAACCATACATTTTTCCATCAGTGTTGCAGTGCTTGAACTCTATTAGACAAAAAAAGTCATGAACAGCACAGGTGATGGTGTCATATGAACTTTTCAGCCACCCCCGTATGTTCTACAATTGGTAAGTTTTCATTTATAAAAAAAATAAAAGTCCTTCAAAAAATTTCTATTGAAATATATTCAGTGTGATTAATTTGAATAATTTGATTGTAATGACTTCTGACTTATTCTTGTCATAGAAAAAAAAAAAAAAAAAAATTCCTTTGTTCAAGTAGAAACTTAACAATCAGTTTGATACAAGCCAAGATAAAAATATAGTTTCATTATTCTATTATATCTTCAACAGTTGAATGCTTGTGAAAAGCATTTGGGTAACCGAAATCTTTTAATGAAGAAAATAATTTGATAATTACTTTAATCTAGAATGTGAATTAAATCTATTTAGTTCATACTTATGACTTAAGCAAGACTGATTTTTACATTAGATACAGAACCATTTTAAACAAATAACTCACACTTGAGTAGCCTTCAAAAGTGACACAGTTTCTTTTACACTTGTAGGTCATTCACTGAATGGTGGTTATTCTCTGAGCAAAAAACCCATGAATTTTATATAAGGTTTGTGTTAGTATTATTTGGATTATTCGAACTGTTGTCCTCATCTTCATTGTTATTTGTACAACGTTTTGGCCAATGTGCCATTCAGCCTTCTTCAGGTATTTCTTGTTGGACTGGAACTTTCTCGAACTCAGAAACCATCATGGAACTTTGAAGCTAATTTTTTATTCAGTTGACAAGAGGGTTCACGAGTCTGAGAAAGTTCCAGTATCAGGAAATACCTGAAGAAAAGCAATAACACTTACCCTTCCCTCCCAAGTTTGAATTCAAAGTTTTCCTTCTCCAATACTAGTTACCTATCCAAGGTTAAAGAGCCCAGTCTGCCCTACTATTTACCCATAGTTGGAGGGAGAATATATGGATTCATACCTTTCCCAAGAATATTAGCGCTATGTGAAATGCAAATAGCCTTATCCAGGATATGAACTCGGGTCGACCATTATACCACGCACCTCCATATAACACAAGGTATACAAATAGACATTTATCTGATAGTCAAGAATGTATAAATCCACTTTACATTATTGTTATGAGAAATATTGTTTCAGTTTTTGAACAAATCGGTTCTCAAACAAAATTTGGAATAAATTATATTCAAGATCTGAGGTCTCCTTGTTCTAAGGGATAAATAATAACTATGATAATAATTATAATTACTAAGCGTTGGATAAATCACAAATACAAAAGAACTAAGAAAACCAAATCATCACAATGATTGGATAAATAAAAGCAGTAAGTATATAAGTAGGTCATCTATTTAAAACGTTTCTGTACCAATTGTTGAAGCATTAATTAATTAATTTATATATGTTTACAATGTGTAATATTTCAGGAAAAAAGAGCGCCTAATAAATCCCATATGGCATAAAATATTGGCTTACATGGAAAGGATTTTGCAATTCCTGTTGTTCGACGGAAAACAGATTAAGCAGATTTTATTTTGAATAATTTGTAGGCATCACAGATGCTTACATAGATTTTCATGCTTACTTTAACACTATGCCAGAACAGATTTATTACTAAGCAAAAACACTTACTATTTTTTAACCCACTGTATATTTATATAGTACCAATGACTTTATCTTTGCTACCCTTTATATATATATATATATATATATATATATATATAAAGGGTAGCAAAGACATAAAGTCATTGGTACTTGGTTGGTTGTTTGGATTTTACGGCATGTCAACACTTGTTGGGTTATTTTATGCTGAAGACTTTGTTTTATTCATTCTTGATGGTATTGAATTTTTTTAAAAAACTTAATTTTATTTAAACACTTTTTTAAATCTCAGTTTTTCTATTTAACCCATAGATGTGACCCAAACAGGCACTATGACTCCAGGTCAGGGTGGACCTGGAAGTAATTGTGATGAAGGGGTGCTCCACACTCCCCAGAGCTCCAGAACTAGAACTTCACCATTAGATGCAGTTTAACATCATACTCAAGATACTTAGACCCTCAGCCACCTCCTTCTAGCACATATATAATTAAAATGTTTGTGCTTGTCAGAAGGGTAATAGGGTTGGGACAATCATATAGGTGCTAGGACTTGACATGACCAGCCAATTGATCGGAGAAGGCCACTCCAACAGCCCATCTAGCCTAAGTAAGGGCCAAAGTAGTGTTGCATGTCATGGTCTGCTCAACCACCATAATTCCATCCTTAAGCATCAAGGGTTGCTATCCATGGCTAACAGGTGGCCCCATTGAGGGTGGTGGTGTCTTTACCTCTCTACAGAGGTGCAGTTGGTGTATTCCAAAGCTGCAGCTGACAGGTCAAAAATGGCCATTGGTAATTGTCAGTTTCTGCCTGACACTTGGTTTAAAAATTGCATAGGCAAGAAACCAACAGTTACTGAGCACCATTGACTTTGTCTTCACTATCCTATCTTAAAGATATATATGCTCTAGTAATGATACTGAGCACTCTTTGCTTATAAATAAACTATATTATCAATATTAATAAATTAGAGTGCATGAGTAGCACAGATTGGGTAATCTAATCTGTGTGGTAAAGTGAGGAGGTGATGTGTGGTGCCCTACATTAGCAAAAAACATGAATTGACACCTTGCTGTCTGGCTGATACAGACAATAGGATACTGCACTATATATAGTGGAGGCACATGTTGTAATGGTTAGAGTCATAGGAAATAAACTCAGTAAACTGAGTTCAAATTCTAATCCTAATACCCTTGGGAACGGTTTGCCACCAACTACTCTCCTTCCAGCTATGGGTAAATAGTAGGGCAGTCTAAGAAAAGGAAAATTCTGAATTCAACTCTGTTAAAATCTGCTTAAGGAATTGAACTTGTGTTGTATTCATGGAGAGGGGTTAGGTAAATATATATATATATATATATATATATATATATATATATTATTGGAAAAATATGCAAAGAAATATATAAGTAATTCTGTGGAGGCACATGGTGAAATGAAGTCAAAGGAAATGGACTCATCAACCTGAGTTCAAATCATAGCATTGATACCCTTGGGAAAGGTAAGCATCCAACTATTCTCCCTCCAGTTATGGGCAAATAGTAGAGCAGGCTAGGCTCTTTAACCATAGCTAGTTAACAGTCTGAGAGGGAAAACTATGAATTCAAACTTGTTAAAATCTGTTTTACAAATTGACCTTGTGTCACATTCTACTTGTGTGGAGGGATTGGTAAATACATATATATATATATAAGTAAAGTCGTTGGGGTGGCCTAAAGTCAGTATCAGCCAATCAGCGAGGGAGTCTATCCCCTTTTCAATAACGCTAGACCAAGGAGATTGTTTTGGCGTCTGAGGCGGAGCGCTACACCTACCATCAGCTCCTTACTTTACCGCACAGATCCCTGCTACTAATACGCTGAGTTGGCAGGACCGGTATCGAACTAGGAACCTCGTGGTTTCTAGCCCAATGCTCTACTGACTGAGCTAACCTGGCCCCTTATATATATATATGTATATATAACTAATTATTACATCGTATTAAGGTTAGTTTAAAATGGTACTAGGCGACAACTGTGAAGTTCCCAATAAGTATTAGACTAATAACAGTAGTTATGCTATTCATACGACTCAATAATTGGGAGAATTTAAATTGTGAAATGGTTTCCTGCAAAGAAATAAAACATTGATAGACAACGAGGTGAAGTGATTTCAATCTATCAAATTCTAAATCTGCACTTAAATTATCATTTTGTAGTCTGCTTTTTCTTATAATGCAATTCCAATGCAATTAAAATAAAAAATAAAAAAAGGAAAAAGGCATTTAATAATCTGGGTTACGAGAATAAAGAAAAATGATTTTACAACATGTAAAATTGCAATCTTTTGATATCTTAAAAGATTTTTTCTTAAATTTTTTTTTTTTACAATAACAAAAGTGACTAATATTTCAATCTGATGATTATGAAAAATTTTTGCTTTCAAAGCAGTTTTATAATTGCAAGTCATGATCTTTAGAGTGAAAGAAGAAACTTAAAATAAAAAATAATTTTAAAAAAAAAAGAAAAGTGGAAAAATAAAAAATAAAAATTGGCATTAAATCAGAATCTCAGGCTTTTTAAAAAAAATTTTAAATAAAAAAAGATACTTTTTTTCTGGGGTGAGGAGGAGAATTAAAAATAAACTTGTCCCAGATTTTAAAGTGAAAATAGTGTTTATTTCCTGTACGTGACCTATTTTTAAAACCTTTATTTTCAGAAAAATTTAATTTAATTCTTGACATAATTTCTTAAAAGAAAAAAAAAAAAAGAGAAAGTTGTTCTAAAATAAAACACAAATTCATAGGTTCACTTGAACTAACATTAAAAAGGAAAAAAAGATATATCTATATATGTGTGTGTATATATATATATTATATATATATATATATATAATTTTGAGAATAATCCAAAATATAAAATGATAAAAATACATTCATAATTCAAACAAAAGGAATATATTAGATATAATTATTAAGATATAAAGAAACAAAAAATTCCGTAAGATATGAATATCTCTGTCCCATAATAGTTGTTAACTTTAGTATATAAAATTTATATTCAAATGTAACAACTATTATGGGACACAGGCTAGTTTAGCTCAATTGATAGAGCATCTGCCTAGGAAACACAAGGGTCTGAGTTCAATACCAGCCCTTGCCAACTCAGAGCATAAGTAGCACAGCTTGCATCTGCTTGATGATAAAGTGGGAAGCTGATGGTAGGTATTGCACTCCACCTCAAACTCAAAATCAATATGCCTGGTCTAGCACTAGTTAAAAGGAGATAGACTCCTCACTATCTGACTGATACTGACAGTAGGCCATAATATCCTTAATAACATAGTGTGTATTTATCTAACTCCTCAGTCATTGGTAGGATGTGGCATAAGGTCAATTTTTAAGCAGAGTAAATCTGGTTGGAATTCAGTTTGTTTTGTTTTGTTTTAATGGCATATCAATCTCAGTGGGTCATTTAATGCCGACAAAGTTTTGAAATAACTTAATTCTTTATGGATACTCAATTTTTTTTTATAAACTGATATTTTTCTATTCTATCATAGATGGGACCCTAATAGGTACTCCCACTCTGGTCAGAGTGAAGCAGGGAGCAATGGTGATGAAGGGGTGCTCCACATTCCCCTGACCTCCAGAACTGGAACTTCACCATCAGATAGAGTTTAATGTCATACCCAGGAAATGAAGACTTTCAACACCGCCTTCTGGCACATATGATAAAAGGGTTGGGGGTTGCCATAAGGGCAATAGGGTTGGGACAATCTTATAGGTGCTAGGGCATGATGAGACCAGCTGATTGATTGGAGGGGACCTCTTCACTCGCCCTTCTAGCTCAAGTAAGAGCCAAAGTGGAGTGTTGCATTTCATGGACTGCTAAGCCACCTGGATTCCATCCTTAAGCATCACGGATCACCACTCACGACCAACAGGTGACCCTATTGGGGCAGTCTTACCCCTCTGCAGAGGTGCAGTCATATTATAATTCCCCACTGACAGGGCAGTTGTAATCCAGTTTTCTTTCTCTTAGACAGGTTACCTAACCCAGACTAAAGAATAGACAGGTTACCTAACCCAGACTAAAGAATCCAGTCTACCCTTATTTACCCATAGCTGAAGGGAGAAGAGAAAACCATGCCTTTCTGAACGGCATTAGTACAAAGTGAAGTGCAAACAGCTTCGTCCAACCTTTGAACTTAGGTCACCGATTCCTTTAGCTACAATAATAATCGTTACACAAGGTATACCTCAAAATTCTTACTAGCATAGTACTCGTCAAAAATGTATAAGTTCACACTTTTGACTGTATCTAGTGGTAAAGTTCCAATTTTGAGCTCTAAGGATTGTAGAGTACCCCTTTCATCGCCATTACTCCCAGGTCCACTCTGAACCAGAGTGGTAGTATCTGTTATGGTCCCATGTATGGGTTAAATAGAAAAAATGAGTTTTAAGAAAATGTTTTTAAGAAAAATTAGTGAGTTTAAAAAAAAATTTGAATACCCTTTAAGAATGAATGAAATGAAATGTCTTCGGCATAAAATAACCAAAAAGGGTTGACATGCCATAAAATCCAACCAACCAGTGTCCTATAACTGTGTGCAAGAAAGCTCTTGAGAAACAACTAAACAAAAAGAAATATAAATGTACATGATTCCTCGAGGCATAAAATAACCCTAGACAGGTTGACATGCCATTAAAATCATCTTTAATGTAGATTATCTTAATTAGTAATACAGATGAAGAAAAAAATTAATTAGAATATTTTTTCAAGTATTAAGTTCAGTTAAGTTTAGTTTTTTTGCCGGGGTGGGGTGGGGGGAGATAGAGAGAGGATTATTTCCAGGGGTCAACTTTTTATTACATTTCTTTTCTGACTGACATTTACCAAACTAAATGAAGGTTGTCACAAGGCCATGGGGGTCATAGACGGCTTAACAAAATCAGTTTGTCTCTCTGATCGCAAATGTCCATCAAACCAATGATACTTCAATCATGTGAAAAGTTATCATCTTAAATCTAATAAATTTCACTCATCCCTTTTTCCGGATCGAGAAAGAAGCCTCTCTATAGTCATAATGAAATATACCCCCCCCACAGCCAGCAACGGGATCAAGAAGATTATTTTTTCGTCTGGATTTGAGACACATTGCTTGGCTTGATTGTTATCAGTGAGTGAAATTTGGGAAACAGTGAGAAAAAAAAATTACTTCATGAAGATTATAATTGTTTTTGTTTTTTTATCATTTTCTTATCTTTATTTTTATTTTTCTAAAATAATTTTTTTTTTTTTTTTTAGTAAGAGTCATAGAAAGATGATTATTATGATACTGTTGATCGTGGTCGTTGTGGTGACAGTTAAACAAAATTTTGATCAGAATGTAGTCTGTCTTTTTTTTTTTTTTTTTTTAATTTTTCTTTTTTTTTTTGTTTTGATTGGAAAAGAGAAATTTGTCTCTCTGCCATTAGAATGGTCGGAATCGATTATACAATAAAACCAGCAGAGTTCCAGAAGATGAGAATAATGACGAATAATTTCATTTTATATGCAAATTTTTAAAAACAATTGCGTTCGTTCCTTCATATCTTTTTCCATTTTGACGATATTGATTGGCAGTAATGATGATTAGGGATGATTATGATTCTTGAAAAATATTCCTTAGGATGGATTTACATGAAAATCCTGGATTCTTTTCGGATAAAAAGGGGGGGGGGCTTTAAAATTTGAAAGAGTCATAAAAATAAAAGTTCCAGAGTTGGCAATTAAATATTTATGGGTTTCTATTTAAAATTATTATTTTATTTTTTTTTGTTTTATTTTTAACTGAATTTTGTCAAGTTGATATGAAATAGAAAATGAAAAGATAAAATTTTGACAAGGTTCATTTTTAACCTTTAGTTCCTTTCTTAGTCAACAGTTAAGACTAATAAATCCTGTTTTGGAAAAAATCAATTTCTTCTTTCTTTCTCCTCATTCTTTTTCTTCTTTCTTTCTCCTTTTTTCTTCTTTCTTTCTCCTCATTCTTTTTCTTCTTTCTTTCTCCTCTTCTTTCTTCTTTCTTTCTCCTCTTCTTTCTTCTTTCTTTCTCTTCTTCTCCTTCCTTCCTTCCTCTCTTTCTTCTTCTTCTTCTGAGAACTGCAATCACTTGAATATGAAAAATCAATTTCTTCTCACCCTTCTTCTTCTTCTTCTTCTTCTTCTTCTTCTTCTTCTTCTTCTTCTCTTGCTTTCTTCTTCTACTTCTAGACCTGAAAAGAGAAATTGAAATAATAATAATGATGAAAATAATAAGAGACCTGAAAAGAGAAATAGAATCTTTTTTAAAAGCAGCAAAAAGTAATGTCATAATGACTAATTATAACAAAGCAAAAATTGATAATATGCAAAAATACAAGACTGGACATGACTGAGTAGGAAAGGTGATCAACTGGAAATTATGCAAGAGATTAAGATATGTTCATGCTGACAAATGGTATATGCACAAACCAGAATCTGTCCTAGAAAATGAGATGCATAAAATTCTTGAGGATTTCAACTATGGGTAAATAGTACAACTGACTGGGCTCTTTAATCTTGGTTAGGCAACCAGTCTAGGAGAAGGAAAACTCTGAATTTGTTCTAACTTAAATATCAGAGTTAACAGAGAAATAATAGGAAGAAATATGAGTATTAAGGATAAGGAAAAAGGTTTACTAAGCCAAGATATAAGGTGAACAGAGTAGTTAGCAATTGCTAGGTCAAATTAACAAGTCTCATGAGATCTCATAATTTAGGTTCTATTTGACAGAATTGAAGTTGAACTTAAGAAATTGACCATGTGTCACATCCTACGTGTGTGGAGGGATTGGTAAATATATACTTCTACTTCCTGAATTCTATTGGGAATCTCATTGTTTAAAATGGTTCAGTTGGTAAAGAATCTGCCTAGGAATCACAAGGTTTCCGGGTTCGATACCGGCCCTTGCCAACTCAGAGTATGAATAGCACTGGGATCTGTGTGGTAAAGTGAGGAGCTGATGATAGCTTTGGCGCTCCACCTCAGATGCTAAAATAATCTCCTTGGTCTAGCATTAGTGAAAAGGGGATAGACTCCCTTGTCTGGTTGATACCGACATTAGGCCACCCCAATGAATTTACTTTTTTATATAGCTCAGAGATTGTTGTTGCATCCTCAATTCTCTTGGGGTGTTCTATACTTCTAACAATTAAATGGATATAACCTTTTTAACTTGTCATTTTCAGAAATAAATTAATTACTAAGAAAAATTATTTAAAAAAGAAAAGAAATGAAAAGACCCTTCATTTGAATAAAAACTGAAATATTTAAACAATGCTAACAATGAATATTGCAATTTTTTTTTTTTTAAATTAGAAAAATAATAATTAGGAAATTAATAAAATATTCATTAACATAAAATAGAATTAACCAAAATTAAATTATGCTGAAGTCAAAAAATTAGAAAGATTAATTACAAAGAACAAAGAAATATAATTGATAAATTAAAATTGGCAAACTAATTACAGTTTGAATAAATTTAAATTCTAATTTTTAGATTAAAAAAAAAATACCAACTTATCAATCAAAAACAAAAAAAGACAAACAATAAAAAATGTAATGCTGACAGCATGGATTCCTTTGACTCTCTCTCACTATTCATCCCTGTTGGCTATTGCTATTGGTAAGTTGTCTAGATAGCATTCAGTATATGCACTGAGCTGTTACATATAAGATTTGCTGGTCAGCCAACACTGATATGTCCATGTGTATGTTCTCATAACTCTCTCTCTCTCACCATCCGTCCCTATTGTTCATTACTCCTGGCTAGTCTTCCACATTGCATCCAGTATCTGCACTGAGCTCATTGTTGTATATTTCTTCTTATTGACTCACTCTGGTGTGTCCATTTGTAGGTGTCCACAGAAGAACATTACATGAGTTTGTCCTTACTTCTCCAGTTGTGTCCAGCATGTCTTGCTTGAATGGCTTGGGAGATGGGAAATAAGTGTCCGTACAGCTGCTCTTTTGAGGGATGCTATTTCCAGGATTTGTTTAAAATGGCACACAACATCCTTGTCTAGTTCCCATCTAGTTTAATAAAAGTATTAAGTAGAATATTTTTGAAAGAATAGAATAAGGAAAAAGCTACAATAAATTATGAAATAAATGTGTTAGGGAGTGTAAAAATTGAAATATTTTGGTACATGATAGTTTGTGGCACATGTACATATTTACTAACCTCTCCACACGAGTAGGATGTGTCACAAGGTCGATTTCTTAAATGGAGTTTACCAGCTACTCACAGAGTAGTTGGATGCATACCTTTCCCTAGGGTATTAGTGCTATGTGAAATGCAAACAGCCATGTCCAAGATTTGAACTCATCTAGTTGTGTCCATTTCCAGCGACTGTAACCATTACACCATGCACCTCCATGTTTGTGGCACATATATGATGTGAAAACACCCCCAGCTCAGTCTGTGGTTGGTAATATCATGGTAGATGGTCTGCTGACACATTATGCATTGCTTTCCTCTGTGTGTGATTTAAAAGCCACAGATGAACATGCAATGTAATCTAATTTAGGAACTTATGTTTTACAAGTACAAACTCAGCTATAATACCATGAAAGCAATCTAAAACATTTGCTGTGCAAAGGTTTAGGTTCCAGTTAATCACAGTAGAGAAACCAGATGTTTCAATAAATTTTGTTCTAGCTGCAACACCATTGGAATACAGGAAGGCCTAAAACCAGGAATTCTGTGGCCGCGATCTATGCCAGTGCTTCTCAAACTTTTTGGAGTTGCAGACCAGTTGACATTTTTTTAATCGATGCACAGACCAGTATATGAAATTAAAGAATTTGTTAAACTACTAATAAAAAGTATTTATGCACGCATTTTAAAATTAGCTTTATTTAATACAAAAATCTATCATTAATATAAACTAACCCCCAGTGTACAGTCAATGGGAACAGTGAGACTGCTTCTTGGTTGTCAATTTGTCAAGTCTTGGCTCAATAGAAGAGAGTGCAACATATTTTAAGTTTGTTTCAGTAAGTGGTGAGGATTGCCCTTCTCTTTGGAAACTAAGGTAACTGCTGAAATTAACAAAAAGGAAATTAGGTTTCTATAAAACAATGTAAGCAAAATGTTGGTAAAGAGCAGAAAATGAATAAAGTTGATCTTTTTAGAAATATATTTCCAATTTTAATTTATATGTATGGTTGTCATACTTCAAAACTATACATATTTTTTAAAATCATGTGTGGCACCTGCAGACTGCCAGTATTCCACAGACCAACACCAGCCCAACGGACTGACAATAAGAAGCACTGCTCTAAGCCATAGGGTTAAATCCGGTGAGTATCAGACAAGCTCAGCATCTCACAGTCCAGTGTGGTCCCTCATCATCATGACATTTGGAAAAAGCATCTGGAGCTGATGAATTGTCTCATATTACCAAAATATAGTAAAACTTTTGACTCACCCTAATAATAAAATTGCAAAAATATTTTTTGAATAAATTAAAAACATAAAATATTTTATTGAATCATATTCTAGAATCAGAGAAATAAAATTCAAAGTTAAATTCTAGAAAAATAAAACAGATATTGTCATCAAATACCTGATAAAAAAAAATTGTTAAAAATAAAAATTAAATGATATAAAACTTGGCAGTATGCCTTTTAGTTTTTTTAGTGTAAGGCGATCTTTCCTGGCCAAGAGTTCTCATAAAGTACTTGTATTTTTATTTTTTTGCTTTTTATTTTTACTTTTTGTTTGTAGAAATTAATCCAGGAATTAATCTTCAAAATATGGGTTAAAAAATTGAAGGAAACAAATGAAAAACTAAAAACGTTTTTAAAAATTTCTCAAAAGTCCCCTTGACATCATAAAGTCAATAGTTGACTTGAAATGTGAAATCAATAAAATAAAAGACTAAAAATGGGATTAAAGACTCAAAAAAAAAAAAAGAAAATATCATAAAAGAAATTACAGAACTGAGTTATAAAGATGAGAAATAAAATAAATTTTATGGAATTCTGGGAAGAAAAAAAGAAAAAAGAAAAGCCAAAATAAATTAATTAAAAAGTTGTTGAAGAACATTAAATTTAAACCAAATGAATTTCAAATGTTGAAAATAAAAATGTCAATTGATGGCTTGAGTCATTTTTATTGAAACACAAACCAAATGTTTGGCCAATGGGGATACTTGACTTCATGCAAACGTTTTGCTAGTTGATTATCAGCATCATTATTATAAACATCATTTGGATTCTGGCCACCATTACTCAGTATCTTCATAATGTTTAGGGTATATCCTTTACACTAGTGTTAGAATTCTCGATTATATTGTAAGTGGTGTTTACATTCATGATACTGCTTTTCACAAGAAAAATTCATAGACTTCCAACATTAGGGAAAAAAAGAAGCTCAAAAAACAATTAAGTACAGAGATGTATTCCAATAGAACAAGTTCTTGTGGAGAAATCATTTTCTTTTTTTGCCTTAATTATCATGCAAAAATGATCATATGGATTCTAGGCAAGAAACTGACAGTTACCAAGCATCATTGACGTTGTCTACTTTATACTAACACACACACACACACACACACACACACACATATATATAGTCATCCATATACAGTCCTGTTTCGACATATCACATCTCTTCAGTGCAGGTAGATTTAGCAGGTTACCTTCATCCGTGTCCAAACTTGACCGATTTTTCATCTCTTAGTAGTGACCACCTCAGTTTTTTAATTTATTTTTTACATAGTTTGAAAGTTGATTATAAGTTTACTTATACGTATTAGAAATTTCAGACCATATGACCTTTAGGCACCCCTTTTGCGATTTCGTTTCATACGGACATTTTTTTTATTTACACCATCAAAATCCGGTTGTTTGTTAGGGGTTTGGGTTAAAATAAGTGTAATCTTTTTATATGGATTCTTATGTAATTTCATTAGTCTTGCCTCACCAGGGTTAAAGAACCCAGTCTGCCCTACTATTTACCCATAACTGAAGGGAGAATAACTGATTTCATACTTTTCCCAAGGGTATTAGCACTATGTGAAATGCAAAGAGCCTCATCCAGGATTTGAACTTGTCATCATGCCCATTTCCAGTAATGATAACCATTACACCACAAACACTAGTTCATATAGACTAATGTGCGTAATAATAAAAATTCCTTAGCTTAGAAATTCATACAAGCCTAAATTTAATTTTTATAAATGCTCAATCATGTAGAGGAATCTAGGCTAAACAATGTTTCATTGTGTTTTAGTTTCTTTTTGTTTTTTTTATATGCTTATTAGAAATTCAGTTTGGACTAAGAGACGAGCATTAGAAAAATAATCAAATCCCAGTGAACTGCATAAACAATTAAGCTTCCTGTTCCAAAATGTGGAATTAAAATACCTTTATAATTATTCATCCTAATATCTTGATAGTCATTAACATAAAACTTTAATTATTTAATTTTAGGACCAAAATGGATGGCCAAAATTACTTCATTCTGCATCCGGTGACACATTTCTCACACCTCCCCACACCCTGGAGTTGATTTATAATCACTAGCAGGACCTGTGGATATACCACAGTAGAATAATTTAATTATTACAACATTTGATATGCTTACTTAAGAGCTATTGCATAATAGTTTAATATGTAAAAAGTATAATAATCTTGATTTAACTCTTCCCCTCTCTCTCTCTCTCTTACTCTCTCTCTTTTTCCTTCTTTTTATCTTTTCATTATGTTCGATTGAAACAGATTTGAATTATTGAATCTACATGCCCACACCTCTCTGTTGTTCTCTTTCTTACTTTCTTTCTTATTTATTCATTTACTGTACCTAAATAATATAAAGAAGACAACGACATGAATGTGTGACTGTACTCAGAGTTTGCAAAACATGTAGATAACCACGAGTGTGGCAGACAGGTTAAGAGTTAAAGAATAAACCAAACAACTAGAATTCGAATAAAAGACATGTATTGGACATAAAACAATAGGTTTGCTGACTTTTTGGTTTATCTGCACAAATGTTTATAATTTGTCTTAACTGAAATCCTGAGGTAGGGTTGGTTATCGAAGCCCCTTAGCTATGGCCATCTGATAAATCGACTGGATATGATAGACGTTCTATTTTGACGTCTGACTCCGGTGCTGGTCCATCAGAAAGCGGGAGAGCGACCCTTTTTAGGTCTGTCTCCATTGAGGGCTGAATCAGAAAGAGCGGGGGAAAGAAATTGTCTCTTTGGCTTTGCCGCCAAAGTATGCTGGCTCATGATTGGTTGGTTCGATACAGAGGCCTGTAGACAAGGACGATAACCCCACACCTCAGAATTCTTAATAATAATGAGAATGGAATTGTTGGTTTTTCCTATAAATAATGTCAGACAAAACCTCAGAAGAGAGAAACAATGAGACTTGATAATTCAACTTAGCAATTGCCAACTATCCTGTTCACCTTGTATCTTTGCCCAGTAAACCTTTTTCCCTATCCTTAATACTCATTGTGTTTCTTCCTATTATTGCTTTATTAACTCTGATACTTGCGTTACAATACTAACTAATTGAGATGCCTAAAACGTGAGACTCGTTGAATAAAAAGAAAAACCCCGCAACAGGGTACACTCTAAAAAACCCTATTGCCCTTATGGCAACCCCCAACACTTTTTATCATATGGGTGCTAGAAGGTGGTGGCTGAGGGTCTACATGTCCTGGGAATGACGTTAAACCCTATCTGATGGTGAGGTTCCAGTTTTGGAGGTTTGGGGAATGTGGAGCACCCCTTCATCACCATTGCTTCCTGGTCCACTCTGACTCGGAGTGGTAATACTTGTTAGGGTCCCATCTATGGGTTAAATAGAAAACATGAGTTTATAAACAAAATTGTATTATCCATTAAAAATTAAATTATTTCAAAACTTTGTTAGCATTAAACTTTTTTTTTTACAAATAGAAGTATTCGGCATAAAATAACCCAAGGGGTTGACATGCCGTAAAACCCAACCAACCAACCAACACTCTAAAACAAACAAGTAAGAACCGTCTGGATTCACGACAAACAGTTGAGATTTATTTTCAGAAGATTGTATTTAACAGTCAGAATTAGTCAGAAAAGAGGAATGTCATTTAGAAACAATTTCTGGTTAATACAAATAGATAAGAATGATGAACAATGATCAATAGAAGAAGATATTCTTGCAAGATGCTCATGATTCTGGAATCACAAGTGATCAATTTGTAAAGTTGAGGGATGGAAAGATCGAGAAAAAGTTTTTTAAAAATATTAATTATCAATGTATTTGTAAAATATCTATAATACTTGGCAGGAATTAAGCATTTGATATGAATATACTATCCCTCTTTCTTTTACTCTATTTCTTTCTTTTTCTTTATCCTTGTCTTTCTTCCTCTATCTCTTTCTCTCTTTTCTCTCTCTCCTCTTTTCTCTCTCTCTCTCTCTCTCTCTCTCTCTCTCTCTGCCTCTATTTTGCTATCCATCTTTCTCTTTCTTTCTCATCCTCTTTCTTTTTATCTATCTCTCTTTCTGTCTCTGTCTCTGTCTGTCTCTCTTCTCTCTCTATTTTGCTATCTATCTTTCTCTTTCTTTCTTTCTCACCTTCTTTCTTTTTTTCTCCCTCTCTCTCTCCCTCTCTTTCTGTCTCTCTCTCCCTCTATTGCTATCCATCTTTCTCTTTCTTTCTCTCTTTCTGTCTCTATCTCTCTCTCTCTCTGTGTCTCTATCTCTCTCTCTTTTTCTCTATCTGTCTCTATTTTGCTATCCATCTTTCTCTTTCTTTCTTTCTTTCTTTCTTTCTCACCCTCTTTCTTTTTATCTATCTCTCTTTCTGTCTCTATCTCTCTCTCTTCTCTCTCTTTTTCTCTATCTGCCTCTATTTTGCTATTCATCTTTCTCTTTCTTTCTTTCTCACCCTCTTTCTTTTTATCTATCTCTCTTTCTATATATTTCTCTCTATATATTTATCATAATGGTCATTGGAGTAATAGCAACAAGGTGGTGGTAATCCACATGCCAGATCTTCAGAATTGGAGCTTCAGATGCAGTTCAGTATCATACTCAGGACACTCCTTGGGCATCCCATTCTCACTCACTCCCTGATGTTCCTAAAAAGATTTTAGTCCGGTTATGGACCGGATACTGTTGCTAGTAACATAAATTGGACTAGAAGCGGCTACTCGGCATCACCTAGGTAGATGGGGGACAAAAAAAAATGTGGTGTAATGATTAGCAAGTTAGTCTCACAGATCTGTTATTACTGAATAGTAAGTTGGATCTTTGCAGGATGCCCCCCTCCCCCCACAAATTACCATGTAAAAAAGACCATGTGTTAATCTGGCTTGATGAGAATTTTTTTTTTCTCCTGGATAGAGGGAATGACATCACATACAACAATGTAGTAAGGTGCATGGTGGTGTAATGGTTAACGTTGTAGGAAATGGACCTGATAAGTCGAGTTCAAATCCTAGATGAGGCTGTTTGCATTTCACATAATGTTAATACCTCAGGTAAGGTATGAATCCATCTATTCTCCTTCCAGCTATGTTGTTTGAGATACACCTGTACTATTAAAGAGCACTGGGTGGTGTCATCAGTTATGTTATTATTTAACAGGTTCATTGGGAGTTTTTGGGTCTTTCAACATAATAGCCCCCTCCCTAGTCAGACCCCACTAGAGATGATCAAATCCTAGTGCATCACCAATCTTTTTCAACTAGCAGATAAACTGCCTTTAAATACAGTTCTGCCAATACAGACCTCGGCTTCTGCAGACATCTGGTTGGCAATTGCTGGAGCCAATCAGTGTTCAGAGTAGTATTATGGGTAAATAGTAGGGCAGACAACTAGTCTACAAGAAGGAAAACTCTGAATTCAAACCTGGCAAGCTCCACTTAAGGAATTAACCTTCTGCTCCTGTGGAGGGTTTGGTAGAGATATATAACAATATAGTAAGAAATTTTGATTAAATAATTTACAATTTAAAAGAAATAAGATATGAATTAGGGGATTAGTTCAATTAATATCATATTTCAAAGTGAAAAAAAAAACATACAAAAAATATATGAATAGATAAAGTATAACTTATATATTAGATTATTAAAAAAAAATAATGAAAGTTAAAACAATATATATGCATAACAAGGCTTGTGGACCATCCTGTAGATTGTATTAAAAAAAATAATGAAAGTTAAAACAATATATATGCATACAAGGCTTGTGGACCATCCTGTAGATTGTATTAAAAAAAATAATGAAAGTTAAAACAATATATATGCATAACAAGGCTTGTGGACCATCCTGTAGATTGTATTAAAAAAAAATAATGAAAGTTAAAACAATATATATGCATAACAAATCCTGTAGATTGTATTAAAAAAAAATATACATAACAAGGCTTGTGGACCATCCTGTAGACAATATATATGCATAACAAGGCTTGTGGACCATCCTGTAGATTGTATTAAAAAAAAAATAATGAAAGTTAAAACAATATATATGCATAACAAGGCTTGTGGACCATCCTGTAGATTGTATTAAAAAAAAATAATGAAAGTTAAAACACACAATATATATGCATAACAAGGCTTGTGGACCATCCTGTAGATTGTATTAAAAAAAAAATAATGAAAGTTAAAACAATATATATGCATAACAAGGCTTGTGGACCATCCTGTAGATTGTATTAAAAAAAATAATGAAAGTTAAAACAATATATATGCATAACAAGGCTTGTGGACCATCCTGTAGATTGTATTAAAAAAAAATAATGAAAGTTAAAACAATATATATGCATAACAAGGCTTGTGGACCACCCTGTAGATTGTATTATAAAAAAAATTAAAATATAATATACAGGATGGTCCAAAAGTATTTTCACCACTGCATGTTTGAACTTTCATCATTTTTTTCAATATGATATTTAGAGTGGTCCAAAAGTCATTACCCCTACATATTGTCCCTTCATTATTTTTTGTTTTAATAATATAAAGTTGAAACAATATGTAGGGTTAACAAGACTTTTGAACCCCCCACTATGATATTAAAAAATGTAAAGTCATCAAGGTAGTCTAAAGTTGGTATCAGCCAGACAGCAAGGGAGTCTATCCCCTTTTCACTAGCGCTAGACTAAGGAGATTGTTTTTTAGCATCTGTGGCAGAGCGCCACTCCTACCATCAGCTCCTCAGTTTAACACACAGCTCTCTGTGCTACTCATATGCTGAGTTGGCAAAGGCCAGAATCGAAGCAGAAACCTTGAGGTTCCTAGCCAAACACTCTACAAACTGAGCTAAAACAATATGTCGGGTGACAAAACTTTCGGACCACCCAGTATATTATATCATTAAAAAGGAATAAAAATTAAAACAATATCTCGTTGTGACAAGATATTTGGACTAGACTTTATATTACATTATTAAAAAAATAATGGAAGTTAAAACAATATGTATGGGTGACAAGACTTTCGGACTAGCTTGTATATCTTTTTGTAGTCTGGTCTTTCAATACATTATCAGAAACTAAACTTGCCTCTTGCTAATGTAAGCCTTCTATCAACAGTATTATACTGAACAACATGACTTGTAACCCTCATCCAAAACTATTTCACCATAGAACATTTCACCTTCTATTTGCATAACTTTGGCTGTTGAATAAAAATTTAGCTTTACAACAATGTAAGAAAAATGGATATTGATTACTCGAGATGTAAAAAAAAGAAAAAAGAAAGATACCTAAAGCAAGTAAAATAAATATAGATTGAAATAAATGTATGGAAGGAGGCAAAAGTTCTTTATATAAATTTTAAAAAGTGAATAAATATATATTTATAAGTATTTATATATATTTCTTAAGAATTTGATAGCCGAAAAAAAATGATTCTAAAAGAAATATCAATATTTGAGATGTGTCGAACAAAACTTTATCTGCTGTTTTTAGAACTTTTTTTTTTCACAAAATGTATGAAATAAAAATTAACAAATCTAAAATATATATTAGATACATAGTGAATTTTCTCACTGTCTTCCTCTTTCCCTCCAGAATATATTAATAACATTATTTGAAATATTTTTCTTCTGTATTTACATTTTTTTTTAAACAAGTTTCATTTTTTTTCTTTAAATTCAGATTTTTTTTTTTAGACTAAAAGCATTTTGGTACATTCTTTAAGGCATTAAAAACTCATAAGAATCAACAGATCTTTCTTTATATGTTTTTAAAACGAAAAGAAACTGAGAAATCGGGAGGGGGAGGGCTTGTGAATATTTACTTTTCAAAATATTTTTTCCCTATTTTTTTAAAATGCTGAAGTTATATATATATATATATATATATATATATATATATATATTACAATTCCTTTGAGTCAAACATTTTAAATGGATGATTCAATAATGTAAAATTCAGATGGGAAATATGAAAGATAAGAGTTTGAAGAGAGAGAGAGAGGAGCATAAAGAGATAGGAGAGAGAGAGAGGTAGAGAGAGAGAGTAAGAAGTCAGGGAGAGGAGTTATAAATTGAGAGAGAGAAAAGAGCCAGAGAGAAATAGAGAGAGTAATCATAAAGAGAGAGAGGGGCAAGAGGAGAGAGAGAGAGAGATTTTTTATGATATTAATTGTTAGCATTTTTTATCCTTTCAATCTTGCTTACAAAACTGAAAACATTCATTCCGATAATTTTATCACCGACATTAACACATCTTTTCAATTCAATTCAAAAAAAGAAAAAAAAAGTTAAAATGAAAATAACTACCTGGGGATAAATACTCAGATAGTCCAAAAAATATATAAAGGCTGCATTTATTTTTTAATTATATATGAATTAGAAGAAATGAATTTATATAAGTAAAAAGATGATAAAAAAATAATGGTTAAATTATTTCTTAAACCAAATGACCACATTCCAGTAATTTGAATCTAACTGTATTCTCTTGTAAATGGAGATCAATATAATGGATTTGATTTTTTTTTTTTTTTTTTTTTGGTATTGATTTTTATCAAAAAGTCGAAAAACTGAAAGATAGCAGCAGTAAGTGCATCCAACAATTATTGTTGGATTTTAAAATGATTTTGCCAAGATTTTTTCTCAAAAAAACAAAAAACAAAGATTTTTTTTTTTTACAGAGATATGGAGTGAAAGTCAAATGGATGAGTTATAGATAGGAAATTACTTTGCTAGAATTATATAAATCAAGATCAAATTAACAAAGGAATAAATGGATAGATACAGGAATAGATAGATAGACAGATAAAGGAATTGATAAATGTAAACTGAGATCGATAGATAGGAACAGGAGATAGATAGATAGGAACAGGATTAGATAGATAGATAGGAACAGGATTAGATAAATATATAGCAATAGGATGGGGTAGAGAGGAACAGGAAGAGATAGATAAATTGAAAGGAACAGGATTAAATAGATAGCAATAGGATGGGATAGAAACAAAGATAGATATTTAGTTAGGTAGATAGATTAGAACAGGATAATATAGGTAGGAGCAAGATTGGATAGATAGAAGCAAAAATAGGTAGGAACTAAGATAGAATCTAAGATAGATAAACAGATAGATAGAAACAAAGATAGATAAATTGTTAGGAACGGGAGGAGATAGAAAAGAATAAGACATGTAGTTTACACAAACTCAGGTAGACACACACATATATATGAATGTATATATATATATATATATATATATAATATGGGTGCTATATTAATAAGTTAACAGTGCTCAAATCAAGGATAGAGTATTTGTACTTAAGGTAGCATGCACATGGAGTCAATGGTGCTTGGGTACTAACAGTATCCAGGCGCCGTTGATTCTATGTTCACACTACTTAAATATACATAGATATATACATATATGTGTGTGTTTGTTTGTATATATATATATATATATATATATATATAATATATATATATGAGAGAGATCATCTAATCTCTTTCTATGCTGCTTAAAATTGTTTTCTTTTTTGAAGTTGGAGGCACATGGTGTAATGGTTAAAGTCGTAGGAAATGGACTCATCAACCTGAGTTCAAATCCTGGATGAAGCTACAGTTCACATAGCGCTAATACTCTTGTGAAAGGTATGAATCCAAGTACACTCCCTCTAGCTATGGGTAAATTGTAGGGCAGACTGGGCTCTCTAACCTTGGTTAGGCAACCAGTCTAGAAGGAAAAGTCTGAATTCAAACACCGCTTGGGGTAGTCTACTAGAATAGGCTCAGTCCTAATTAGTGATCTATTTCACTAATTTTTTTAAAGCCAGGAAATAATAATTGCTTCTTGAACATAAACAACAATTCAACTGACATGTGATGAATTTGAGCCAATATAAAAAGCAAGATTTCAAATGCTGATTTTCAAGTTATATGCAACTTCTGCATTTGAAAAGTTTGTACAACAACCATTCTCCTATGTTCCATCATTTGAATTGGGCAATACTTAGCTGAACTGGAGGTGCCTCCTTTTAGCTAGAGCTAGACCAGGGAGATTGGTTTCATCTGCGACACCTACCATCAGCTCTTTACTGGCAGATCCAAGTTGTGGCTAAGTTAGAACATTGCAATTCCAAGGTGGATGCTTTAACAACTGATCTAAATGAGTACTAGACTTAAATTCTGAGTTGGCAAGGGCCAGTATCGAACTCAGAACCTTGTGGTTTGGAGGCGTAGGCTCTACCGATTGAGCAAATAAGCAATAGACATAAATTCTAAGTTGGCGAGGATTGGTATCAGACTCGGAACAAGTATCATTGATTTTTTTTTTTTTTTTTTTTTTTTTTTTTAACCAATGATTTTTTAAATTTTTAGCATAAGAGTGGTCTATTGCTGGTATCACCAGAAAATCAAGGGAGTCTATCCCCTTTTGACTAGCACTAGACTGAGGAGATCGTTTTGCATTTGAAGTGGAGGGCCACAACTACTATAAACTTCACACATTACTGTACAGATCATACGCTGAGTTGGCAAGGGCTCGTATCGAACTTGGATTCTTGTGGTTCCAAGACGGATGCTCTACTGACTGAGCTAAATGACTACTAGACTTAGAGTATAATTGATTTTTTAAAAAAATATTTCTTATATTTTTTTTATTTTCCCCTTCACTTTTGGTGCATTACTTGACACACATTCCCCAAAATAAGCATTTCATAAATATTTCCACCCCACAATGTTCGCTTTCTCTTCTTGTTTTTTTTTTTTACATTTTTTTATTTTCCTTTAGTTTTCCATTGAATATCCATCATTAATTGGTTATTTATGCAATTAGGAGGCAAATTAAACTGCGGATAATTCAATAAGCAAAAGAAAGGGGAGTTTGTCGGATGTGAACCATAAGCCGAATAGTTTTTATTGACCAAAGAGACTTGCAAAATCAATGAATGTTTGATGATTTTAATTTTATATTGATCTCAATGTTTATTTCGTTTAAATAAATAAAACATAAAAATAAGATAACAACAAATATATTAAATAAAACAAAAAAAATAAATGAAAGCGTTTTTTTTTTGTTTTTGTTTTTTTTACAAATAAAAACAAAAGCGAATTAAAAAAAGAAAAGAAAAATACATATATATAAAAGTGCCTTTAAAAATAGACTAGGTAGGAGAGGGGTGGTTAAGCTGAAGCTGGGGAGGTTTTTTGGGTGGGGGAGTGGAGAATCGGGATGCTGGTGTTGATTGATGGAGGACAGAGGTAAACATGGCAGAGATGGAGGGAGAGGAAATTGATTGGGAAGTAGGTGAAAGATGATTTAGTGATGCGTGTATGAAAATGCGTAGTGCATGAGTTAGAAAATTTAGTTTACTATACAGCTCATGTACCTGTGGCATTCTTGATGATAACGATGCTTCTGTCTTGGCATGAATGAAGGATACTGATTATCCTTTTCCATGAAAGTTAGCATGAATGCATTGATAAGCCAAACAATCTAGGAGAAGGAAAACTCCAAATTCAAACCAGCTGTATTCTGCATAAAAATTGACCTTGTGTTGCATCCTGCTCATAGTGGAGTGTTTGGGTAAATACATACTCTGAGACATATATATATATATATATATATATATATACATAGAGAGAGAATGTGTCAGAGTATGTATTTACCCAAACACTCCACTATGAGCAGGATGCAACACAAGGTCAATTTTTATGCAGAATACAGCTGGTTTGAATTTGGAGTTTTCCATATATATATATATATATATATATATATATGGAGTTTATATATATATATATATATATAATATATATATAGAGAGAGAGAGAGAGAGAGATCAGTCATCCACAGACACGTGTTTCGAAGTACTTCTCATCAGTGCAGCTCGACATTTTACCAGCTACCTCTAGGATCGAAACCCGACAGAATTTTCGTCTGCTAAGTTCCTTATCCTTGCGGCTATCAGTGGGCTGTTAGTCTAGGGTGAACAATTAATTGCTATATACGTTATGGCGGTATGTTTTTACAATCACCAGAGAACTCTAATCTGTAAACAGACGGGCCACGGCTAATGCCAAACGGTGAAGTTACAATTAGTGTCCCCCACAGTGCTCAACCATGGGAATAGGAAGCATATATATATATATATATATATATATATAAAGGCAACACTCTCTTATAAAAGAGATGGAGCACTCTTTGGCAGCCTTTACATATATACAGATGTGTGTATTTATCAGTTAAAATCCTCCTCCCATTCTGTAGGTGATGATGGCCAAGTAGTTAAGCAGCTTAACTGGTGCTGAATCGATTGGATTTCCATTCCAGCTGGAAGTAGCCTACAAATGTCTAGCCACACTGATGAGACATGATACATCAAAACAGGTCATCTGTGGATGACACACACACATATATATATATATATATATATATATATATATATATATAAACTGCTGCGCTTGTCTGTTTGACCAAGAGACATGAAACATAAATGCCATTCAACATATTCATCCTAAAGTTCAACAAAATTGACACTTTGTGTCTCATATTTATTTATTTATTAATTTAAACCTAGAAAAAACAAACTGAAAAATATATATCTATATATTAATACGTGTGTTCTTTAATTAACTCAAAAAGTACCTTGAAGTACAAATTAATCAGAATAATATACTAATTAAAGAGGTATTCTTTGCATCTCAACCAAGGATTTGGTTGACCCATTTTAGTTTATACCTCTTTTGCTGATGTTAATCCAATGGACTTAACCCCCTTTTGATTTAGACACTTTTCACAGTCATCATTCATTGACTTTTAAACTACTTCTACAATAACACTTATCAATCAACAACGAGGAGAAGAAAATGTTATGAGTGTTCATTACTTAAGGGCCAAACACTTATTATTCCTAAATCTGATATTAAAAAATTCCCTTACATTATGAAGGGAAAGGTCAGAGCATTTTAAATCTACAATTAAGACCTACTTTATTATTATTATTAATATTATTATCTATCTATCTTGGTCTTCATGTCCTTCATGGTCTTCAGGTGGTTTAAAAATGTTGCTCAAATTGCAAGAACGTTAACTGTAGATGCAATACAATACTTCTGTCAAGTTGGTATTCATAGCACTCACACTTACATCTGGGTGATCCTATTCCTTTAATCCTGATTGGCTGCTGGTCTCAGTGTGGTTATGGTGCTAGATAAATAACCATCATTCTGCATTATGCTCGCAGCAATGCAGGGACAGTATTGAGTATTGAGCTTGCTTGCTGCCTTGTCTACCAACTCAACAGCAGTTGGAATCCCACTGTGATGCTAAGTATTATATTGCTTCTACAAGGCAAAGTTAGCTAGGCCTAAAACTGTGGATTCCAAGGCTGTGCTCCAAGCCAAAGAGAGAAATCTGTTGAGTAGCACTCGGAGAGTATCAGGAGGTGATCTTGGCATCTCACAAGTTATTGTGGCTCATCACATTAACAACTTTACCTACCATCTATATGATTGTCCCAACCCGATTGCCCTTGTGGCAAGTCCCAATCCTTTTCATCATATGTGCTAGAAGGTGGTGGCTTCGGGTCTTAATGTTCTGAGTATGACGTTAAACTTCTATCTGATGGTGAGGTTCCCATTTGGAGCTTTGGGGAATGTGGAGTATCTCTTCATCACCATTACTCCCAGGTCCACTCTGATCTGGAGAGCCTGTTAGGGTCCCATCTATATGTTAAACAGAAAAAAGGAGTTAAAAAAATGTGTTAAACTCTGATTGTGAGGTTCTAGTTCTGGAGATCTGGGGAATGTGGAATATACCTTCATTGCCATTACTCTAAGGTTCACTCTGACCCGGAGTGGTAGTTCCTGTTAGGGTACCATCTATAAGTTAAATGGAAAAAAAGGAGTTAAAAAAAAATGAGTACCGATCAAGAATGAATAAAACAAAATGTCTTCAGCATAAAATAACCCAACAAAGAGTGAGTGACATGCCGTAAAATTCAACCAACCAGCCTTCATAACTTTGTGCCACAAGTTAACACTATGTTGCAAAACTTTTGACTCACCCTAGTATTAGTTGAAATAAAGATATCAATGATAATATTTGGAAGGTATTTGAAGGTATGGATGGCTAGAAGGGTTAGGTTTGTGGTAGGGATGGTTCTGAATGGCGGGAGAGTTCTAGTGATATAAGTGATATGGATGATATTAAAATATAGTGGTGGTGGTGGTGTGGGATAGTTTGGTTGGTAATGAGTAGTTTTATTTGGTTTCCTTCTTTTTTTATTTCTTTTCTTTCTTTTTTTTTTGTATTGAAAGATGCTCACTCGAAAGATTAAAAACTTAATAATGCATAGCATTTTTTTTTGTATAGAGGTTGGGGTTAGTATTTTTGTTGTTTACATCAACAAAGCCCAAAAGTCTGATGTGAATTTTTATTCTGACTTTCAAAGAATGAAATAATGATAATTCCATGTAAGATTCTTTTTTTTATGATTTCCACTTTCTTAGTTTCTCTCCCTTCATCCATTCCATTTTTATATCTATATCTATACACACATGCAAATGTATCAATATCTGTATATTTATGGATATATATGCACACACATGCATATATATTCTCTCTCTCCCACAATTCCATCTATATATATGTATATTTACATACATATGCAAATGTATCAATATCTATATATGTATTGATATATGTAAATATATATATGCACACACGCATATATATGTATATATACATATATATATATGTGCGTGTGTGTATTGACACACATGCAGATATATCCATATATGTATATATACTATAATAATTTTATAAATATAAATTTGACATATCTATATTTGGTTATTTTTCTCCATAGGTTTGAGGTATTGACACACACTTAAAAGGTTGGACCCTTCTTCATTCACATATGTGATGACACATAGAATGGTTGACTGGAACCCACCTGTATCATGGAAGAGAATAACTTGTATCATGATGATCTGAGCCAGCTATCAAAATAAGGAGATTATGGTTGCTGTGAAATGCTCCCTAAACACTGTATGGCATGAACTGAAGAATTGCAATGGAGACTACGAGGCTGTGGCTAGAAAAAAGCAACACAACAGACAATCTGATTGCGTTTGTACAGCAGAATTCCTCGAAAATCTGCAAAAAAAAGTGTTGAGGACCCTGGCATTGTAATTTGGGCTTTGTCATGTGATTTGATTGTTTCAGCCTCTATCATGAAGCTTGCACACAAGAAAGACCTTCGCTAATACTCATACAAACGTCGCAGAGGTCAACTGCTCCCAGAAAAGGCCAGTGAAAATCATCTAAAAAAGGCGAAGAAACTTCTGAGTAAAATGAAACATCCTGCTGAACCACAAACAATCTATATTTTTTCCTATGCGAAAGACTTTTGCCAAGATCAAAAGCACAACACACAGAATAACAGATGGCTTGCATGCAGTCCAAAGGACATTCCTCGTGACATACAGACTAAATTTCTCCAAACTGTGATGGTTTTCAGATGTGTGTCCTCAGAGGGTGATAGGAGGCCTCCACATTTTTTCAGATAGGGTATCATGTTGAATTCAGATGCCTACGTGGAGTTGCTAAACACTGTAGTAAAGCCCTGGATAACAAAGGGTAGCCGATGGTAGGCCATATGTATCCAACATAAGAGCCAAAAATTAAATAGGATGCAAGTGGCCCAACGGATGCTATTTTGGAAGGTACTGCTTCCAGGATTAATTCAAAACATCACCCAGCATCCTTGTGTAGTTCCCATTTAATGTGGAGATGACTCTATCTTATTTAAAATAAATGAATTCTCTTTCATCTGAAATTACGTATAAGCCAATATGTAATACTAAATAATTTGTACATCATTATATGGTTTCAAGTGTCTATTCCTATTTTCTAATAATCAATTGTCTATACACAGACATATGGTTTCAAGTATTTCTATCTAATACAAATAATTTTCACAGTTATATGGTTTCAAGTATTTCTATCTAATACAAATAATGTGCACAGTTATATGGTTTCAAGTATTTCTATCTAATACAAATAATGTGCACAGTTATATGGTTTCAAGTATTTCTATCTAATACAAATAATTTGCACAGTTATATGGTTTCAAGTATTTCTATCGAATACAAATAATTTGCACACAGATATATGGTTTCAAGTATTTCTATCTAATACAAATAATTTGCACACATTTATATGGTTTCAAGTATTTCTATCGAATACAAATAATTTGCAGTTATATGGTTTCAAGTATTCCTATCTAATACAAATAATTTGCACAGTTATATGGTTTCAAGTATTTATCTAATACAAATAATTTGCACAGTTATATGGTTTCAAGTATTCCTATCTAATACAAATAATTTGCACAGTTATATGGTTTCAAGTATTCCTATCTAATACAAATAATTTGCACACACACACAATTATATGGTTTAATATATTCCTATCTAATACTAATAATTTGTAGTTATATGGTTTCAAGTATTTCTATCTAATACAAATAATTTGCACTCAATTATATGGTTTCAAGTATTTCTATCTAATACAAATTTGCACTCAATCATATGGTTTCAAGTATTTCTATCTAATACAAATAATTTGCACTCAATTATATGGTTTCAAGTATTCCTATTTCAGACTAATAATTTTGAAACAGGTCTATTTGATTCATAGATGTGATTCAAACAGGTACTACCACTCAATATCAGAGTGAACCCAGGAGTAATGACAATGAAGTCATGATTCCACACTCCCCAGAGCTCACCACCAGATGTAGATTAAGGTGATATCCAGGATACACACTGAGTATGATTGGTATAAATATTTACATGTAAAAGATTCCATCCCATTATTGGCAAATTGGCAGGAGTTAAAATATGAGGATAATCCCAAATGTCAAAAATGGCTTGTAATAAATAATTTTAATTCATAATGATAATTATTTATGGAGGCATGTTGTGTAATGGTTAAAATTGTAGTAAATGGACTCATCAACCTGAAATTCTTAGATGAGGCTGTCTACATTTCACATAGTATCCTTGGGAAAGGTATGCATCCAGCTACTCTCTTCACAGCTATGGGTAAATAGCAGGGCAGACTGGGCTCTTTAACCTTTGTTAGACAACCAGTCAAGGAGAGGAAAACTGAATTGAAACCCGTCAAACTCCATTTTAAAAATTGACCTTGGTTCACATCCTGTTCGTGTGGAGGGGTTGGTAAACAATTTTTTTTAAATAATATGATAATGATGATTATTTTAAAAAAGATTATTATTTGCATTTTCACATCAGAGATCATGACTGTGGATGGATTGTACAACAATTTTGAAAAGTAAAAAAAAAAAAAAAAGATGCTAAGAGAGAAATAAGGAAAAAAAAAATCATCAAACCAACAAAAATGGCTGCAAAAAGACAGAAGAACAACAAAAGACCCTTCTTCTTTTTTTTATTTTATTTATTAGTCTTTCTTTCATTCTCAATTCAGTGTTAGCTTCAGTTGGCTGTTTTCCTGACAGTTAAATCAAAGACTATTGAATGTTATCCCCAGGGTGCATTTACTTGTTTGATTGGTTTTATGGTTGTTGGCTTTTCATGAAGTTCTTTGGCAATAAACAAATTGTACCAAACGTGGGATAACAATCGGCCTTTTTAGAAGATAGAAACAGATACTTAAGGTAATAAGGAGAAAGAAAAAAGATAATATAACAATATTTTAGTGGTCTAAGTTTATTTCCTGTGAATTGAATTCTGGGTAATTAAAAGCTTGTTACAGATGGTTTAAGTTTCATTTCAATACACCAGAATACAATGAAGGATTAAAAGCTTCAGTTTTTGGGACTATATTAGATAAGCAATAATGCTGAGAGGTTAGGGAATTGTGTTCATAGTACATTCATGTTTACTTTTTTGTGAAGTTGTTTTTTAAGAGTTTTGTTGGTGTTTTTTTTTTGCACTTTGCCCTATTGAATATGAATAATTTTTAAACAGATCTATCTGACCCGAGTGATTTTCGTGCTTTAACTTCAACACTTTTTCTACCTCATTTCCCCCACAGCTGTACCAAATTTTTTGGGTATTTTTTACCTGTATAGTGGGATTGCAGAAAGATCAAGTACAAGTCTCAGGGCTGGTTGGTTGGTTAAGTATTACGGTATGTCAACCCTTGTTTTATTATTTCATGCCAAAGAAGTTTTGTTTGATTCAATCTTGATGGGTATTCAAATTTTTAAAATACTTTTTAACATCTCTTGGCCATATGTGGCGACCCATAATGCTTAAAGATGGAACCCTGGTGACTGATTATCATATGGGTGCTAGAAGGCGGTGGCTGCGGGTCTACATGTCCTGGGAATGACGTTAAACTCTATCTGATGGTGAGGTTCCAGTTTTGGAGGTTTGGGGAATGTGGAGCACCCCTTCATCACCATTGCTCCCTGGTCCACTCTGACCCAGAGTGGTAGTACCTGTTAGGGTCCCATCTATGGGTTAAATAGAAAAATGTATTTATAAAAAAATTGTATTATCCATTAAGAATTGATTTATTTCAAAACTTTATTGGCATTAAATGACCCACTGAGGTTGATATGCCGTAAAACAAAACAAAAAACAAACCAAACCTGGTGGCTGAGAAGACCATGACATGCAAAACTCCATTTTGTCCCTTGCTTAGGCTAGACAAGTATTAAGAGAGGTGCCTTCAATCTGTATCCAATCAGTAGAGTGGTAAAATCCCCACGATGGGGCCACCTGTTGGCTCTGGTGGCAACCAATGATGCCTAAGGATGGAGCCTTGGTATCTGAACTGTCCATGACATGCAACACTCCATTTTGTCCCTTACTTGCTGCCATCTGACCCAGAGTGGTAGTACCTGTCAAGCCCTTCTGCATCACCCATCTGACTCAATGCTAGCATGTAAACTGGCTTCTGTACATCTGGTTGGTTAATGCTGGAGCCAATCAGTATTCAGAGTAGGTGTTATAAATAGTTCTATGAGACACAGATACTTCTTTTTTTTTTATTGGCAGGGTTGGAACTAGCGGTAAGTAGACAATTCCTTTTTATCAAATTTAAAAAAATATTATGATGAATGTGGCACATTCATTAAAACTACTCTTAGTAAAACAAATAAACGATACATAAATATCTATAAAAAATAAAAGTAAGCCAATTAGCGAGGGAGTCTATCCCCTTTTTACTAGCACTAGACCAAGGAGATGGTTTTAGTGACTAAGGTGGAGCATCAGCTCCTTACTTTACTGCACAGATCCCTGTGCTACTCATACTGAGTTGGCGAGGGCCGGTTTCAAACTAGGAACCTTGTAGTTTTTAGCCGAACGCTCTACCGACTGAGTTAACCCAGTAGTAGTAGTAGTTTTAATTCTGTGTTAATGCAACTTTAATAGTTGAACTTGAATTTCAACTTGAAATATCATAAAGAAATGAAACTACAAAATAAAGAAAACTCATCACTTATTCAGACAGACATTTCTTTTTATCCATTTTTTTGGGAAATTCCAACTTTTTTTGAGAAACTGAAATGTGAAAATAGAGGATGTGGTTTTTAAGTGATGTCAACATAAGTTTCAGGTTGAAATCTACTCTCACTTGGTCTAGCGGTTAGGATTCTAGGTTTTCACCAAGTCACCCCAGGTTTAATTCCTGCTGTGGGAATATAAAATATAAAATTAAGCAGCTCATAGTGGCTCTCCCACCATTATGATCCTACTATGTGCCACTGGCAGCTGTGAATAGAGAGAGAACTTAGGAATTCATCCGTCAACTGATTTTAGGACAATTTATCAACAACCTTAAATATATTCTTGGTCATTTTTTCATTGATTGATCTAGCTCCTGCTATTTGGAATAATCTATAAATATAAGTAGTGACTTTTCATACAGATTATACCTAAAGATATTTCAACAAAATTCAGCAACCAATCAGAATCTGGGAATGAGTTTTGCCCAGGTACAATAGTGGAATAGCCCAACCTGCTATATAAACCACCTACCAACTCAGGATTCTTAGAACAGATTCAACTTGTAACACTATGAATACTGATCACCTTGTACGGATTTCTACAACAACATTTAGGATCTAAAAGGTTTTTTTTTATTTCACTTGTTCATAATCTCTTTGCTTCAAAAGTGTTTTCATTTCAAAATCCTAAAGTGTTTTTTTTTTTTCATTTTATTTTCAAGGACCACCATCAGTTTAAGCACATACAACTTTTCTACATAGTTGAACTCCAAATCATTTCTGTTTATCCCCCAGCGAATCATCATTTCTACTCCATTATACCTGCCTTTGAACCAGCTGCATTCACTTACGATACAGTCACAGTCTGCTGGTTTGCTGTATTTTGTTAGTCTTTGTCAATATCTAATTCTAATTTGTAAAGAGTTTCTGTCTTCATTTATAGAATCAAACATTTATAAATTAATACTCATGTTCCAACAAAATATGACCATTATCATTTTGCAATTCCCTCTCTTTAAAAATGAGACCATCCAAATAATCCAAGACAAAAATCCCAAAAAGTAAATACTGATTCTTTTGAAAATCAGGCTTTATATATATATATATATTTCCCAGGCACTTTCTTGTGATGATAAGTGGCTAAAACAGTGCTTTGAAATCAATGGTTGGGTTAGCTCAGTCGGTAGAGCGTTCAGCTAGAAACCACAAGGTTCCTAGTTTGATAACGGCCCTCACCAACTCAGTTTATTAGTAGTACAGGGAACTGTTGAGTAAAGTAAGTAGCTGATGGTAGGTGTGGCGCTCTGCTTTTGATGCAAAAACAATCTCCTTGGTCTAGCGCTAGTGAAAAGGGGATAGACTCCCTCGCTGATTGGCTGATACCAACATTACTTACGACTTTACTTACTTTACTTTTATATATATATGATTTATCTGTGATATTGTAAAGCAAACTGAGTTCTTTTTTTGTATGGCAACCAGTCTAGGAGAAGGAAAACTTAAATCATCTGGAAAAGAATCATGTGACTCTTATATATCATCATCATTCATGGTGATGAAGGGGTACTCCACACTCCCCAGAGCTCCAGAATTAAAACCTCACCATTAGATGCAATTTAATGTCATACCCTGGACACAAAGACCCTTAGCCACTGTCTTCTAGCACATATATGATAAAAAGGGTTGGGTGCTTACTATAAGGACAATCTTATAGGTACTAGGGCTTCATGTGACCAACTGATTGATAGGAAGGGAACTCTCTGACCACTTGTCTAGCCAAAGTGGAGAGTTGCAATTCATGGACTGCTCATCCACCAAGATTCTGTCCTTAAGCATCACAGGTCTCCACCCACAGCCAACAGGTGGCATCATTAGGGGTTGGTCTTACCCCTCTGAAGAGGTGCAGTCTGTGTATTCTACAGCCCCAGCTGACAGGGTGTATTATGAGTGGAGATGGTAGTGGTAGTAGTAGTCACATTAGTAATATGTTGTTGCTGAAGAAGAGGAAGGTAAAGAACAATGAGTCACAAAGGTAGTGGTAGTAGTAGTCACAGCAGTAATGTGTTGATGATGATGATGATGATTTGAATGTTGTTGCTAAGGAAGAAGAAAGTAAAGGAGAATGAGTCCCAAATATGAGGAAACAGAAGAGAGAAAAAAAATTATATATATTTTCTGTTTACAGATTATAATGAAAACCAACAAATGGGCACTTTATCAATTATTTCTTGGCACACAAATTAATATTGAATAATTAAATATATAATTTAATGAGCAAATTTACTCGTGACTTAAGCAAAGGAAACCCCAACAATACACACACTTGCCACCCGGCTTCAACATCATCCAAAAAAAAATGAAATAAAATAAAATAGAATATAATGCATCTTATTATAATGGAGATATTGCGTGTCTGTAACTGAAACTGTCACCACCAACGTCAATATTCCCTTAGTTATTTATGTTATATACTCAATGGTTATTAAATAACTGTTATTCAATCTTAATTAGTATCTTTTTTTTATTAACAATGTCTCTATTAATGTCTAGCTGAAATAGATTTGCATCAAAACAGCCAATTTATTAATGCATTTAAAATCCTGAAATATGTGTTATATATCTCTAAGAAATAAAGATTTACATAGTATATGGTCGGAATAATTTGCATAATGATTTTAACAAAACTGGATTTTAATAATTCATTTGTGATTACTGAATTCTAATACTATTATGTTATTCTCAAATGTATTAAATGCAACACTATATATAATTTTATATACAAATCAATTAAAATAACATTAAGATAAGTGTAATATTTTTATATTCGTTCTTATTTAGTTTTGTTAGTTTTACTAATCCTATCATAATGGAAATTCAGTTTCTGTCTGTCTGTAACCGAAACTATATCACTGCTTACATCACAATACCCTCACAAATTATCGAGGTTTATCAATGAGTATTTAATATCTCAATGAAAATCTGAGTTAGATTTGCCTCAGAACAGCCCATGTTATAGTATTTGCCTCTCATCCCACTTATGAGGGCGTGACACAAGGACATTTTTATGTGGGCCCACCCACAAGCCGAAGCTCATGGGTGGTAGGTGGAAAAAGGGGGCGCCTCAGGCGCTGGGCAATAAACCTAGCCCTGCCCCTTTAAATGTAGAGGGCAGGTATTGCATGGGGGGATAGCCCCTGGGATTGACGCTGTTAATTTCACTAATAGACACAGGCCCCGAAAGGCTCATGTTATTAGTGTGTTTAAAATCCTGCAATGTGTCTTATATATCACTAAGAATTAAAGGTTCACATGGTGTGGCTAATTTGCATACTGGATTTAATAAAACTGGGTTTAATAAATAATTACTTGATGTTATTGATCTCTAATTTTATTGTTTTATTCCCCAATGTATTAAAATCAATCCTATGAATGATTTTATATAAAAACCAATTAAAATATAATCAAAATAAATGTAATCTTTTTCTTTGCATTCTTATCTAATTTTGTTAGTCTTTTTAATCTAATATGTTTTATTATATTAAAATTAAAATATTTATGCCTGGAGGGCACATATTCTTGCTAGTTTAATATAATATTTAATTATATTGAAACTGTAATATTTGTTCACTGGAGCACATACTTTTGCTAATAATAATAATGAAATAAATAAATAAGTATTAAAGTAAGCAAATTGAATTTAAATTAGTGAAATAAATTACCAATTAGGACTAAGCCTATTCTAGTACTGACCAACTCAAGTGGAGTTTAACAGGTTTGAATTCAGAGTTTTCCTTCTCCTAGACTGGATGCCATACCAAGGTTAAAGAGTCCAGTCTGCCCTACTATTTACCCATAGCTGAAGAGAAAGTAGTTGCATTCATACCTTTCCCAAGGGTATTAGCGCTATGTGAACTTAAGCTTCTTCCAGGATTTGAACTTGGGTTGATGAGTCCATTTCCTACGACTCTAACCATTACACCATGTGCCTCCAAGCAGATAAAATTTCAAGTTTTATAGATAAGGCAGTTAAAAATGTTTCTATAGAATAAGTTTCTTCTATTTTTTTTGTTTTGAAAATTATGAAAAAAAAACAGTGACAGTTTGATTACTTTTGGTCATAAACCTAGAAAAATTTCAATTTTATATTGCTTGCCTTTTTCAGTAACAGCCTTGTTAGGAATTCCTTTAAGTAAAGGAATAAAGGGCGTGCCTGACAATTATATAGACATTACAATATAAAAATGAAAAATAAGGGGAAGGCATGTGTGGTTTAATAGCTAATACCAGTGAAAATGAATTCAGCATGCCAGGTTCAAATCCTGCATGAAGATTCTTTGCATTTTATTTTGTGCTAACGCCCTTGGGAAAAGCATAAATCTATTTTTTTCTTTTCAGTAATGAGTATATTGTAGGGTAGATGTTATGATGGTGCTCTTAATACGTCTGAAAGAAAAATTATAATTTTGAATTTTGGTGCATACCATGTAATGGGTCATCTTCCATTTACTAGTGATTGTGTAAATAGTATGGTAGATGCTATAGTGATGCTCTTGATCCATCTAAAAGAGAAATGAGAATGTTAAAATTTGGTGCATACCATGTAACATTATGATGGGTCATCTTCCATTTACTAGTGATTGGTAAATAGTGTGGTAGATGCTATAGTGATGATCTTGATCCATCTAAAAGAGAATGAGAATGTTAAAATTTGGTGCATACCATGTAACATTATGATGGGTCATCTTCCATTTACTAGTGATTGGTAAATAGTGTGGTAGATGCTATAGTGATGCTCTTGATCCATCTAAAAGAGAAATGAGAATGTTAAAATTTGGTGCATACCATGTAACATTATGATGGGTCATCTTCCATTTACTAGTGATTGGTAAATAGTGTGGTAGATGCTATAGTGATGCTCTTGATCCATCTAAAAGAGAAATGAGAATGTTAAAATTTGGTGCATACCATGTAACATTATGATGGGTCATCTTCCATTTACTAGTGATTGGTAAATAGTGTGGTAGATGCTATAGTGATGCTCTTGATCCATCTAAAAGAGAAATGAGAAGGTTAAAATTTGGTGCATACCATGTAACATTATGATGGGTCATCTTCCATTTACTAGTGATTGGTAAATAGTGTGGTAGATGCTATAGTGATGCTCTTGATCCATCTAAAAGAGAAATGAGAATGTTAAAATTTGGTGCATACCATGTAACATTATGATGGGTCAACTTCCATTTTCCAGCTTGTGTTGACGTGTCCATTTTCTATGACGATAATCATTACACCACATGCCTCCAATTATTCATATACAGGTGCGTACTCATAAGCACAAATACACAAAACTACATACACAAGTATACATATGTAGATATTGTTCTCCACTCTGTTGGATGGGCTGTAAAATATACTGACTACACCACTGTAGAAGGCTAAGCCCCCACCAATGAGGCCACCTGTTGGCTGTAGGTGTCAACCAGTGATGCTTAAGTATGGAATCCTGGTGGCTAAGCATTCCATGACATGCAATACTCCATTTTGGCTCTTAGGCTAGACGAGCGATTGGAGAGACCCCATCCAATCAATCAGCTGATCACATCAATCCCTAGCACCTATATGATTGTCCTAACCCTATTGCCCTTATGGCAAACCCCCAACCCTTTTTATCATATATGTGCTAGAAGGCGGTGTCTGAGGATCTTATTGTCCTGAGTATGATGTTAAACTGCATCTTGTGGTGAGGTTCCAGTTCTGGAGCTCTGGGAATATGGAGTACACATTTTATCGCCATTACTCCCCATGGTCCACCAGGGTAGTCACTGCTAGTAAAATATAAAAAGGAAAGTAAGATATTGTTCTAGATACAGATCTAGCAAAAATTTGCTTAAACGTTTGCCAGTCATAGTTGCTCTTGAAAAGGACAAGAATCTTCAGATATTAAAAAAAAAAAAAAATTTATATACCAATTTTTTTTTATTTAACATTTTAGATGATTATACATTCTCTTGTGAGGAGTTTGCTTTTATAATATTTTAGCAACCATGCAACCATGCTATTTTTTCTCTTTTCAGTAATGAGTATATTGTAGGGTAGATGTTATGATGGTGCTCTTAATACGTCTGAAAGAAAAATTATAATTTTGAATTTTGGTGCATACCATGTAATGGGTCATCTTCCATTTACTAGTGATTGGTAAATAGTATGGTAGATGCTATAGTGATGCTCTTGATCCATCTAAAAGAGAAATGAGAATGTTAAAATTTGGTGCATACCATGTAACATTATGATGGGTCATCTTCCATTTACTAGTGATTGGTAAATAGTGTGGTAGATGCTATAGTGATGATCTTGATCATCTAAAAGAGAAATGAGAATGTTAAATTTGGTGCATACCATGTAACATTATGATGGGTCATCTTCCATTTACTAGTGATTGTAAAGTGTGGTAGATGCTATAGTGATGCTCTGATCCATCTAAAAGAGAAATGAGAATGTGTTAAAATTTGGTGCATACCATGTAACATTATGATGGGTCATCTTCCATTTACTAGTGATTGGTAAATAGTGTGGTAGATGCTATAGTGATGCTCTTGATCCATCTAAAAGAGAAATGAGAATGTTAAAATTTGGTGCATACCATGTAACATTATGATGGGTCATCTTCCATTTACTAGTGATTGGTAAATAGTGTGGTAGATGCTATAGTGATGCTCTTGATCCATCTAAAAGAGAAATGAGAAGGTTAAAATTTGGTGCATACCATGTAACATTATGATGGGTCATCTTCCATTTACTAGTGATTGGTAAATAGTGTGGTAGATGCTATAGTGATGCTCTTGATCCATCTAAAAGAGAAATGAGAAGGTTAAAATTTGGTGCATACCATGTAACATTATGATGGGTCATCTTCCATTTACTAGTGATTGGTAAAATAGTGTGGTAGATGCTATAGTGATGCTCTTGATCCATCTAAAAGAGAAATGAGAAGGTTAAAATTTGGTGCATACCATGTAACATTATGATGGGTCATCTTCCATTTACTAGTGATTGGTAAATAGTGTGGTAGATGCTATAGTGATGCTCTTGATCCATCTAAAAGAGAAATGAGAAGGTTAAAATTTGGTGCATACCATGTAACATTATGATGGGTCATCTTCCATTTACTAGTGATTGGTAAATAGTGTGGTAGATGCTATAGTGATGCTCTTGATCCATCTAAAAGAGAAATGAGAATGTTAAAATTTGGTGCATGCCATGTAACATTATGATGGGTCATCTTCCATTTACTAGTGATTGGTAAATAGTGGGGTAGATGCTATAGTGATGATCTTGATCCATCTAAAAGAGAAATGAGAATGTTAAAATTTGGTGCATACCATGTAACATTATGATGGGTCATCTTCCATTTACTAGTGATTGGTAAATAGTGTGGTAGATGCTATAGTGATGCTCTTGATCCATCTAAAAGAGAAATGAGAAGGTTAAAATTTGGTGCATACCATGTAACATTATGATGGGTCATCTTCCATTTACTAGTGATTGGTAAATAGTGTGGTAGATGCTATAGTGATGCTCTTGATCCATCTAAAGAAGTGAGAAGGTTAAAAATTTGGTGCATACCATGTAACATTATGATGGGTCATCTTCCATTTACTAGTGATTGGTAAATAGTGTGGTAGATGCTATAGTGATGCTCTTGATCCATCTAAAGAGAAATGAGAATGTTAAAATTTGGTGCATACCATGTAATTATGATGGGTCATCTTCCATTTACTAGTGATTGGTAAATAGTGTGGTAGATGCTATAGTGATGCTCTTGATCCATCTAAAAGAGAAATGAGAAGGTTAAAATTTGGTGCATACCATGTAACATTATGATGGGTCACTTCCATTTAGTCCTCTTGATGAGAAATCATTGTCAACTTCCATTTTCCAGCTTGTGTTGACGTGTCCATTTTCTATGACGATAATCATTCCTCCAATTATTCATATACAGGTGCGTACTCATAAGCACAAATACACAAAACTACATACACAAGTATACATATGTAGATATTGTTCTCCACTCTGTTGGATGGGCTGTAAAATATACTGACTACACCACTGTAGAAGGCTAAGCCCCCACCAATGAGGCCACCTGTTGGCTGTAGGTGTCAACCAGTGATGCTTAAGTATGGAATCCTGGTGGCTAAGCATTCCATGACATGCAATACTCCATTTTGGCTCTTAGGCTAGACGAGCGATTGGAGAGACCCCATCCAATCAATCAGCTGATCACATCAATCCCTAGCACCTATATGATTGTCCTAACCCTATTGCCCTTATGGCAAACCCCCAACCCTTTTTATCATATATGTGCTAGAAGGCGGTGTCTGAGGATCTTATTGTCCTGAGTATGATGTTAAACTGCATCTTGTGGTGAGGTTCCAGTTCTGGAGCTCTGGGGAATATGGAGTACACATTTATCGCCATTACTCCCCATGGTCCACCAGGGTAGTCACTGCTAGTAAAATATAAAAAGGAAAGTAAGATATTGTTCTAGATACAGATCTAGCAAAAATTTGCTTAAACGTTTGCCAGTCATAGTTGCTCTTGAAAAGGACAAGAATCTTCAGATATTAAAAAAAAAAAAAATTTATATACCAATTTTTTTTTATTTAACATTTTAGATGATTATACATTCTCTTGTGAGGAGTTTGCTTTTATAATATTTTAGCAACCATGCTTTATCTTATTTTATATTTGAAAGAAAGTTTTACAAATTTTGCTGAATTTTTCTTTTATTGTATCTCCTTTTCATCTCTGTTTCAAAGATCTCTCACTTTTGTTAGAATTTTTCGACAGGTGATGTTTGGTGCTAAAAGAAATAGAAAACAGTCTTAAATAAGAAAAAACATTTTTTAGAAAAATCAGACAAGATTTCAATGTGATAAAATCTTCCTTTTTCTTTTTTTTTCTTCTGTTTTGATATATCATGATATAAAACTGAAATAAATAAAAAAAACAAAAGGTAGAAATGTGGAAAATTGAAGGGAAGGACAGTGTGGTACAAAACGTATAAAACTTAGAAAGGTTTAGTGAATAGAAAAAACGTGAAATGAAAATTTGGTAAATAAAATGAAAGAAAACAACAAAAAACAAAGGACTAAAGAAGAAAGAGTTAAAGAAATAGATTAACTGAAAACTCATATTAATAAAAAGGAAATAAGAAAGTCGGAGAATAGTTGAAAAAAACCTAAATAAATAAAGATTTTAAAACGTGAACAAAAAAATACAAAGAATGAGTAAAAAAAAAAGAAAGGAACATAGAGATAAAAGCAAAGAAATAATAATTTTTAATGATGGCAGACAGGCATGCACTCCCTATTTGTAAAATTGGCTTAACTCTATCCCCCTAAACTTGATCTTCACCCCCCATCTGGTCATAATGAGGATTCTCAAGGCAGATAGCCAAGCTCTTAGTGAAGCCACTCCTCACTTGTAAGGTTTGCTTTCCTTACAAAACAGGTAGACCTTACTTACTTGTAGGATTAGCTTGACTCTATCTTTGTAACTCTTAGTCCCCATTAATTGGTCTTAGTGCTGATACTCAAGGCAGATAGGCAAGCTCATGGCCAAACCCAAATCCAGTTTTATATTGAGGGCAATCAGACTCCTTCCTTCTTGTGGAATTTGTTTAACTCTATCTTTCAAATCATCAGCCCTACCAGATGACTAATGTTGATTTTCAAGGCAGGTAGGTTCATACCTTTACTTGTAAGGTTTGCCTCTAAAGCAATTTATCAATAAAAAGCAACATTATTTAGGTGGAGTAAAACTAGGTATAAAAACACAGTAACATTGAAGAGTGTATCAATTCAGAGTTTTTCATTAAAAAAGCAACATTAATAAGATGGATAAAAACTAGTAAGAAAATTACATTATCATTAACTCTATCTTTCAAGACTGGACTTATAAGGTTTGCCTCTAAATCAAAGCAGGTTATCCTTACTTCTATCTTTGAAACCCTTGACTTTTCACCATTTGGCTTTAATGCTAATTTACCAGGCATGTAGATAAGTATCAGATTTCTCTCCAAACAAGTAAGCAGACCCCTTCCCCATTTATAAGATTTGCTTAACTCTATTTTTTAACACTGAATAATCCCCTGTCTTCGGGGGGGGGGGGGTTGAATAAAATTTCTGAGCTGAATAGATTGTGGGTTTTGAAATATCCCATCATACAGGTAAATAATACCAAGAAAATTTGTCGATGTTAACTCTTTGCCTACTTTAAAACCACTCACAGCATGTCTCCTACCACTGAGATCCTACAGTAAACCACTAACAGCAGCTCTTGCACATGTGACTTATAACTGAGCAGAAAGACTCAGATTACAAAAATAATAGTACTTTATTTGAATAGAATGAGTTCTGAGGTGAATTGATTGTGAACTTTTCAATATCCCATCATACAGGTAAAAATAGCAAGAATATTTGGTACAACCATTGGGGAAATTTGATAGGCAAAGAGTTGTCCTTTTTTGGGCAACTAGTCTGGGAGAAGGAAAACTTTGAATTCAAACCTGTTTAATTTCACAAAAAAAAATGACCTTGTGTTGCATCATGCTCATGCAGAGGGGTTGGGTAAATCCATAAATATCTTTTGACCTTATGAATGAGTGGACAAATGAGATTGGATCCAGGTTTTTAATGTGGCTAAGTCTACTACCATGCAAAAGTTTTGAACCACCTGAATTGCTTCTTTAAATTCATAATAAAGGCTAATTTTGCATATTTGGATAAATTCCCCTATTGTGTATATGCAAACCTATATAAGTAAAAGAAAAGTCGTTGGGGCTGCCTAATGTCGGTATCAGCCAATCAGCGAGGGTCTATCCCCTTTTCTCTAGTGCTAGACCAAGGAGATTATTTAACATCTAAAGGTGGAGCACCACACATACCATCAGCTCCTTATTTTACCGCACAGATCCCTGTGCTACTCATACACTAAAAGATCTAAACACCCTCATTTTTCTAACATGTTACATTTTTTTTTAAATAAGAAAAATAACCAATAAATAAACTAAACTGCCATTAATCGATTCAGTTTATTTCTATGGGGAAGATTTATTTGTAAGCAGAATGAATTAAACTCATAAGTAAAGGTAGCATTGTATTTTAAAACATTTTTCACTGGAGGAGAAAAAAAGGAATGAGAACAAAAAAGGGTGAAAAAGAGTGAGAGAAAAAAAAGAAGAAAATTGGATGGTACGTTTGTTGGATTTTATGGCATGTCAACCCATTGGGTTATCTTATGCTGAAGACATTTTGTTTTATTCAGCTTTGTTGGGTATTCAATTTATTTTCAAACCCAATTCTTTTTTAAACACAACTTTTGTAAACTCATTTTTTGTTCTATGTAACCCATAGATGGGACACTAACAGGTCAGGGTAGACCGAAGAGTAATGGTGATGGAGGGGTACTCCACACTCCCCAGGGCTACAGAATTGAAACCTCACCTCTAGATGTAGTTTAACATCATACCTATCATCCACTGCCTTCTAACTCATATATGATAGAAAGAGTTGGGGATAATCATATAGGTGCTAGGGCTTGATATGACTAGCCTACTTATCAAAGGAGGCCTCTCTGACTGCCTGACTAGCCCAAGTAAGGGCCAAAGGGAACTTTTGCATGTCATGAACTCCCTCCTTAAGCAACATAGGTCACTATCCACGGTCAACAGTTTGCCCCATTGTGGGGGGTGGCGGTATCTTACCCCTCTGCATAGGTGCAGACAGTGTATTCTACACCCCCAGCCAACAGGGCATAAAGAAGAGAAGGATAAAGAAGAAAAAGAGTGAATAGTGAGCAATTTCATCATCCAAAAAAAAAAAAAAAAAAAACAAAAAAATAAAAGAAATGTAAGACAGTAAAAAGTATTTTTAAAAATAAGTTTTATTGGTAGTAAAATAAGAAGAGGAAAGTTGAGAGAAATAAATGGTACTTCTGTCCCATAATCATTGATACATTTGCATATAGATTTTATACATTAATTGTAACGACTATTGTGACAGCACAGAAGTGGTAATGCTGTTTAAGATCATAGTTGTTCTTGGAGGGGTAAAAAGTTTTAGGGATAAAAAGAAAGGTAGAGAAGAGTTAAAAGCTACAGAAAGTGAGAATTAAAAAAAAGAAAGAAACAAGAACAGGAATAAGCAGAAAAAGAGAGAAATAAAAAAAAATTTTTTTCTATATCTTAATATGGAAAGACAATTGCGAATAAATGTGAGATTGGGGTGAAAGGCTTGTAAAAATGATACATTTTTAGTGGTAAAAGAAGAGGAAAGACAATAGACATGTGAATATTATCTCTGTCTCAAAATAGTTATTAGAATTACATATAAGATTCATACACTAAATGTAACAACTATTATGGGATAGAGGTACTGATATAATTTTAAAAAATAGTTCTTCTAGAGAAGAAAAGGATGAATAAGAGAAGGAAAGTGAAAGAGAGAGAGAGAGAAAGAAAAGAAAAAATTATATATATGTACATATATCTATATATATATATATATAGAGAGAGAGAGAGGGGGAGAGAGACAGAGAAAGAATTGATATATATATGTGTGTGTGTATGGATTGATATATATATAATGTGTGTGTATCAGAGAGATTGATATATATATGTATGGAGAGAGAGAGAGAGACAGGGAGAATTGATATATATATATGATGGAGAGAGAGAGAGAGGGGAGAGAGATATATATATATATATATGGAGAGAGAGAGACCTTGATATGATATATATATAGGAGAGAGAGAGAGAGAGAGATTATATATATACAGAGAGATATATATATATATATATATATATAATATATATATATATATATATATGGAGAGAGAGAGAGACAGAGAGAATTGATAATATATATATATTATATGTATATGGAGAGTATATATATATATATATATATATGTATATGGAGAGAGGAGAGAATATATATATATATATATATATATTATGAAGAGAGAGAGGGAGAGAGAGAGAGAGAATTGATATATATATATATATAATAGATATACAGAGAGAATATATGAGAGTCATACATATATATATATACAGAGAGAGAGAGAAAAATTGATATATAGAGACTGGTAGAGTGAGAGAAAACAAGTGCAGGTAGATACCAGAGAAGCATAAAAAAGCAATATTTTTATCCATCACACTACAAAAAATAAAAATAGGATTTAAATCAAGAGAATAAAAAGAAGAGAGAAAAATACTTTTTGAAAGAATAAAAAAATTATTTTTAGTTATAGTCAAAAAAAAAAGAAAAAAAAGAGAGAACTACTACCTCTGTCCCATAATTGTTCTACCTCCATATAGATTTAATATACTAAATGTAACAAACATTATGGGACAAAGGTAGAATATTTTTATACTTTAGAAAAAAGGAAAGAGAATGAAAGAAAGTGAAAAAAGGAGGATTATAAAAAAAGAAAAGGGGGAAAATGTATAAACTGAAGTCTTTTTATATATTGGTAATCTTTCCAAGAATTCAAGAATTTAGGACAGGTGAGTTAAAGAAATTCTTGTATATTTTTGTTATTATCTCTGAATATCAACCGAGTGAAATAAAAACAAAATTCATCAGCTGTATAGTACAAAATTAGACTTGAATATCAAGTTTACTTACTAGATAAGTAAAAGGTCAAAATACCCCTGCCTTAGAAGTAGATAAGTTATGTTTTGCAAAATGTATTATTTGTTTTTTTTGTTGTTTTTTTAATTCTTTTTTTTTATTGTTTTTGTCTGTTAGCAAAATTGTTGGAATTTAACATATTCAACCTTCAAGAATAAATCTTAGGCTATAAAAAAAAGCAAGTGATGAAAAATTTAAATACCATTCGACCCCTGAGCCCCCCTTTAAAAAAAAATGTATCTGAGGCATATCATGAAAAATGGTAACCTTTATCTTGATATAAAGGCACTAATTTTTTCATTTGAAATAAACCATGAGTCTTTTGTTTTCTATAATGATTCCTGTTCTTCATTTACAGATACAGATATCAAATACAGTGGAAGACAAAAATTCTACTATTTCAAAAAAGACTAAAGAGAAAACCTATTCTTGTAAGGTGTGTGGACCTGGTTTATTAACAGAGTTGATATTAAGTAGCAAGTAAATTTTAGTAAATTTCAAAATTAAGAAAAGAAACGCAAGTTATTTCTCATCAAAAACAAACATGGAAAATCACATGCAAACACACACTGGTGAGAAACCATTTTCTTGAGAAATTTGTGCCTATTAATTTTAATATTTTTACCTATTAAAATTAATTTCTAGTTTGTAACTAAAAAGAGATCTGGGGAGTGTAGAATACTCTTTCATTGCCATTACTCCCAGATCCACTCTGACCCAGAATGGTATTACCTGTTAGGATCCCATCAATGGGTCAAATATATCTGTTAGCATATTATTTATATTAATCATGAATACCATATATAAATATATAAAGGCACCATATATATTTTTTATCAATAAACTAAACTAACAGGACCTGTGGATATACCACAGTATGTTAATTTAATTATTACAATATTTGATATGTCTACTTAAGAGCTATTGCTGAGAGTTCAATATGTAATAACATATAATAATCTAGATTTAACTCTCTTTCATCCTTCTTTTTCTTTCTTTCCTTCTTTTCATTACATTCGATTGAAACAGATTAGCATTATAACTTCTGCCCACTCACCACCTCTCTATCTTTCCCCTATGCTTTCTTTCTTTCTTTCTTATTATATTTTGTCTGTGTAGTATGTTCTTTTTCTTCCTTTTCTTTCTCTATAATAAAAATTGAAGGTCTATTATTTAGCCGAGGTGACGAACACTCATAAGAAATAAGAATTAAGTAGATAAGCAACACCAGATAATTAGGATTTTCATTTTTACATTCCATCTTGGAGGATTTGGACAGTCTCATTTTTAAAAAGAGGATCAAGATGATAACGGTCATACTTTTAATGAACACAAGATATATAGATTATACCTGCATTATAAATATCATTATTTTTTCTTTAACACATGAAAGTAAAGTCGGTATGAGCAAGACATCAAGGGAGTCTATTTCGTTTTCACTAGTGCTAGTCCAAGGAGATTGTTGTTTTTTTTGCATCTGAGGTGGGTGCCACACCTATCATCAGCTCCTTACTTTATCGCACTGATCCCTGTGCTACTCATATGCTGAGTTGGCGAGGGCTGGAATTCAAACCCAGAACCTTTTAGTTTCCTGGCTGATGTTCTACCAACTGAGCTAAGCCTATTAATACTAAAACAACTAATATTACTAAAATTAACTTCACTCACTTCTTTACTAATAATCACATTTCCCTGTTAGTGGGGGTAGAATATGCTGATTGGTACCCCCCCCCACTTCCAAAAATAGGGGTGTCTTGGATATGATACTAACCTGCATCAGGTGGTGAGGCTTTAATTCTGGATCTCAAGGGAGTGTGGAGTACCCCTTCATTGCAATTATTCCAAGATCACTCTGATCTAGTCATATTAACTGCTATCTATGGATCAGTAGACTTGTATGCAAACTATTTGTATTAGAAAGAATATATAATATAATATACAAATGTCTTCAAAAAAAAAAAGTGCTTAAGAAACAACAACAAAAATGTAAATATAATGTACAATGTGCAGAATCCTCTAACCAAAAATATAAGTATAAATATAGAATGTATGCAATTCCCTAATGTAATCTTCAAATCTCTAAGCATAAAATAATCACAGGTGAGATGACATAAAATCAATCAATCAATAATCATCACATTAAAAACTTGCAAGTATTTTACTATTTTAACTATATATATATATTATATATATATATATTATATATATATATATATATATATATATATATATATATATATAGTGTGTATATATATATATATATATCTGTGTGTGTGTGTATATATATATCTGTGTGTGTGTATATATATATATCTGTGTGTGTGTGTGTGTGTATATATATATCTGTGAGTGTGTGTGCATATATATATATATATATGGCATAATATATATATATATATCATCATGTTGCGCAGGCAGCACAGATATCCCTGACAATCTTTTGCCAACCTTCCCTATCATTCATTGCCCCTGGGAGGTCTTCCGTGCAGCAACCAGCATCCTCACATAGTTGGTCAATGTAGGTCCTTGCTGGGCACCCGACATTAGCATATCCATGTGTTGGCTTCCACAGGAGAACATCACTTACGAGTTCATCCTTGCTTCTCCAACAGTGTCCTGCATGTCTAGTCCATCTCACTCGGATGGTCTATGAGATGGGAGGCAGGTGGCCATACAGCTGCTTCCTTGTGGAGTGCTGTTTCCACGACTTGTTCAAGACTGCATGCAGCATTCTTTTGCAGCTCCCATCTAGCTTATTCTCAAGGCGCTTTGTTAGGGTCCAAGTGGTGCAGCCATACAGCAGTACTGATATAACCACTGCCTAGAAGAATTGTCGATTTAACTTGTCAGTGAGATCGGATTTCCATATGACTGATAATTTTTTTGTGGCTGACCATTCCTTTCCTATTCATGTATTAACATCGCTTTCTGTGGATGAGATATGATTACCTAGGTATGTGAATTGTTCTACTAGCTTAAGAGGCTTACCTTTGAAACTCATGAACTCAGTTTTATCAGAGTTGACATAGAGGCCGACATTCTTTGCTGCCTCCTCCAAACTATGTCGTAGTAACTCAGCCTGTGCAGGGGTATCTGCAAGAAGTGCAAGGTCATCAGCGTAGTCTGCATATTTATTAACTCCTCTGCATGAGCAGAATGCGACACAAATCTATTTTTTAAAGTGGAGTTTAACAGATTTTGATTTCAGAGTTTTCATTCTTCTAGACTGCTTGTATAACCAAGATAGTAGAGCAGACTGGGCCCTACTCTACTATTTACCCACAGCTGGAGGGAGAGTAGTTGGATGCATACTTTTCCCAAGAAATGAAATGCAAACAGCCTCAGCAATTATTTGAACTCAGATCAATGAGTCCATTTCCTACAAATCTAACCATTATACCACACAGCTCCAATTTTTTAACAATATACAAGTTGTGTCAAAAAAGTATCAGATTTTTTGTAATTTTTGACACACCTTGTATTCTGAAAAAAAAATAACATCCCTTTCATTCTTCATTTCCATCTTGGTAAATAAAGCTTCAAACTTGGTACCTTTTTGACACATTTTGTATTCTGAAAAAATTAACGAATGAAACATTTTTTTCTCCAGAATACAAGGTGTGTCAAAAAGTACAAAAAATCTCGATACTTTTTTGACACACCTTGTATAACATTCAAACTGGTACCATGTATTCCAATACAAACTGATAGGGGAATTGGTTGGCATGGCATTCCAATGATCAAATCGTTTTTTGGTAAATGTCCATCCATAGAGCATTTAGATTTTTTTTCAATCCCTAGTGAGTCAATAAATTTGGGGTGAGATTAAAGGGGAAGTACTTCTGGTATAACAGTTATTATGTTTAGAAATGGACTTGGCGACTCAAGTTCAAATCTTGAATGAGGCTGTTAGCATTTCATATAGAGTTAATACTCTTGGAAAAGTTATGAATCCAACTATTTTCCCTCCAACTATGAATAAGTAGGGCACATTGGGCACTTTAACCTTAGTATGTATTTACCCAACCCCTCCACTACAAGTAGGATGCAACACAAGGTCAAAATGTAAGCAAAGTTTAACAGTTTGAATTTAGAATTTTACTTTTCCTAGACTAATTGCCACACCAAGATCAAAGTACTCATAAGTCTGTTTTATTTAACTAGCAAATTGTTCTGGAACATGAGCTTAATTGCCCTGTCAGTTTGGGCATTAGAATACACTACCTGCCCCTCTGCAGAAGGGTATGACACCCAAATGGGGCCAGCTGTTGGCTGTGAGAGGCGACCCATGATGTTTAAGGATGGAACCCTGGTAGCTGAGCAGTCCATGACATGCAACACTCCACCTTGGCCTTTACTTGAGGTAGATGGGAGGTCAGCAAGGCCCCTTCTGATCAATCAACTGGTCAGGTCAAACCCTAGAACTTATATGATTGTCCCAACTATTGCTCTAAAGAGCAAGCCCCCAACCCTTTTCATCATATGTGTTAGAAAGCAATAGCTGAGGGTCTGGGACTGATGTTAAACTCTATCTAATTGTGAGGTTCCAGTTCCGGAGGTTTGGGGAATGTGGAGCACCCCTTCATCACCATTGCTCTCTGGTACCCTCTGATCTGGAGTAGTAGTACCTGTTAGGGTCGCATCAATGGGTTGAATAGAAAAATGTCTTAATAAAAAAAATGAGTATCCGTTAAGAATGAATTTATTTCAAAATTTTGTCGTCATTAAATAACCCACTGAGGTTGATATGCCATAAAACAAAACAAACAAACCTGAGTTTACTAATTCTTAATTAGTGAGGTGATCAGTATTTATTAAGACTTTGTTAAGTGTTGATGGGTTGATGCCTAGTGAGAATCAAGCTCTTTAAACTAGCAAATTGGTCTAGAAAATGAACTTGTTAGTTATTGCTTGGTGAGAGGATCAGTATCTAGAAAGCTTCATTCAGCATAAAGCCATGTATGTTGCACCCAGTGAGGACTGGGTTCACTATAAAAATAATAGGCTGTTATATAACATTATATCATAACTACTGCCTCCAGGATTTGTTCAAGACGACACACAACAATTTTGTATAGTTCCAATCTAGCTTTTTCTCCAAGTGTTTTTTAGAATTTACGTGGTGCAGTCATATTTTAGTACTGACACGGCTACAGCTTGGAAGAATTTTTGCTTTATCCTATCAGAGAGATCAAATTTTACATATGATTGATTATCTGTCAATAGCAGTCCATGTCTTTATTTTGCATATATTGATATCGCTTTCTGTAGATGAGATATTACTACCTAGGTATGCGAACTGGTAATATTTATTATTAGAGTGAGATAAATAGGGTCACATTGAGAAAGATAATCAGAAAAATTTAACTCTTTGCCTACCAAATTTCCCCCATGGCTGTACCAAACTTTCTTGTTTTTTTTTTTACCTGTAATATGGGATATTTCAAAATTCACTATCTATCACCTCACTACTTATTCTATTCAAATAAAGTTTTATTCTTATTACGATCTGAGTCCTTCTGCTCAATTATATTGAACTAACCATCAGTTTTTGTACTTTGCTTGGGTGTGGTATGTGTAGAAACAGGAGAGCCACTTAAAGTCTGTTTATAATCTGTTTATAGCAGTCCATGCCTTTATTTTGCATATATTGACATTGCTTTCTGTAGATGAGATATTACTACCTAAATATGTAAACTGGTAATATCTATTATCAGAGTGAGATAAATAAATTATTGAGAAAGATAGCCAAATTTAACTCTTTGCCTACTAAATGTCATTTAAATATGATTCCAGGTTGTGCAGCTGTACAGTAATACTAACATAGCTATATATTGGAATAGTCTACGTCTATAATATTGGAATAGTATATGTCAATAGTATTCCATGCCTTTCATATGTGTATAATGACATTGCTTTCTGTAGATGAGATATTACTACCTAAGTATGTAAACTGGTAATATCTATTATCAGAGTGAGATAGATAGAATCACATTGAGAAATATAGTCAGCAAAATTTAAAAGATTTTAGAAGGTGGAGAGTATTTACCTGTTTAGAATAGTTAATGCAGAATCAATGTGTAAGTAAACTCCATGGCTCAGCTTTGGAAGAAGAAGAAAAAAAGTTGGATATTTTATCTTTGAAATTCATCTGTCATTTAAATATGCCTTGAATAAATAGTAAAAGAAAAAACAAAACAAAAACAAAAAAAGAACAAAAAAAGAAAATCAACTAAAGCAAAAATCAACAAAGGCTGAAAAGTTGGATAGAAATGAGTTTATGAAATTTTAATCAAGCCAATCATTGTGTAAAGTGAAGTCTATGAAAAGATGATAAATAAATGAAGGGAAAAATTGTTATTCATACAAAAGATCAATAAAAGAAAAAAGGAAAATACTTTTACATCTGATTTTTGATAGTTTTTTTTATTTTTATATCAGCATTCTAGAAAAAAATGACACAGGAAAAGATTGCCAACACTTGTCTGCAGAGATACATGCACACACACACACACACACACACACATATATATATATATATATATGTGTATGTATATATATGTGTATATATATATATATGTATGTATATGTATATATGTATGTGTGTATGTATATGTGTATATATAGTATGTATATGTATATATATGTATGTATATGTGTATATATGTGTATGTATATATATATATGATGTATATAGTGTATGTATGTGTGTATATATATATATGTATGTATATGTATGTGTGTATATGTGTATATATATGTATATACATATATATATGTGTATGTATATATGTATATATAGATGTATATATATATATATATATGTGTGTGTGTATATGTGTATATGTGTCTGTATATGAAAGTTATACTTAAAAATAGAATCAAATCCGACAGTAGAAGGTATAGGTAAAGAAAAACAATAGTGTATATTGTGCTAACAAGTGCCTGTTTCAACTTTATGGGGTTAATAAAATGTGATACAATTGAAATCATTTTAAAAATAAAATGAAAACAATTGTAAAAGGCATTGTATAAACACTAGTCATCTTCAGAGCACATTTTTTGTTGAATTTTGTGTCTATGTATATATATGTGTATATATATATATATATATAATATGCATGTATGTATGTATGTATGTGTGTGTGTGTGTGTGTATATATCTATATAATATGCATATATGTGTGTGTGTGTATATGTATATGTATAATATGCATGTATGTATGTGTGTGTATATGTGTATATATATAATATGCAGCTAATCAGGACTCAAAGAATGGTATCACCCAGATGCAAGTATGTACTTTATTCCTGCGTGCTATATATACAAGTTAACCCCCCAGTTTCTGTGAGAGCAGAAGGCCCAGAGTTTAGCTTAATTATTCGGCAGTTAAGCAAGAGACACCCTGATGTAAAGATTGTCTCTGCTTCACGCCAGCCATGGTTGAGAAGTCTGGTATAAATAAAGAAGAGTGATCACTTAAAATATAAGCCTTGTGTTGTCCATGCTAATGGCAGTATTTGCAAACCAGCGTCCTAAAGTGAGACCAGCATCTTGAGAACAGAATGCATATGTTGACATAACCCATACGAAGTCCTCGAGATTGTTGCGGAGGCGTCAAAGATAGGTTGTGAGACTGCAAATAAATCTGATAATAACATCAACAAAGCAATACATTTTGTTAAAGAAGGAAACACTTCGAAATTTTCGCGTAAAAATAGGCACGTGTCCTCTATATTTGACGGCTCCGCAAGCTGGCGCATTGCATGTGACTTGGAACATCAGCTCGTTTTTCCAACTGAAATAACCGTAACGGCCCAGCGTCCTGATATTGTCATTTGGTCTGTTAATCAAAAGAAAGTTTTTATCATTGAGTTGACAGTTCCATTTGAAGAAAATCTGGATTGGGCCCATCAGCGGAAGTTGGAAAAGTATGAAGACCTACGTGAACAATGCGCCAGAAACGGATGGATCACGGATGTATTTCCCATTGAGGTCGGATGTCGGGGCTTTATTGCCAACTCAACCTCGGCATTTTTGTTTAAACTTGGACTTTCTCTACCAGAAAAAGGAAATACTTAAATAAGATCCAGGAGAAAGCTCTAACCGCATCAGCGTGGATATGGCAGTCCTATTTTGTGACATCAACGACAAAGTCTGGTGGTATCGTGAGATACTGCTGGGGCGCTCTGGGTTAGTGGTAATGATGCTTCGGCCCGAAACCATGCCTGAACCCAGAGTCATCATCTGATGAAGGCTTTGTTGGTTGCAATGCTACTGTGTAAATAGCAGTCATTGTATGAAGATTATGCCATTAAACAAATGAATAAAAGAAAAACAATATTTAATAATGTTCTGATTGTATTATGTTCTACTTGAATTACTAAATATGCCAGTTAAGCTCAGTTGGTAGAGCATCTGCCTAGGAATCGCAAGGTTCCAGGTTTAATACCAGTGCTCATTGATTCAGCACATGAGTAGCACAGCTTGGGTAATCTGTGCTGTAAAGCATCTGTGAGCTGATGTAGATGCTGCATTCCACTTTAGCAAAACAATCTCTCTGGTCAAGCGAAAAGGGGATAGACTCCCTCTCTGTTCAACAATAGGCCACTCTACAGACTAGAGATGATAAAAGTCTGGTATGTTTGATTTAGAACAAAGTGATTTATTTATCAAAAACTGTAAAACTGTACTCATTTATGAACCTAAATCTATTTATATGTATATATATATATATATATATATATATACCAAGCGTGTTGGTAAATCCTTGCGGTGAGAAAAAACCCAGCAAATAGTTTGATTGTAAAAATATACTACCAAACATCAACCAGGGAGAAAAAAATTTTTGAAAAAAAGAAAAGATAGTCATACCAACAAAAAATAATCTATTGGTACAGTATTTGGCCAAAAGAAAAAACAAGTTATACGTATATATATGTATATAAGATATATATATATTCATATAACCGCTAGGAGAAAGCTAATAAGTAAAAAGTGCTCGATACCTAAGTAGAGCCAATAATAAAGATAAATCTAATGATTCAGACGAACCTACTATTAGTTTCGCATAATGGTTAGAGTCGTGGAAATGGACTTGTCGACCCGAGTTCAAATCCCAGACAAGGCTATTTGCATTTCACATAGTGCTAATACCCTTGGGAAAGGTATGAATCCATATATTTTCCCTCCAGCTATGGGTAATATAGTAGGTCAGACTGGGCTCTTTAACATTGGGTAGGTAACCAGTCCAGGAGAGGGAAAACTCTGAATTCAATATTCCTGAGGTCAGTCGTTGATTGGGTTTGTGGCATTCATGCACCAATTCTTTCCTATCAACTGTGCCAACAAGTGCGGATGGTCCAACACAAGCCATCACCACTATAAATAAATCACTGTGTGGGTGTTCATTGTATGAACCCTCAGGCATCGAAATCGACGAGAGAGTCCATAATATATATATATATATATATATATATATATATAGTGGAGGAAAGAGTCGCAGGAAATAGACTCATTGACCCAAGTTCAAATCAGGGACAAGGATGTTTGCATTTCATATAGCACTAATATGCTTGGGAAAGGTATGCATCCAACTATTCTCCCTCCAGCTATGGGTAAATAGTAGGGCAGAATGGGTTCTTTAACTTTGGCTAGGTAACCAGGAGAAGAAGCAGGAAAACTCTAAATTCAAACCTGTTAAAATCTGCTTAAGAAATTGATATTGTGTCACATCCTGTGCAGAGGGGATGGTAATATATATATATATATATATAAGTAAAAAAGTACAGTAAAGTCGACGGAGTGGCCTAATGTTGGTATCAGCCTGACAATGAGGGAATCTATACCCTTTCCACTAGTGCTAGACAAAGGAGATTGTTTTTGCATTTGAGGTGGAGCACCACACCTACCATCAGCTCCTTACTTTACCTGTGCTACTCATTCACTGAGTTGGCGAGTGCTGGTATCAAACCAAGAACATTGTAAGTGCTCTTCCAACAGCTAAACTAGATGGATATTTCGTGTAAGATGAGTTTTTTCTTGATTTTTTCCAGTTTCCTGGCATTGGTTTAACCTGGAGTCAGTTGATAAGTACCCCTGAGGATGGCACAACCAAACCCACCCTGATGTTTAAAAAACTGGCAAGAAAACCGGAAATGATTGAGAAGAAACTCGTCAGAGTTGAAATTTCCATCATATTTAACACAACATGCACATATATAATATATATATATATATATATAATGTTAATTTCATCAACATAACTCTCTCGTTGACTCTCCTCCCAGTTGAACTGCTTGACTGAGTTCTTGGCCTATCGCTGTCTGCCAGTTTGCAGCTCACCCCTGCAACTTTATATATACATCTATTTTATGCAGCAATTCTGTCACACCAATGCGGGTTGACATAGTGATCATCGTACAGCCTCTACATTCCAAAAGTTTCACAAACTTAAGACAAATAATAAAAAAAAGAGACAGAAAGCAAAGTTCTTTATGATGGAAGAGATGTTTGAAATGGCCAACAATACCTGGGAAATATGGAGAAACTTGACAGGTGAAAAGATTGATTAATCTGTTCAAATCTGTGAAACATATCGGTGGCACTTTATTAGCATCTATATATGTTGGTATATATATATATATATATATGCATGCATGTATAGATAGATAGATGATAAACTTAGATTGATATATATACCTTGTATTCTGAAAAAATAGCATCCCATTCATTCTTCACTTCTATCTGGATAAATACAGCTTTAAACTTGGTACTTTTTTGACACACCTTGTATTCTGAAAAAAAAATAACATTCCGTTCATTCTTCATTTCTATCTTGGTAAATACAGCTTTAAACTTGGTAATTTTCTGACACACCTTGTATTCTAAAAAAAAATAATGTTCCATTCATTTTTCATTTCTATTTTGGTAAATACAGCTTTAAACTTGGTAATTTTTTGACACACCTTGTATTCTTGAAAAAAATAACATTCCATTCATTCTTCATTTCTATCTTGGTAAATACAGCTTTAAACTTGGTAATTTTCTGACACAGAATGTATTCTGAAAAAAAAATGAATGGAATGTTATTTTTTTCAGAATACAATGTGTGTCAAAAAGTACAAAAAATCTCGATACTTTTTTGACACACCTTGTACATATATTTACCAACATCTCAGCATGAGCAGGATGTGACACAAGATCAATTTCTTGAGTAGAATTAACCAGGTTTGAATTCAGAGTTTTCTTTCTCCTAGACTGGTTTACCCAAGCACTTTCAACTATTTCACTGGTTATCTTTGAACAAACTTGAGAACAGACAAACAATCACTACAATCAATAGTCCTCCTGATGATGACCAGTGAAGTGCTTGAAAGAGCTGGGGTAAGAAATATTGGACATTTTCTGGATTCTGATATACAGAAAACAACAAGAAGACTCAAACATCTACGCTTGAAAATTATAAAGAAGAAATATTCCATAGTCTCTAACAGAACCTGCTTAAATACTAAGTTGGTGTCAAAATACACAATATACATACATATATATACATATTTACCAACCCAACCTTCATTCAGGAAGCAAATAAAATGAATACCATTTAAAAACAAAAATGTGCTTTAGTATAAATTTCTAATCAAGGCAATACCAGGTTCTTCTACTAGTATATATATATATATATATATATATATATATACTTATAATAACTAATCATTTTGTTTTGATAGCTCTTCTCCTATGTGATGTTATCTTTCAAGACTATTCTAAATTTTGAAAATTGTTTACTTGCAGAAAAACTCCATCAATTTATGTTTCAATTAATTCTATCTTCCTTTTTAAATTTTTTAGCTTTTATTTAAACAATTATATTAACACTTATGTCATCTATATTAAATCTTTGTATTTTATGTTTTGAATATGATTGATATTTACTTTTAGCAATTTAGAATTTTTATCTTTTTTCAGATATTTTAATAATTGTTTTGATATCAGTTTTATTATAATTCAAAAAAATTGTGGAAAGAGAATTCTACTTATTAGAAGAGAAAAATTAGATTCCAAATAATTTGACAAATTGTGAATTTATATAAATAAAAAAAACATTAATATAAACTTAAGTTTTCTTTTATCTATATATAGAGTACTCTAACTTTTCTGATAAACATTAAAAAAAACATTTAAACCCCCCCAAACTAATATATATATATATATATATATATATACACAGACAAGGTGTGTATATATATATATATATATATATATATACAGACAAGGTGTGTCAAAAATTGAGATTTTTTTGTACGTTTTGACACACCTTGTATTCTTAAAAATTAACATTCCATTCATTCTTCATTTCTATCTTGGTAAATACAGCTTAAAAGTTGGCACTTTTATGACACCCCTTGTATTCTGAAAAAAATTAATGTTCTATTCATTGTTCATTTCTATCTTGGTAAATACAGCTTCAATCTCAATACTTTTGACACACCTTATATATATATATATGTGTGTGTGTGTGTGGAGAAAAGTAGACAAACACGGGATGTTATGGAAACTGGATGTTTATTGTCGACGATGCAACATTTCGGTCATTTAGACCTTCTTCAGGACTCAAATATAGATCTTGCTTCAATGAAGGACATTTTCAAAATGGTGAAAACGGTAGGTTGTCAGTAGGTGGTTGGGGGTGGGTAGTGGATTTTCTTCTCTCTGGATGGGGAGTGTTTATATGGTGATGCAGGTGTGGGTCAAATATATATATATATATATAAGGAGTAACAGATTGGGTAAAATCCAACAAAATATGATTAAAAATTGAGGAAAAACAGATAAAGCACAAACAACTTCATTCAATGGATATTTCACCTCATTATGTTAACGAAGCTTCATCAGAAGATTTTGTTTGTGCTTTATCCATTTTTCCTCAATTTTTAATCACACCTATATATTTGAATTAAGGTAGTCTGGATATGGAGTCAACACCTTGTTACTGACAGAAGATTGCATAAGCAAGAAACTGTCAGTATCCAGCACTGTTGTCTCCATATCCATGCTATCTTAATTTATGATATTGAACACTATCTGCTTAGAAATATAGCATTCATATTAAGTACAATATATATATATATATATATATATTATATATATATATATATATTTGTAAGGATTAAAATAGACGAGTCCACTTGATAAGAAACATGAGAAGATAAATAAATAAAAGAAGAAATTTGAACTGAAAATGGCCAGTCTGAAAAATCCGAACGAACCAGCCCCCATGCTAATGGAATGCTTCAAGCCCCCAGATAAACATCTTCCACCAGGTCAGAAACATAGCCACCTCCTAAAAAGATAAGATGAATTGAAACCTGATACCATCACAGAGATCTGGAGAGAATGTATAAAAGAAACTCTGAATTTATCTGTATTTCAATAAAGAATGCGGTCTGGTGAAGCTCATGGGTATATTCAGATACCTATTGGTTGAAATGGTACCATAACTGCATAATACCCGATTTTAAAGCTTTTGTCTTTACTAACTATATATATATATTATATATATATATGAGTTGAGGTAAAAGGAAAAGTGAACAAAAATAATGACTATAAAAAGTAGGAGAGAAATATTTTTCATACTGTCGGATTTTACTCCAACCCTCCTATCTTCATACACACACACACATATTATATATGTGATGAACAAAGAAAATACAGTGCTCAATCACAATTGTAAGAGCTAATATTTATTGTTTTCACAGATCAATGTTCCATGCTAAATAGCAATCATCAGGTTGTCGAGCAAGATCCTATAAGTTCTGATGATTGCTATTTAGCATGAAAATAATGCATTGATCTGTGAAACTATTCTTTGTCCAGTAATTGGCTTCATTGTATCATTTACATTTTAATATATGGTTGTTATGCAATAAAAATAATAAAATAATGTCCTGGGTATGATGCTAAACTGTATCTAGAGGTGAGGTTCCTATTCCGGAGCTCTTGGGAGTGTAGAGTACCTCTTCATTGCCATTGCTCCCAAGTCCACTCTAATCCTGAGTGGTAGTACCTGTTAGGGTGCCAATTGTGGGTCAATATATCTTTGCGTTTGGATTTTTAGTGACATGAGTATGACATTAAACTACATGTAAATAAGAGTGCTCAATATCATTGATGAAGCAAATATATCTAAGTTAGTGTAGACATAAAGTCAATGGATCTTGGTAACCAAGACTTGGTAAGAATTCCTAACATAACTTATATATATATATATATATATATATATATATATATACATATATATACACACACAAATACACACACATATATAATATATATATATATATATATATAAAAGTGTTGTGTATTATTCCATATACTTTCTCTCATAGAGATATGTATAATAAATTAATATGCACCTCCACGCATATCATATTTCACCATTCCATGAGATTAACACTAATTATATGTTCGTACCTTTCTATTGTATGTCTGTCTATGCATGTGTGACTATACATACTTTTATTTGTGTATGTGTGTGTGTATGTAATGCCAGGGGCACCTTTATCTCCGAACTTTGACACCTTCCCAATCCGCTCTTTTAACTGCTCATATTTTTTTAATGAGATTCTTCGTTTTACTTTGAATAATTCATTTTTCTCATTTTGATGCAGAACTTATCAGCTTTTATTTTCAATCAATTTTACACTCAAATAAAAAATGAACACAACAATATATATATATATATATATATGTATGTATGAGAGTGTGAGTGTTTGTGTAGTCTATTTCAATATATGTCAATATAGAAATATGCATATAAAAATACCTTATATAAATGTGTATCTGTATTCACTAAGTGTATATGTATGTTTATATAGAAAAAGGGATGATATAAAATGCATTGATGCAATATATATATATATTATATATATAAGTGCAATATTGATTAAAATAAAAATTTTCTATTAGCATTATATATATATATATATATATATATATATATAATATACACACACACACACACATATAAATATATATATTTTAAAAATAATATAGACTTTTATTTAAATCAATATTGCACTAAAATAGAAATTCTCTCTCTCTCTCTCTCTCTCTCTCTCTCTATATATATATAATATATATATATATATATATATATATATGTACACACCTATATATGTATAACTTCAAAGTAAATATAAATGAGCTAATTTTATGCTTTCTTTGTCTTTTAATATATATATTCATAAAGTATATATATATATATATATATATATAATCATACTAGTTCCAATTACCATCGAATTGGTAAGACAAGGCTGCAAGCAGTCATAACTTAATATGAATCCATCTTGCAGCAATACTATTGCAAAATGCCAGGTTATTTATGAAGCCTCCTAACATCATAGAAACCAAGCAGCCAATCAGGACTCTAGGAATGGAATCATCCAAATGCATGAGTGGACTATTCTGAATTCGCATAAGTACCAGTTGTCTTGAGCTTGTTGCTCAAACCAACAGTATGCTAACTCACTTCAACAATATATAAGTTAAGGTAGTATGGACATGAAGTTAACAGTGCCTGGTTACTGCTCTATCAATGGTATTAAGCACTGTTTACTTATAACTGTAAAATATATAACCCATATTACCTACATTATGATGGACTCTCCCGTCGATCGACCTATGAGTGTTCATACATTGAACGTCCACACAATGATTTGTTTATAGTGGTAAAGGCTTGTGTTGGACCATCCACACTTTTTGGCACAGTCAATAGGAAAGAATTGGCGCATCAAGAGTTGCCACAAACCCAATCAACGACCGACCACAGGAATTTTGAATTCAGAGTCATCCCTCTCCTAGACTGGTTACCTACCCAAGGCTGAAGGACCCAGTCTGCCTAACTATTTAACCCATAGCTGGAGGGAGAATATATGGATTTATACCTTTCCCAAGGGTATTAGCGCTATGTGAAAATGCAAACAGCGTTGTCTAGGAATTGAACTCGAATTGACAAGTCCATTTTCCACGACTCTAACCACTAGCCCACGCGCCTACATTATATATATATATATATATATATATATATATATATATATATAAGAGAATAGTAATCAATTCACATATGTATGTATGTGTGTGTGTGTGTATTATACTTGAAAATTAACAGGTTACACATGTACTAATAAAAAAAAATTGGAATTTTTGTGAAATCTAGAATTTTGTAGGTTTTATTTTTTCATTTAAGAGAATCATCAAACAGTCCAAATAACAAAGTAGTCAGAAAAGTTCTAACCTTTATTTTAAGCAAGTCTCTTGGAGTTAATCCTCACTAGGTGCTCTACACCCTATGCTAGAGTAAGTTAGGTAAAATACTTTGTTGTTTGATGGAACACCTGTATTATTTTAGTGAGTTTGATCCTCACAGGGTGCTCCACATTGATGTTGTTGTTGGTGGTGTTATTGTAGAATTGATACTTATTGGGTCATTCAACTCAGTGCATGAGTAGCACAAATTGGGTAATCTGATCTGTGTGGTAAAATTGGGAAGTGACGATAGATGGGGCGCTCCACCTCAGCAAAAACAATCTATCTGGTCTTGTGCAAGCAAAAATGAGATAGACTCCCTCACTGTCCAGCCTTTTCCAACAATAGGCCACTTTGCCAACTTTACTTGATATATATATATATATATATATTAAAAAACAAATTTCATAGGTTATTATTTATCCCAATTTAAAAACACCATCATATAATATTCTTTGTTTTTTTATGTTCAAGGAATTTTCAATCTATTTCAGCCACAATATCAGTTCTGTCTTTTTTCTGAAGACGATGAAAAGAGAAAAAAAAAATTTTAACAAGTAAACTAAAAAAATTATGGGTCAATTTCATTGATTGATTAGGCTTTATGAATAAATTTTCTCTTTTGTTCTCATCAAAGAATATTTTCTAAGACTTGCAGCAAAGTCATGCTGAAAGCACTAGATCACTGAAGTTAAGCAGTAATGAGCCTGCACAGAATCTTGATGGGTAATCACTTACAGATGGCTAGAACCTAAACAATCTGTGGCTGTTTCTCTGAAAGTTTGAGATGAGGCTTGATGATTAGTATTATCTGCGTTATTCACACTATTGTCCTCATCTTTATTGTTATTTGTACAACGTTTTGGCCGATATACCCTCCAGCCTTCTTTAGGTATTTCTTGTCAGACTCAGGAACCTTCTTTTCACACTCGGGAACTTTCTTTTCGAACTCGGGAAGTTTCTTGTCGTAATCGGGAGCCATCACGGAACTTTGAACTTAATCCTTTATTCAGTCCAAGGGGCTATCCTGTTCTCCTTCTGCTAACCATAGCTGGGGTAGGAGTTGTGTTAATTATTTATTATTAAAAAATTGAGAACAGGATACCACCGTAGACTGAATAAAGGGTTAAGTTCAAAGTTTTGTGATGGCTCCCGATTATGACAAAAAAGTTCCCGACTTCGAAAAGAAGTTCCCAAGTCCGAAAAGAAGGTTCCCAAGTCCGAAAAGAAGGTTCCCAAGTCCGAGAAGGTTCCCGAGTCTGACAAGAAATACCTGAAGAAGGCCGGAGGGTATATCGGCTGAAACATTGTACAAATAACAATAAAGATGAGGACAATAGTCTGAATAACGCAGATAATACTAATCTGAGGCTAGTGTGCTTGACTAAACAAATCGCTACAATCTTTCGGGTCATCCTGTAGGCCTTAAGCCAGAGCACTTGTCCAGTGGAATTGGATCCTGGGTAATCCCTTGGTAAAGAGTCCTGAGTATTGGTAATTATCTTGTAATCCTGAGTATTGTAAGTCCCTCCTCAATAAGTACAATTAGAATTATGGCCAGTGTGGGGGTTTAAGTAGTGTATCAGCCACACAGTATAACTAGTAATTGGCCGGAGGAATAAACCATGTGACCTTGGCTAGTCTATAAATCCAGGTGGAGAATTGGAGCACACGTTATATCGACAAATATTCCAACACAAATCTTATTCAATTTAAGAGTAGAACCTTGTTATGATGTAATGGTTAGTAAACTAATAGTGAGTTTGATCCTCACTAAGCACATCTGACCTTGTGCCATTTCTATAGCTGGAGGGAGTATAGTTGAATTCATACCTTTCTTTGACTACTTTAAACTGCTCATAGCAGTTTTTCCACCAAATATAAAAACTGATGGTTAGTTCATTATAATTGAACAGAAGGATTCGGATTACAATAACAATAGGACTTTATTTGAATAGGATGAGTTTTGAAGTATTCACAGAAAATAGTGAACTTTAAAATATTCCATCATTCATGTAAAAAATACTAAGAAAATGTGGTATGGCCATGGGAGAAATTTGGTTGGCAAAGAGTTAAATAATATCCATGTTCTCAGTGAAGTATAAATTGAAATTATGTTACCATAATTACAACCTAAACAATCTGAGGCTAGTGTGCTTTACTAAACAAATCACTACAATCTTTTGGGACATCACAGGATGTGATACAAGGTCAATTTTGGCTGAATATTATTGGTTTGAATTCAGCTTTCATTCTCCTAGATTTGTTGCCTAATTCGTACTTGATCCTTTTTTAGTAGGGAATCAGGGAATAGATAGTGAAACTTGAAATATCTCATCATACAGGTAAAAAATACCAAGAAAATTTGGTACAGCTGTGGAAGAAATTTGGTAGGCAAAGAGTTAAAGAAGAGAGTTTTTGTGAGATTTTTGAAGTTAAAAAGCAGTGAGCTAGATCAGTTACATAATTTATAATCAGTCTTTAATTTTGAATGTACCTGTAGTTAGAATTTAAATAAGGTCTATTAGATTAAAAATAACGGGGTCCTATGGAAAATTACCCAGTGATGGTTAATAACCTTGACCCCTTGAAAGCGCGGGATTGGGTGCCATGAAAATAAATTTTAGTTAGTCAGATTCGACCTGACTTTCAAGTAGCATAGATGTTGTTGTCAGCTCCCCGGGTCCATCTCCCCCTGTGGGTGAATCATCATGGGCGGGGAAATAAAGGTTTAGGACACCAAGTCTTGTTTTTAATTAAATATTAAAACAAGAAATGTCCAGCCTAGCACCTGCCCTGTTGGCTGGGGCATTAGAATGCACCAACTGCACCTCTGCAGAGGGGTAAGTCTCCCCCAAATGTAGCCACCTGTTGGCTGTGGGTGGCAACCCATGATGCTTAAGGATGGAGTCTTGGTGGATGAGCAGTCCATGACCTGAAACACTCAACTTAGAGACTTACTTAGACTAGACAGGCGGTTGGAAAGGCCCCCCTGATCAATCGACTGGTCACAAGCCCTAGCACCTATATGATTTCTCTAACCCTATTGCCCTTATGGCAGACCCCAACCCTTTTTATCATATGGGTGCTAGAAGGCGGTGACTGAGGGTCTACATGTCCTAGGAATGATGTTAAACTCTATCTGATGCTGAGGTTCCAGTTTTGGAGGTTTGGGGAATGTGGAGCATCCCTTCATCACCATTGCTTCCTGGTCCATTCTGACCTGGAGTGGTAGTACCTGTTAGGGTCCCATCTATGGGTTAAATAGAAAAATCTATTTATAAAAAATTGTGTATCCATCAAGAATGACTTTATTTCAAAACTTTATTGGCATTAAATGACCCACTGAGGTTGATATGCCATAAAACAAAACAAACCAAAAAAAAAGAAAAAAAAAGCCAGAGGTCACAGTAGCCTGAATATTGTGTTTATACATACCACAATTAAGATGAGTACAACAGTCCAAAATCAATATAAAAAATAAATTCATATTCCAAAAAGTTTTGATGTTAATTACTACTTGAAATGGAGTGAGTGCCATCTTAGATTTCACTGCCCCTAAACCAAACCAGCCCAGCACAAAGAAAACCAACCCTTAAAAGAATCCCAACAGATCAACCAGATAAGATTGAGGCAGAGGTAGAAGCAGAATGTAAAGTATGAATCACCACCTATCATCTCTATCATATCATCTGTCTCTCTCTCTATTATATATCCGAGATGACTCTCTCTCTTCCATTATATACCCAAACCCTGTTAGGAGTATATAACACATAGATGGATAACCATTAAGAAAGGAGGTTTGGGGAATGTGGAGCACCCCTTCATCACCATTGCTCCCTGGTCCACTCTGAACTGGAGTTGTAGTACCTGTTAGGGTCCCATCTATGGGTTAAATAGAAAAATGTATTTATAAAAAAAATTGTATTATCCATTAAGAATTGATTTATTTCAAAACTTTATCAGCATTAAATGACCCACTGAGGTTGATATGCCATAAAACAAAACAAAACCAAACCATTTAGAAAGAGTAGGTACCATAGCAAGCTGGGGGCGGTTTAATGGATTGAACAAATCTTAGTTAATTCAATTAAATGTTTTTTCCAGAAGCTATTCAGGAAGTTTTTTAAAAATCTTTCTTTTTTTAAAATTCAAAATTTAAATGAACAAGAATCAGAATGGGGTGGGGAAGGAGTCACTTTAAAAGCATTTTGTAAATAAAATCAAAAATAAAGGAGTGAGTTCATAAGATTAAATTTGTTTTATTTATTTTTATTTATCAAGCCCCCCACCCCTGACATCCTTTTTAAAATAAGGTCAGCAATTATGTTTATAAAATGGTAATTGCACCAAATTAAGACAGTTATTAGAAATACAATGAAATGAGGACAGACAATCAAAAACTACAATTAAAAATACTTAATGTATGTGCCTGCTATAATTATACAGTCAGATGGAATAAGCATTTAAAGGGAAAGGCTTTCTTTTTTTTTTTTTATTCAAAAGATAAAATTTTTAAATACTACCTAATGGTCTGTTTTAAAGATTAGACTTAAGGTATCTTGGACAGAGGTTGAAAACCGACAGCATTGGTAAATGTATACATAATGAAGATTACGTTTCTGTCTGTAACCGAAACTATGTCACTGCTTACATCACAATACCCTTGGGAATTGCGCAAGTTTATTAATGAGTATTTAATTTATAGTCAAAATCATTAGTACTTAGAATAAATCTTATTAATACATAGAATAATGAACAACTCTGTATCATATATACTCAGAAATTAAGTATGCTACATTAAACGGTCCACATTATTTGTCAAAACAAGTTTTAATAAAAACATGCCCAGTATTATTGATTTATATATAGTTTGTTTTTAAATATATATTTAAAGTTATCTAAAGTATAGATTTTTACAAGAAAATTATTTACAAACAAGAAATAATCACATAATCTTCTTCTACATTAAATTTCGTATTTTATTATATGATGAAAAAAAATGTTCTTTTTTGATTATTGTCTGTGATAAAACAAAATTTTATGACAGACGATAATCAAAACAGAACAGTTTTGACGCCCCCCCACCTAAAAGAAAACCTTAAATATGAAATAATTAAAAGTTGAATATATTTAGCAGTTAGAAACTTGGTTTTATTAGAAAGAAACACTTTAAATATATGCTCCTACATTTGGGGTGCTGGTGGTTGTCGTCAGTGATGTTATCCGCATGGGTCATTGGGAAGTTTCAGGTCTTCCAACATCAGACTTCCCTCACCATGCTGACCCTATCAGAGGTCATCACGCCCTGATACCCCACCAACATTAGACGCTAAAAGACATTTGACTTTTTATTCTTTTAGAAAGAAACATATATATTTGGATGTGGACAGCAAAACTATTTTTTATATCGATTATGAAATAGATATAAGATTTCTAAGATCTGTTTACACTTTTTTATGAAAGAGCATGGTAAAAATTAATTTTTCACCAGCCAGTGTTTTTTTTTTTGTTGTTGTTTTTGCTAGTTCTACTTGATGGTCTGTTTTAAAGATTAAACTTAAGGTATCTTTGACACAACCAACAACATCAGTAAATTTTTCAGATAAAATAAGATCTAAAATTTCTAACTTCCTGTGTCACAAAAACTTTGTGTCTGGTATATAATAAAAATGTAAAGTAGGCAGAGCGGCCTATAATCAGTATCAGCCAGACAGTGAGTCTATATTCTTTTTACTTGAGCTAGAACAGGGAGATTGATTTTACATCTAAGGTGGAGTACCACACTTACCATCAATTCCCCACTTTATCATAAAGATCAAAGTTATGCTACTCATGTGCTGTTGGTACATTCCAGTATGGACCTTTGTGGTTCCAAGGAGGATTCTCTACCGACTGAACATTTTGATATTAGCTGCCTATCATGAAGACAAATCACTTTGAATATAAGAGAGCAAAATTTTAGTGTGTTTATATATGCAGAATCCCCCACCATACTCTAGTACTTAACTATTGCACAAGTAGAGTCATTGGGGTGGCCTAAAGTTGGTATCAGCCAGACAGGGAGTCTATCCCCTTTTAACTAGCACTAGACCAAGGGGATTATTTTTGCAACTAAGGTGGAGCAGCGAACCTACCATCAGCTCCTCATTTTACCACACAGATCCCTGTGCTACTCATTGGCTGAGTTAGTGAGTGCTGGTATCAAGCCCAAAACCTGGTGGTTCCTAGGCAGATGCTCTACGGATTGAGCTAAACCGACCCGGGTCACACATATGCACATATACATATATATATATATATATATATATATATATATATATATATACTCACATCTGACGCAGAATCTCATAATAAATAAATATAGCTCTTACATCTGTAATTGTGCACTTTATTTTCCTTTCTCCAATACAAAATACCTATATATATATATACCCACATGCACCAACCCCTTTGCACAAGTAGGATGTAAAACAAGGTCAAGCTTAACAGGTTTTGAATTCAGAGTTTTCCTTCTCTTAGACTGGTTACCTAGCCAAAGTTAAAGAGCCCAGTCTGTCCTACTAGACAGTAGTTGAATGTATACCTTTCCCAAGGGTATTAGAACTATGTAAATAGTTTCATCCAGGATTTGAACTCTGGTAGACAAGTTCATTTACTACGAGTCTAACCATTATACAATGTGCTTCCATACTAAGCTAAAGTATATGACACAAAGCGACAAGTATGTGGGGCACCCAGTTATGATCCTACTCCTTAGTCTGCAAAACAAGCTTGCTAACTACTGTGCCAAAGTGATGTGTCTGTTTATTGATGAAAAAAAAAAAGGCCAGACAAGTTGTTGTTTTGCTTTTTGGTAATTTATCAAATTTAATTTATTTTGCTTTAATTTATTTAGTTGATTCTTTGTTCTTTCTGCCAAACAGGTCTTTTTAATTTCTTTTCTTTTTTATTTTTTTGTTTTTGTTTTTGTTTTTGTTTGTTTTTTTGTTTTTCCATTTCTAATTAAAAGTGTAAGGTTTGCCGAGCTAAAAGATTTTGTTTTCATTATTTTCTTTCATTTTCTGTTTTATATTAAAACAAAAAAGAACAAAAAAAAAAAAGAAAAAGTAAAAAGAAGACGAATCAATAATTTCAGGTTCTGAAGGAGTCATTAAAATAAGAACTTAATAAGTTTTCTCACTTTGAAAACAGTGTGTGTGTTGGTCGGGGGATGTGATTACCATTATTATAAAACGTCTCCTCATCAGTGAACTCTGCCAATACAATAAACAAAAACAAACAAAAAAAAAAATATATAAAACTAAATAAGTAAAACTTGGGAAAATAGGTAAATGAATTAATAAGTATATAGATAAATTAATATATAAATAAGGTTTATCGCTGGATAAATAATGATTGTACTTTTGTTGAAGTTATCTTATGAAGTATCTAATTAAAATTATCCTCTCCCACCACACACACACTAGATATTAAAGTCCAATTTAAAACTCTAAAAATATAAGCGTTATTGAGTTAACTGAAAGTGTTGTATATTTTCAATTAATTTATGATTAAAAATTTTCTGTTTAATTGCAACGTCTTTATGAAAATATATTCTTGTGATTTTATTCTTTGTTCATCATGCTTATGGGGCAAAGAATTTATTGCTACCACACAAACACACACCTACATACACACATGTGGTTTACTTACATACACACAGAGGTTTATGTGTACACAGGTGGTCATTATCATTAGAATTGATATTTGCACCATTTTAATACTCTTGCGCAAATACAGATGTTGCTACAATGTGCCCTTTTTGCTGTGTTTTAGTAACATACATAGAAAATTGGTTTCATATAGACTTCTTGTTGTATATTATATATGATATAGACTTCTTGCTATATATTATTTATGATATGGTCTACTTGCTATATATTAAATATGATTTTACCCCCCCACCTCCATGAGCAGGATGCGAAATAAGGTCAATTTTTAAGCAAAGTTTAACAGATTTTAATTCAGTTTTCTTTCTCTTAGCCCGGTAGCCATTCTAAGGTTAAAGAGCCACATCTGCCCTACTATTTACCTATAGCTGGAGGGAGAATAGTTGGATTTATACATTTTGGAATATTCTTGCTATATAAGGTGTGCTGTTGATCACTACTTGAATTTATAGACTCTTGGCTGATCAACACACTCAAATACGTGCTGGTTAACAATTTAAAGGCCTTGGTGGACAGGCATTCAGTTGCTTGTGCTTAACATTGATGAACGGACTAATGGACAAGGATTCGGCTTAACACTGACAAGCACAAGGATTTTATATATATGGAGCAATGGATAAGCATTATACGAATCTACTTAACACAGATCAAACTTAATGACACAAGGGATCTCCACTGTAAAGTGCTCTCACCTGCAGCCTCATAAAGGCAACACGAATTGTAAAATTCAAAGAGACTAGTCCAGGATTTGAACTCGTGTCACTGTCTAATACATTCAACAATTACACAAGTGCCTCCTGCTATTTATCATGTATCTATTTATCATTGTGTCTGAGGGTCATTCAATAAGTTCTAAACCTCACCCAAATATTTTATAACTGCTCAGGCCTCTGTTTTGTCATCTCACACTTTTGTAGGGGAACCTCCTGCTCAGAAATTAAGACAGAAATCTAAATTATGGGTGTGTCAAAAACTAATGCCATTTTGTTTAGGACAGGTATAATTACCAACACAGGAACATGTATCATACATCAAAATGAAGCAGGTCCTCTGTGAATCACATCCCTACTTCTCTACATAAGTGAGTCAAAAAGTGATGCCATTTGGTTTAGGACAGGTATAATTATCAACACAGGAACATGTATAATATATCAAAATGAAGCTGGTCCTCTGTGGATCACATCCCTACTTCTCCACATAGTCACCATTTCTCTCAATAGCAATGTTCCATCTTCGAATGAGAGCATGTAATCCTGCCCCGTAAAATTCTGTTGATTGTCCATTGAGCCACTTCCTCATTACAGATTTCACTTCCTCATCAATGGAATAATGTTTGCCTCTCAAACCCTCTTTCATGGGTTCAAAGAGATGATAGTCTGAAGGCACTAAATCTAGTGAACATGGAGTATACGGTAAAGTTGTCCACCCGAATGAGGTGATTTTCTCCCTTGTTCTGATGCATGGGTGTGGTTGAGCATTGTCATGCAGAAGGAGGACATTGTCAATGGGCAAATTGTGTCTTACTCATCAGTTTCATGCTCTGGGCCTCATTAGGGTCTCAATGTAGGCCTTAGTTTTATAAAAAATAAATTCACGTGAAATAAAGAAAATGGCATAATTTTTTTATTTTTTCAATGATTTCTAAACTTAATGATGTAATCAACTTCAACTATAGGGATGGGTGGTGAGAGAGAGTCATGGAAATCTCTGCTGTCAATATGACATAATGATGATAATAGATTTTATCCATTTATATATATATATATATATATATATATATATATAATATATATATATAAAAGCTCACCTGAAGGTTCACCATGGGAGTTATGAGGTTTTATCCATTTTTATATTATTTTATATATATTTACTCAAGCCCCTCATATATATATATATATATATATATATATATTGATTGGAGAGGGCCTCTCTGACTGCCCATCTAGCCTAAGTAAGGATCAAAGTAGTGAGTTGCATCTCATGGACTGCTTAGCCACCAGAGTTTCATCCTTAAGCATCACGGGTTGCCACCCATGGCCAACAGGTGGCCCCCATCTTACCCATCTGTAGAGGTGTAGTTGGTCTATTCTAAAATTACAGCCAACAGGCCTCTTTTCCAACTGTGTGCCCCTCTTTAAGTTTCCATAGCAATAAACAGGAGACATTACTTGTAAACTTTATTGTATAAATTAACTTCCAGGTTTTTTTTTTAGATTAGTTGGGTTTATGGAATATCAATACTTGTGGGTTATTTAATGCTAAATCTTTTTTGGAGGGGTGTGTATGATTTGTAAGTCAATAAATGTATACACACATCAATAATGCTGGGCCCTTTCAAGATTGGCAATGGTTATGACGACCTTTTCTTGTAAGCGTGTTTTCCCAAAAATAAGACAGGTGTTATATTAATTTTCAGTCCCAAATATAACACTAGTGCTTATTTTCAGGGGATGTCAAGTATTTGCATTGCATGATGGGATTATGAACAATCCTTATTTCTTTTGTCTGTCTGTCGCTCTCAACTAGGGCTAATTTTAAGGGGAAGGCTTATATTAAAATCATCTTGAAAAATCATGTTAGGTCTTATTTTGCAAGTAGGTCTTATTTTTGTCCTTGGCTAATAACAGGTTTTAGATTATCTTTAAAAAGTGGATGTTTTTTTGTTTTTTAATTGCTAAACATTTTTTCAAGCTATTCAGTCTAAACTTTTTTCACTTGGTATTTATAGTCATTAGAAAGTAGATTTTAATCCTTAAAATTCCTTGGATATTCATATCATTAGATTTGTTGATATTGTTTTTCATGGTAATTTTATAGATGAATGCAGGAAAAGGTTGCTTGTCAGTAGCAATAGACATAAAGAAGTGATGAGTGAAAAAAAGAAATCTTTAAAGAATGTTGCATGAAAATTTGGCTCAAATCATTCATTGCCTTTGATCAGATTATAAAAAAGTTAAGAAGGTCAGTTTCATTACAAAATTTACATCAGCGATTTTACTCCCTTAATTATTATGAGTATATATATATATATATATATATATATATATACACTATCACCAACACCTTTGAATTCAGACACAATTGGTAAATCTACAGTATTTTTAAACATCAGTTTAATTTAGCTCTGACATCCACCATCCTTTTATGCTTAAAAAAAACCCAGTACTTTTGCTTAATTTTTTTATAACATATATATATATATATATATATAGGGTCTTAAGAACACACACACTCACACTCACAGATGCAAGACCTCCTACAGACCAACAGGTAAATGTAATAAAATAAAAACTGCTTAATGATAAAACAAAAAGGGTAGGCCAAACCTGGAATGATAACCAGACATTGTTAAACTGACACACACACATAAACACAAGCACAAGATATAAGACACAAAGCAGAATGGATTATCACTAACAACTGCTTTGGGTTTCTGAAATCTTCTGTCGAAGAGATTTTTTCTCAAAATATTAAGAATGCATCACAGGTTAATAAACAACACATAGTTATCTTATTTTTCTTTACACTTGCATTGTGATAGCCTTCAAAACCAACGACCAAACCAATATAAACACAATGCTTCAAGCAAATTATAAAACACTTTTATATTTTAATTTATTTCTATAAAAGGTAATAAGTATGTTGTTCATTTACCTGTATTCTATTTATTTTTTGATGTTTCCACAATATTTATGGGCTGTAAGATCTTCTGAATATGGGATATTAATTCTGAAATATAAATGAAACATAAAAAAATACAGGTAGAGCATTCACCTTGGAATTCTAAAGTTCTGGGTTTGATCTTGGTCCTTGCTAACAGTGCATGAATAGCATTCTGTAAAGTGAGGAGGATCTACAATAATGCTGTGTGTTGTTTTGAGCAAATTGTGGAAGCAGCACTCAACAAAACAACAGCTGTACTGTCACTTACATACATATTTACCAACCTCTTCCCACGAGCAGGATGTGACACAGTCAATTTCTTTAGTGAAGTTTAACAGGTTTGAATTCAGAGTTTTCCTTCTCTGTTAAGAAATCTGAGGTAGGGGTTATCATCCTTGTCTACAAGCCTCACTACGGAACCAACCAATCACAGGCTAGAATACAAAGCCAAAGTGGCAAATTCTTCCTTTTCTGCTTGACCAGCATCGAAGACGGACCACAAAATTGACCACAAAATTATCCAGCATTACGACCAGATAAAGCCGTAGCAGGGGAATTCCAATTATTCACCCTACCTCAGGATTTCAGTTAAGTTGACAAATTGTAAACATTTGTGCAGACAAACTAAAAGTTTGCAACCTTATTGTTATATGTCTGTAGTGTAATACATGTCTTTTATTCCTATTTCAAGTTGTTCATTTTATTCTTAACTCTTGACCTGTCTGTCACCATTCCTGGTTAAAACTTCATATCTCTTAAACTGGTTACCTAGCCAAGGTTAAAGAGCCCAGCCTGATGTAACTATTTACCCATAGCTGGAGGGAGAATAATAGAATTTATATTTTTCCCAAAATTATTATCACTATGTGAAATGCAATAAGTCTCGTCCAGGATTTGAATTTGTCATGGTGTATCCATTGCCTATGACAGTAACTATTACACTATACGCCACCAGATATGATATATATATATATACAAGTATTTACATATGAGGGGGTATGTATGATATATATAATAATTAAGAGGTAAATTAGTCATATTAAATGCTAAAATTATTTTAACATCCTAATACTTTTTGTATATATATATATATATATATATATATATAAGGGTATGTATTACCTTTCCTTCTTACAAATCTGATGACAGTATAGGTATTTACGTACAAGAGCATATGTATGATATGTATATTAGTTAAGTAAATTAGTCATATTAATTCCTAAAATTATTTTAATATCCTAATACACTAACCTTTACTTTTTCTATATTTATACAAGTATCTACATATGAAGGGGTATGTATTACCTTTCGTTCTTACAAATCAGATGACAGTATAGGTAAATCATTAAATGCTAAAATTATTCTAATATCCTAATACACCGACCTTCACTTTTTTTTTATATTAATAACTTTTTAATTTTTTTTACTTTTATTTATTTTTTTTATATTTATTTATGTGAATTTAATAAAACATCATCATTCAGCAACTTCTTAATTACCTGGAATAAGACTTGTGTTAATTATTTCATTAATTATCCAAATGTTAATTATTTTTAAATTCTTTGCCTGACTGAACCCAAAGATTATCCATAGGCACATTGCAAGGAATTAAATAACAATCCAGATGAGAAAATTCAGTTTTCCTTTCCTTCAAATATTAAATATTAATAATAATGATATTAATAATATTCAGGGACATGGGTCCAGTAGTTGTAAGCATACATAGATATATATTTAGATTCTAAATTTTATTTCCCTAATAAGCAACTGCAGAAAGAGCAGCAAGGGAATACATTAACTATATATATATATATATATAAATTACCTTTTAGAGATTAATGCCCTATGTATATGTAAAAAGTTATTACATCTGGCAATTTTAATAGGTATAAATTATTCTAATATCTCTTTCTCTCTCTCTCTCTCTCTCTCTCTCTAATATATACAGGGTGTTCGGGAGAAATTTGACAGTTTCATAGGGAAAAAGAAAAAGTCCTTGGTAACTACAAAATTTTATGGATTGTAAAGAAATTCAACAGGCATGGAAATTACACTACTGTCAACAAATTTCCTCAAAATAACCGCCATTAGCATCGATCATCATAGCCTGGAGCAAGCTGATGTTACAGTTTCCCAGGGAAGGGTCTCAAAAACTACTTTAATTCTGTCGATTAACTGGGCTTATAATCTATGGGGTTAAAATCTGAGGAGTTCGGAGGCCAAACATTGGGACTGGTGTAGTAAAATTTGCTGACAACCATTTTTGACTTTTTAAGATCAGTGGCTGCCCTTGTTATCCAGGCTTGACTACAGTGTTTAGCAACCTCAACGTAAGCATCTGAATTCAACCTGATACCCTTTCTGCAGATTTTCGAGGAATTCTGCTGTACAAATGCAATCAGATTGTCTGTTATGTTGCTTTCGCCACTTGTCTCCATTGCCATTCTCTACTTCATGGCTGATTGTTTTTACAGTGTTCAGGGAGCATTGGCAGCAACCATAATCCCCTTATTTTGATGGCTGGTGTAGATCATCATGATACAAATTATTCTCTTCCATGATTCAGGTGGGTTCCAGTCATCCATTCTATCTGTCATCATGTATATGAATGAAGAAGGGTCCAAGCTTTTAAATGATGCATAGTGTGCGTCAATACTTTCAACCTATGGAGAAAAATAACCAAATATAAATATGTCAAATTTCTCCCGAACACCCTGTATATATACACATATATGCATATATAAGGGAGAGTTAAAAATTATCTGCACTTTTGCCATATCGTATTATTGTCACACTGCATTCTGCATGCTTATAGTTGGCACTGTTGTGTTTATGTGATTGAAGTTTGAGCCTGATTGCACCATTTTGCTTGCTGTCTTTACAGTGTAAACATGGGTGCTCCACTAGAAGTGTTCACCAAGAAAGGGATCCAATTTTTATGGTCAGGAGGAGTGTCAGTGGGTGAAATTCATCAGAGGCTTTATGCAAAATACAGGGACAGTGCACTACAATGTAGATGTGTGTTGAGTTGAGAGAAAAGTTTAAACATGTCTTGACAAGCATCACACATGAAAATGGAACAGGATGCCCGTCGACCTCCACCTCTGATGGGAAGATTCAGCAAACTCAAGAGATGGTATTGGCAAACAGGTGAGTCATCATAAATGAGGTAGCTTGTACTCTGCAAATTAGTCATGGTTCTGCCTATCAAATCATCCACGATGAGCTCAGCTTCCATAAAACAAGAGTGCAGATAATTTTTGAATTCCCCTCATATATAAAAAGATTGTTGTTGTTTCAACAAGATAAAATAAATATTTGTTATAAAGAAAAAAGATCCACAAAATGGTTTGAATTTTTCTTTTTGGAATTATTCTATTGGGCACAACACGTGTTTCGGATGTTTAAAAACATTTTCAAGTATGTTTGTATATACAACATGATTGAAAAGAAACTCTTTATGCTGAAATAGATATCTCACTATGCTGCAAGATTAACATCTGGCCAGTTGTCAATACTTGGGAGAATATTGAAGACTTGTTTTTTTATGCAAGATAGTGCTCCTCAACATAATGCTATTGTTGTTCATAAATGGCTGAATCACCATTTTCCTGGAAGATAGATGAGTAGACATGGTTTGCATGAGTGGCTGGGAAAATGCCCTGATTTGTCTCCCAGTGACTTTTTTCTTTGAAGTTGGTTGAAGAAGCAAGTCTACTCTATGAAACCAACGACTTTGGAAGAACTTGAATGACAAATACAAGAATTTATTTCTGCCATTCTACAAGAGTTCCTGGGAAGATTACCTGATGTGATTCCTGAGCAGATTGAGAGGCTGGAGGCGAATGCTGGTGCCCATATTGAATTTAATCTTAATATTATGTCTGCTCTTCTTATATTCATTTTTTGTAAAAATAATGATGCAGAAATAAGTAATAATTTTTTTTTTAAATAGGGAAGACAGTTACTTTACAATCAATCTGTATATATATGTATATATTTTGTGTTTGTATAAAAAAATGCAATGAGTATATGTATTTGTGTGTATCGTAGCAGTTGGTTTGTTGGGAGGGGTATACATATACCTGTATGTGATGTTGCAACCTCCAAACAATATTCAATATATATATATATAATATATATATATATATACAAGGTGTGTCAAAAAAGTATTGAGATTTTTTGTACTTTTTGACACATCTTGTATTCTGAAAAAATTAACGTTCCATTCATTGTTCATTTCTATCTTGGTAAATATAGCTTCAATCTCGATACTTTTATGACGCATCTGGAGTGTGTGTGTGTGTGTGTGTGTGTGTGTGTGTATATATATATATATATATATATATATATAAGTACATGAGAAGAGTAAGTTAATATGGAGAATTAATTTGACATGTTTTACAATTATGATATCTTCTGAAATGAGATTTCATTTTGCAAAACTGAAGTCTACATGTGATGATGATAATGAGGAGGAGGAGGAGGAGGAGGAGGAAGAGAGGATTGTGTTGCTTTGTTTTTTGCTTTTTTTTTTAATACTAAACAACATAAAACAACAAGAAATGAAAAAAAAAAATTAGTATAAAAAAGTTCAAAACTTAACTGATACAGGATGCTGCAAAAATACCTCCCACATTCTAAACTGTCACCTGTGTGGTACATGTGAACTTAGGCAAGTGGCAATGGTAATTCCATCTTACTAATATATTACCATTTCTTTTTTAAATTCTATATATGATCAGTTACAATCAAGTTGCATTTGAATTTTTTTTTTTGGTTAATCTACATAGAGAGTTTTTCATGCTCAATTCATGTTACATTGAAATGTTGCTGTTCTGAAGAGAAAATTCAGAGTTCTATAGATTAAAAATTCTATCCAGAAAAGCATCATTTTGATGTAACATGAAATGAATATAATGTGATATAAAGATAAAACAAATGAAACTCCTCTTACCTCGGGCTAGGAAGAGAAATGGCGCCCGAAGGTTAAGTTTCTTTTGTAAGAGTACAGACCGGAAGTGAGGTGGTTTGTGGGAGAGGAGTGGAGTAATAAATGAGCCGAATTTCTTGACAGTGAGGTGAGCGACGTGATTGTGAACAGACGGTGAGCGAATTGAATGCAAGCAGACAAGAAAAATTTTGGAGTAGAGATTTCACATATAAAAAGTCATCTGTGTAGAAATTACTGATTCACTAGTCTAAAAAAAAAAAACATTTCCACAGCCAATGTTTGGTGTGCATCTGTTCAAGATACGATTATGATTTAGCATATCTGAAAAAATATCAAAACATTTACTAGATGGAGCTACCATTGCTACTTTCTTAAGTTTACTTGCACCACTCAGGTGACAGTTTAAAATGTGAGAGGTATTTCTACTGCACCCTTGACTACTACATAAATATACTTCTGCTTTGGAATTGTCTAATTGAACAAAAAATGGTAAGACATTAGGTAGATAGTGGTCGGCATCCTAGGTTCCAGATGTAATAAGTAAGTAAGCAAGCCAATAAGAATCCGGTGTTAAAATATTCCTTGTAAGTCCTTCGTCCAAGAGAATCCAAATGTCAATGAAATAAGCTCAGAATAGTGTCTCTATTAATACAGCAGCAGCAGCAGTGCCAGTGATTGGACAATAGAAATGCCTTCGGTGGTCACGTGGTAGTCAACGAGTCTATATTTAGGAGTGACCATTTGCCCCATGCCTTATATCAGAAAATAATTCAACAGATAGAGCTACCACAACCACTTGCCTAAGTTTACTTGCAACACAAAGGTGACAGTATTTATGTGGCACTCTGTATAAAACTAGATTTTTTCTAGTTTTTATCAAGTGTTGACTTTGTTAACTTCTTCACACCAATGTTGACCAACCAACACTAACCTCATTTGATTGGGTTGATGGTGTATAGTAAAATACTTGATAGCAATGGAAAGATAACTTTTTGAAGTGTTTTTAATTTTGAATATATAAGTTTGGCAGATTTTTATCAACAAAATTTATTTTTTCTTACATGAGTCAACATTCTTGCAATATTTTAGTAACATGGCAGCTCTCAATGTTTCTGTCAGGGTTGTTAAGATGATGAACCACACTAGACTGACACTAAGCCGTATTAGGCCCCAATAAGATGGCCTGTGCCATCTGGTGATACCTCAACATTTATTCTTGGCCCCTGGCCTTCCTTTGCGTGGATATAGACCTGTCTTATATTGCCCTCCCTTAAAACCTGGACTCATAATCTGTACCACTGGCTTCCCTCTAAGGTTGTGCTAGGCCTCAATTATTTTAAATTATACATCAAGTGAAGCAATACACAACATGTCAGCTCACCACCTACCACTATACTACCAACCACAGTGGGTATCTTCCATGATTTAAATTACTTCAGTCATGTGATATACATGCCACAAACTAGCACATACCAAAATATTGCAAAACTTTTGACTCACCCTTGTATATCCTACAGGGTTGTCTGAAAATCTTGTCATCTTTACTTATTGTTTTAATGTAGACAAACACAGGATGTTACACTGGATGGAAGTTTATCATTGGTGGTAATGTTGACGTTCAAACATTTTGGTTTATATAAAACCCTTCTTCAGGACAAATATGATACAAGTAAAGGAACATATTGCCCTGAAGAAGGGTTTTATATAAACTGAAACATTTGAACGTTGACATTACCACCAATAATAAACTTCCATCCAGTGTAACATCCCATGTTTGTCTACATTTCTCCATATGCTGTCAGATTGATTTCCTCATTTTACTCTCATATTGTTTTAAGTTATATTTTTTAAATTTATTTTTATATAATATAAGAGTTATGTAATTATTCTATGCCTAAAAAATATGTAGGGGTGGACAAGACTTTTGGGCTATACTGTACATCAATTTACAGGGTGGTCTGAAAGTCTTGTCACCTCTACATATTGTTTTATTTTTGTTTTCATGGCATAATATATTAGCTATGTAATTATTTTACCTTTACAAAAAATCTTTAAAAATTGAATCCTTTTCTAGAATTTCCTGTTGTATTAAGTAATTATTTACCTTTACAAAAAAATCTTTAAATATCATTTTCAAGAATTTTGTGTTGTATTATGTAATTATTTTACTTTTAAAAAAATATGTAGATGATGACAAGACTTTCGGACCACCTTGTACTCTGCAGGAAGTTATGGATAAAAATCTGGAAAAGGCTTCCATAGATCGGCCCAAATTTGAAAAATCAATTTTAGCAGTTAAACATCAATAACAAAAAAAAGAAGAAAAATATTGGCTTTTGTAGGCATCTTGTGGGTGTCTAGACTTTGGGGAGTAGGTAAAGTTTTAATATAAATCACTACTGATGAGGGATTATAGACAATGACAACAATTGTTTTGTGCCAAAATTACTTGACAGGAAACAGACACTAATAGTGTTGGATTTTGAAATTGATTTGAGGAGGAAGCTTTAAAAATATATTAAAAAGACATTTCTCACTATTGATTATTATGTTTTTGTTTCAAGGTTTTTTTGTTTTGCACTCATTATTCCTTGAAAACATGAAAACAAATGTGGTAATTGCAGAATTAATTGAATTTTGGTTTTTTGTCTGCCTCGAATATTATGGGGTGGTGAGGACAAACAGTTTGTTTTGTTTATTTCTTTTTTAATTAAAAAGATAAGAAAAATATAGAGAAAAGTTTGTTGTATGAAATTACCTTACAATTGATATTTACAATTCTTAGTTTAGTCTGGCACAAGGCCACTAGGAGAGGCATTCAGTAAAGATGGAACTTATCTCTAATAATAAATGTGAATGTTAGTGCGTCACATTTTTTCAATTTCACTTTGAACCGAACTCTTTATTCAATCAATGGAGGTATCCTGTTCTCATTCCGCTAACCATAGTTGGGTACAGGTGTTAAGCTGTGTTAATTATTATTCTATATTACTATTGCCCTTGACCAGGATTGAATCTACAGCCTAGAAATAACTGTCACTTAGAACTGTTTCAATCCAATGCCTTATCACTAGTCTATGTGTCCAATTGGACAAAAAAATACCTCAAGAAGACCAGAGGGCACATTGGCCGAAATGTTGTACAGATAACAATATTATTAGCATTTCAGTCTCAGAAGACTATAATAAAGTTTTTGTGCCTATGAAGTTACAGCACCTCCTGTGACTGTTAAGTCTGATGTTTGAATAACATTCTCAACCACAGATGTCGCATTTGAAGGCTGTCCCTGAAGATGTTGATGTGCCGGTGCTTTGTTGTCTCTGTTTTCTTCTGGACCTCTTAGCTTCATGGTGTTGTGTCAGGGGGACATCTGACGTGAGCAATCCTCAACAGAGAGTCTGCTGCCACCAAGGGCGGTCCTGAGCCAAATTTTCCCAGGTGGAAGGGGCAATGCCAAAGCATCTGAGATCATTCTTGCAACAAAACAATAAAGATGAGGACAATATACCGAATAATCCAAATGATACTAATTATCAAATAAGATTAAGAACATAATATTCATCACTTTGATTTTTGTTTTGATTTTTACTCTTCAACATATTCTTCTATGCTTCTAAGACAACCTAAAAAAATTTCCCAACACCCATCATATATATATATATATATATATATATGAATGGATGCATGGTTTTGTTAGTATGTATGCATATTTGTGTGCATGTGAGTGTGTATTTACATATGAGAACATTTATGTATATGTGCATGTATAATAAATTGTGTATGTTCAAAAATTCACATGCTCATAAGCTTTAACGCCAAACAGGTCAGCAACAAGTCTTTTATTTCCTTTTCATACAAAGATCTTTACATGATTTTCAAACCAACATTAAATATTCATGTTGGCATTGTGACTTATGTGCATTAAACTCACTATAATGCATATATGAAGCATTGTCCGCAGACAAAACGTTACCAAACATTGGAAGAGAGGCCAGAGTTAATGGTTCACTTTAAAATCCATTCCACATCAAAGCGAGATAAGAATGATAATAATAATAATAAAAGCAATGAGGGAGCCTTATAGCTCAATGACTTGTGTGAACATTAATAATGAAGATAATATGATCACTATTATAAATGCTGCAACTCATTTTTGTACTTTGTTAATAATAGTGAAAATACCAACTAGTAAGGATTTTTCACCTGCTTGCAAAACAGGTAGGATTTCATATCACAAATTCTAATAAAAGTTACTATGAAACACCTGTTAAGGTCTATTGTTATATATAGAGAGAGACAGAGAGAGAGAGAGAGAGAAAACTATCCGTGAGACGGACAAGGCATGCAGGACACTGTTGGAGAAGCAAGGATGAGCTCATAAGTGACATTCTCTTGTGGAAGCCAACACATGGACATGAAAGTGTGGGGTGCCCGGCAAGGACCTACATTGACCAGCTATGTGAAGATGCTAGTTGCACTGCAGAGGACCTCCCAGATGCAATGAATGATAGGAAAGGTTGGCGAGAGATTGTCATGGATATCTGTGCTGCATGCGCGACATGATGATGATGATATATATATATATATATATATATATATATATATATATATATATAACTGTACAGCCACTTACCTCCTATCAAATAAACCATTCAAGTAAGGGGAACAAGATTTGTTGTTATTATAGTGGTAGTGGGGAAATTCATTATGATGATACTGTATTCACTGGAGGTAACAGGGTTGGTGGAATGTTATTGTGGTAGAGGGGAAATTCATGATGATGTAGTTGCTGGAGGTAATAGAGGTGGTGGGCTTAATCTTGTTAGTGTTGTTGTTGTGGTAGAATTCATGACGACGATGATGATGATGTAGTTGGTGGAATCTTATTGTCTTAGTGTGGGACTCATGATTATAATGGTAATGTAGTAATTGCTGGAGGTAACAAAGTTTCTTGGTAGAATATTTTTGTTTTAGTTGTGGTGGTAGGGAGATTCATGATGATAATGATGTATTTGCTGGAGGTAATAGAAGTGGTTGGTGGAATCTTATTATTATTGTTCTGGTAGCAGAGAGATTCATAATGATGATGATGTAGTAGTTGCTCTAGGTAACAGAATCGGTTGGTGGAATCTAGTTGTTGTAGGAGGGTTCATGATGTAGTTGCTGGAGGTATCAGAGGTGGTTGGTGGAATCTTGTTGTTGTTGTAGAAGGATTTGTGATGATGATAATGATAATGATGATGATGTAGTTGGTGGAGGTAAAAGAGGTGGTTGGTATAATCTTGTTAGTGGGTGGATTCATGATTATGATGATGATGTAGTTTCTGGAGGTAACAGAGATGATTGGTGAAATTTTGTTTGTGTTGTTGTTGTTGTGGAAGGACCGTGATGATGATCATCATCATGTAGTTGCTGGAGGTAACAGAGTTGGTTGATGGAATCAAGTTGTTATTGTTGCTATCATGGGGGAATTCATGATGATAATGATTATGTAGGCGATGGAGATAACAGATATGATTGGTGGAATGTTGTGGTTATTGTTGTATTAGTGGAAGTGATGATGATGGAGGTAACAGAAGTAGTTGGTGTAATCTTTTTGCTGTTTTAGGATTCATGATGACGTAGTTGCTGGAGGTAAAAGGGTTGGTTGGTGTGATCTTGTTGCTCTTGTTTAGGGCGGAGGATGTGGGGTTGTGGTTGATTCACGATGATGATGTGAGGAAAAGGTTTTATAGAATAAAAGAGAGATAAGAACTTGTCTTGATTGTAAATATTTAATTACTGATTGGACAATATTCAGAACAGGTCTGACCAATCAAATGATTTTCCCATGAGAATTTCTATCTTATTTGTATTGCTTTGTGTATGTGTGTGAGAGGGGGGAGAGAGGTGTTGTGTGTGAGGAGGTGAGTATGCACTTCAGTTTTTATCAAGGGTCTCATTTAGGGGTGGTGGAAGAGGTAGGCGGAGATATTGATAGTGATAGTGATGGATGGCTAGCTGGGTGGTGGTAATGTATTGTTCATTTTCTTTAAAATTATGCCCTCCCTACTTATCTGCCCTTGCTTCGCCTGGTTTTATAGACTTTTTATTTATTGGCAAATTTTATGATTTTTTTATGAAAGAAAAAAAAAAGTAAAAAAGGATGAAGACCTAGGAAATAGGAAAGACCAAATTAATGGGTATATTGTATTATAAGCCTGAAGCTGATTAAATAAGGAAGGTCTATTTACCAGGTAAGCATTCATTTTGATTGTTTTTCACCTGGCTGTAAAAAATGCTACCTTCACATTTCTTTTTACTAATATTATTAGTATTATTATCATAAATATTAATGGATTCCTTATTATCACCAATAAACTAATATTAATAGTTATTTATATTTGTTATTATCAGGACATTGTTTGTATGAATAGTACTTACACTAGTTTTTCAACTAATCAGTAATTTCTTTTTTCAATTCTTTATTCCTCATTAATATCCTCATCAGATACTAAAGTTTATATAATGACCATTATATATATATATATATATATATATATATATATAACTTTCAAAGAAAGAAAAACTTAACAGTCATTTTACTATGATAAATTTAATTTCGACCAGAGACTCAATATGAGTCGAGTCTTATGTTTTTCTTTCTTTGAAAATTAAATATTGCTCTGTATATAATTAATTCATTAGTTATTATACACAGAGCTCTCTTAGGGATTTTTTAAAATCCTTACATGAATCTATAAGTTTGCACCTACAGCATACAATATGGAAGCACAGTGATATTTTGATGATCCAAAATAGAATCACCCTCTATTTACCAGTCAATTGGATTATCTTATATATATATATATATATATAATTGATGACTAATGATGTGTAGTTGGTGGAATCTTATTGTATTAGTGGGGGATTCATGATTATAATGATAATGTAGTAGTTGCTGGAGGTAACAAAGTTTCTTGGTAGAATATTTTTGTTATAGTTGTGGTGGTAGGGAGATTCATGATGATAATGATGTATTTGCTGGAGGTAATAGAAGTGGTTGGTGGAATCTTATTATTATTGTTCTGGTAGAAGGGAGATTCATGATGATGATGATGTAGTAGTTGCTCTAGGTAACAGAATCGGTTGGTGAAATCTAGTTGTTATAGGAGGGTTCATGATGATGATGTAGTTGCTGGAGGTATCAGAGGTGGTTGGTGGAATCTTGTTGTGGAAGGATTTGTGATGATGATAATGATGATGATGTAGTTGCTGGAGGTATCAGAGGTGGTTGGTGGAATCTTGTTGTGGAAGGATTTGTGATGATGATAATGATGATGATGTAGTTGCTGGAGGTATCAGAGGTGGTTGGTGGAATCTTAGTGTTCAAAAACAAGTGGAAACACATAGCCTTGGTGGGTTGATATGAAGGATGAGCTGTTGTCCAAGCAGCAGGCCCCACTCTCTACACGGCAGTTATGGTCCAAAGGAAAGGCCAAAAAAAAAAACAAATGCAGTTTGGCAATGAAATGTCACAGGAGTTGCTGGATAGCACTAAAGTTCAACATCACACCACATTCAGAACTCCAGATCTGGATTTGATGGCAGGGTTTACTCCCCCTAGCTTTTCCTTGGAATGAGGTATAGCTGCTAGGCAGTGGAGGTTTTGTATCGGACTTTTCCTAGTTTAGATGAATTTCCTTCAAGACTAAGTGTTACATAATTTATGAGCAGTCATAAATCATGAACGTACCTGTTGTTAGAATTTTGAATAGGGTCTGTTAAACTTAAAAAAGACAGGTTCCATGGAAAGTTATTGGGGCCGATCAGTGACCATGATGACATTCTAACTGCCCTTCCAGTATATAGGCATGAGAATTTTTAGTTTAGTTAGTCAGATGCGAGCTGGCACCCTATCAGACAAGATGTCTCTTAGGGTTTGCAACTCACCCGCTGCGGAAAAATGGGCAGGGTTGAAAAATAAAAGCTTGATCAATAAACAGACAAGTCTTGTTGTGTTAATTAAATGTTAAGAACAATGACCAGCACAGCACAAAGAAAAATCAATGAAGAACCAACCCAGAACAACAGCAGAAGCCAGATAAAATGGCAGCTGAGGTAGAACCAACAAGTAGAAGAGTATCAATTAAGAAAGACCATCATATCATCTAATCTAACTATCTCTCCTCCATTATATACCCGTGTATGATGGAAGGGTATATAACATAAGGTAGCCCATCTACCCCATTTGGGGATCTATGTGAGAAAAATTTTAAAAAGAATGATTGAAATCTTTGTGATAGTGATTTGAATAGCCTTTTTAAGGAACCTCATTAAAAAAAACAGAGAGAGTGACGTACTTGATTAAAATAAAGCTATTCAAATGAACTTCAGATCTTTTTATCCAATAGAAAAGTGTTGATGAATAAGTCAGTTTTTGATGAGTGTTAATGACCAACAAGAGAGAATTACAAAGAAATTACATTTAATTATTCTAAATACCAAAATAAATGAAAGCAATTCACTAATATTTAATTAAGTTAACAATTCAACTTTTTTGTTGCTTGAGAGGTCACACAATTAAGCATTGAACAGACTCATCACTGCTTAACTTTGGTGATCTAGCAGGATTTGACTACAATCTTATCAACACAGACATTGGGTGCACTTGAGAGGACTTAACAAGAGTGATGACTCATAGTGATGTATGGTGAGAGAGAATCAAGGGAAACTGTGCTGTTGATTCACCATGATGACAATGTCATTTAATGTCTAATCAAGTCACAGGTTGCTTACTGTACCTGCTGTTGCTTAATAGGTTATCCAATTAAGTACTGAACAGACTCATTGCTGCTTGACTGATTGGGATGGATAGCGAGAGAGTGAGAGAATCATGGGAATCTGTGATGCTGGCACACCATTATGATGATGATGATAGCTACTTTATTTAAAGCTTCTCCTTAAAAAAACATTAAATATTGAATAATACTTTTATTTGATGATATTAAGTCACAGGTTGCTTACAGTACCTACTATTGTTTAAGTGGTCACCCAGTTAAGTATTGAACAGACTTATTGCTGCTTAACTTCAATGATCTAGCAGGACTTGACCATAATCTCATCAGCTCTGTCCAGACCAGAGTGCACTTGAGAAGATTCAACAAGAGTTATGACTAACAGGGACAGATGGTGTGAGAGAGAATCAAAGGAATCAGTGCTGTTGGCATGCCATGATAATAATGATGATGATGATAGCTACTTTATTTAAAGCTTCTCCTTAAAAAAAATTAAATGTTGAATAATCCTTTTATTTGAAGATATTACCTACTTCAATAAGCAAATTGTTATCATACAATAGAGAATAAGTAATCTGCTTTTTCCCTCTCATTGCTTATTGATAGTTTCTTTTATTTATCTATTCTGCAAGAACTCTATTTATTTTTGGAGTGTTCAACATGTTTACAACATTTCAATTCTTTCCTCATTCTCTGCCTACTTTAAAAATCTGAAAAAAAAAGAAAAGAAAAAGTAATGGAAACTTTGAAATTAAAAAAAAGAGAGACAGAACAAAAAAAAAAAAATATGTGTTGGCGAATGAAAAAAAAAAGAAAAAAAAAGAAAAGAAATGGTTGATAAATTATAAACAACATTCAGAAATTTAAACAGAAATTCCAGATTTTTGCAAAGTGCAAGAACATGTGTGTGAATAATCGCATAGAGATTTGAATTAAGGCAATAGATGATAGTGCAAGAGAGATGAAAAAGAAATAAGAATTTAGAGAGAGATTTTGAATTAAGGCAATAGAAGATAGTGCAAGAGAGATGAAAAGAAATAAGAATTTAGAGAGAGATTTGAATTAAGGCAATAGAGATAGTGCAAGAGAGATGAAAAAGAAATAAGAATTTAGAGAGAGATTTGAATTAAGGCAATAGAAGATAGTGCAAGAGAGATGAAAAAGAAATAAGAATTTAGAGAGAGATTTGAATTAAGGCAATAGAAGATAGTGCAAGAGAGATGAAAAGAAATAAGAATTTAGAGAGAGATTTGAATTAAGGCAATAGAAGATAGGCAAGAGAGATGAAAAAGAAATAAGAATTTAGAGAGAGATTGTATTTAAGCAAAAGAAGAAAAAGAAAGTTTGGGAGAAGATTAAAAAAGAGTGAAGAAAGAGAGATTGAATTATGAAATATGATAAAAATAAAATTAAATTAAAAAAAAAAGAAAAAGAAAAATGAATATGAGAAAAGATTCGGATGTTGTATGGGTAGCCAATTAAATATCTATGATGGGCAGATTCCCAAGTATTTTCACCGGACCTCATATTTCATTACTTACTTTTTTAGTTTGGTTTGATTTGGTAGATTTTACAGCATGTAAACCCTTGTTGGGTTATTTTATGCTGAAGACATTTTGTTCTATTCATAGTTGATTGTTATTCAATTTTTTTTAAACTCAATTTTTTTAAACACATTTTTTCTTCTATTTAACTCTTAGATAAGACCTTAGCAGGTATTAGCACCCCGGATCAGAGTGGAACTGGGAGTAATGGTGATGAAAGGGTACTCACATTTTTATACTGGAGGGAGAGTAGATGGATGCATACATTTTTCAAGAGTATTAGCACTTTGTGAAATGCAAACAGCTTCATCCAGGATTAGAACTTGGGTTGACGAGTCCATTTCCTACAACTCTAACCACACTCCTCCACCACAAAAAGATATATCTGTGTGATACACCTATTTACCCAACCCCTCCACTATAGGAAGGATGTGACTCAAGGTCAATTCTTAAGTGAAGTACAGCTGGTCAAAATTCAGAGTTTTCCTTCTCTTAGACTGGTTGCCCAAACAAGATAAAGAACCCAGTTTTTTTCTAATATTCACCCTTAGCTAGGGAGAGATGAGATGGATTCATGCATGATACAATATCTTACAAAATAATCTTGTACCAGACAGGATGGATTTGTGGGATTAACTCCCTTGCTTGAAAGACTCTTCAACACAGAGCACAATATAAGGTACCAAAAAACTTCTGAACACACAGACACTCCTATAATACCGGACACAACAAACAAAAGAACTATAACAAATATATAATTCTGTTACAGTCATATAAATAAATAATAAAGTCGTCGGAGTGGCCTAAAGTCAGTATCAGCCAGACAGCAAATGTGTCTATTCTCTTTTCACTAACGCTAGACCAAGCATCTTTTTTTAGAGTCTGAGGTGGAGCGCCACACCTACAATCTTATTACTTTACAGCACAGATCCCTGTACTACACATATGCTGAGTTGGCAAGGGCCGGTATTGAACCAAGAACTTTGCGGTTCCCATCTGGACACTCTACCAACTAAGCTAAACCAGTCCTATTTTCCCCACACATACATACCATGAAGGACTCTCTTACAGGCACACACATTAACTCTTTTTGAATGTATTTACCCAACCCCTTCATGATGAGCAGGATGGGACACAAGATCAAATTGTTAAGAGGAGTAAAGCTTATTTGAATTCAGTTTTCCTTCTCCTAGATTGTTTGCCAAACCAAGGCTAAAGAATCCAGTCTGTCCTGTTATTTGTCTCTATGGGAGAACAGATGGATTTATGCCTTTGCCAATTACATTAGCACAGCAGGATTTGAACTCACGACACTGATGGATTCTATTAAGGTCAGTCAGTCAGTCTACTATTGGTTTGAACAACAGCAACTGGCTAAGCACAACTGAACCAGTGTCAAGACCACTAGTACTTATGGGAATTCAGAATAGTCCACTCATGCATTTGGGTGATTCCATTCCTCGAGTCCTGATTGGCTGCTTGGTTTGTATGATGTTCTGAGGCTTCATAAATAACCTGCCATTTTGCAGTAGTCTTTGCAGCAAACCAGGTTCATATTAAGTTATGACTGATTGCTGCCTTGTCTTACCAATTCGACGGTAATTGGAACCAGCATGACTACTCTACAGATTCCTGATTTTCTTGTGAGACGTTAAATATAAACCGCCTTGTCCAGGATTTGATTTTGAGTTGCCAATTCCATTTCCTCTTTTTGCAAATACTAAATAAATGCCATAGCATTCTGGAAAAACGAGCAAGATTTACTTGAGCGCATTTTCTTTTATACCAGGATGGGTTGCTATGATAATGAAGAAGAAGTGTTCTATCAATCCTGAGAATAAGCAAGAGTGTTGCAGCAACGGTGTTATTTCTACAAATCTCACTTGGTCCCTGTGAGAATGTACAACCTCACTTTTTTCTCACAGCTAACTGAGTAACCCTATTGGAGAGTGTCAGTTTATACATGTGCAGTATGCTTTCCTCTGATTGGTTGCCAGGTTATGTCAAGGCCATACTGCTAGTTCTTGAGATATTCTTAATATCTGGTACATAGCGGACAGACCTCATATCTCTGTTAAATGCATTTTCCTGTTGTCGTTCTTTTTTTCTTCTTTCTTTTTTTCTTCTTTCTTTTTTCTTCTTTCTTTTTTCATTTCAGATTTTTTTCTCTTTAATTTTTTTCCCCTTTTCATTCTTAATTTGTTTTATTTTTTTTCCTCTTTCTGATTAAAGCACATATATTTCAATTATCTCCCTTGTTTTTTTGTTTTTTTTGCCGGTAAAAAATCTCTTATTTTAACAAAGTGCTTCTCTCTTTTTGTATCTCTCTTCTCTCTCTCTCTCCTTCTCTCTTTGTATCTCTCTCTCTCTCTTTTTGTCTCTCACTCTTTCTTTCTGTCTCTCATCTTTCTTTTGTGTGTGTGTGTGTCTCTCTCTCTCTCTTCTCTCTCTCTCTCTCTCTCTCTCTCTCTCTCTCTCTCTCTCTCTCTCTCTCTCTCGTGTCCTTCTTCTCTCTTTCTGTCTCTCACTCTTTTGATATCTCTGTTCTCTCTCTCACTCTTTTGATATCTCTGTTCTCTCTCTCTCTCTCTCTCTCTCTTGTGTGCATCTCTCTCTTTCTTTCACTTCTCTCTTTCTGTCTATTCTCTCTTTCTGTCTATCTATCTTTCTCTCTCTCTCTCTTTCCCTATTTCTGTTTGTCTTTTTTTTGTCTCTGTTCACTCTTTTTATGCTCTGATTTTTGTCTCTCTCCTCTCTTTTCATGTCTCTCTCCTCTTTTTTTGCCCTCTCTCTCTCTCTCTCCCCTCTTTCACTTTATGTCCCTCTTTTCTCTTTCTCTCCCTGCTCTCTCACTTTATGTCCCTCTTTTCTCTTTCTCTTCACTCATTTGTCTCTCTTTTCTACCATCCTTCTTTTTTTAAACCTTCATCTTCCTCTCTTTCCTTACATGCCTCTCTTCTCACTGGTTAGAGTATCAAAAACTGATGTTGCCTAATAAAAAACACCTTTTCATTTTAAACAAATTCTTTTTCTTTTTTCCCCTTTTTTATACTTTATGAATATTCTCGGCTGATATAACTGATATATAGATGCACATAAACAAACATATAATTTTAATGTATCATGTTTTGCATACTTTTTTGTTTTACTTTTCTTTTTTTTTTTCTTTTTTCCATATTTACTTAATTTTGAACTTGTTTTCGTATTGCTTTTAGTTGGAATCAGTTCAAAGTTGGAAAAGGCTTAGTTTTTTGTTTTGCTTTTTTTTTGTTGGTTTTTAAATAAATAAATTTAAAACTCAATCAAACTATTTCCCAAATGTGAAACATAAAAAGAATATCTACATCTATCTGCATATATCTACATACCAGTTTATATGTAAATGTAATACAGATATGTGTCCATATACCCTCATTTGCACACACACACATATGTATGTATGTATGTATATATATATATATATATAATAAAGATATATCAGGATTTCCCATAGCTTGTATATATATATATATATATATATATATTATATATGAGCTATGGGAAATCCTGAGGTATGTTTATTAATGATATAGTAGAATACAGGTATTGAAACAGATGCTTCTACCCACACACACACACATACTACATACATACATATATTATATATATATATATATATATATACATATATATAAGCATGTGCATGTAGATGCATATAACAAATGTACATGTATGGTTATTGGATGTTGAATACATGTATATTTGTTATATGCATACACACACATGTATATATATATATATATATATATATATATATATATATATGAGTTATGGGAAATCCTGAGGTATGTTTATTAATAATATAGAAGGCAGGTATTGAAATATATACTTCTACACACACACACATATACATACATACATACATATATATATATATATATATATATAAGCATGAGCATGGATGTATAAAACAAATGTACATATTTTCAACATCGGATAAGCATACATGTATACATAGAGACATATACACATGAATTCATATATATATATATATATATATATAGTGTAATCCAATTTTAGAATTATATATATTCTAAGAGATGCCACAGATATGGAAGTGCAATGTACCCAAACAAATAAATACACCCACCCACATATGTATATGTACAAACGTATGTAACCAGTGTAAGAGTATTTTATATGCATACATACAGATTCATATATATATGAACACACACACACACACACACATATATGTATATATTATATATATATTCATAAACAACAATACATATCCACATATATATACAAACATCTATTAAAATAAGAAAATTGTAAATTGGATGAAAATTTTCAATAATTTCAACAGAAAAAAAAATCTAATGCTACTCTGTTTACATGCACAAATATGTGAGCTATTTTTTGCACACCTTTTGTAATCAATTTTCTGAAATGCAAAAGGTATGAATTTAATGAATAAATATCTGAGTTGTAAAACCTTCATTTTACTCACTTACACCTCTACAGGCAAATAATTGCCACTTTCTCTCTCTCTTAATCTATCTATCTTTAAATATATATATTTATAATCCATCCTTTTTACATGCATATAAATAACCACATTCTCTCTCATATATATATATATATATATATATATATATAAAGTTAAGGTAGCTACCTGAAAATATAGCACCCATATTATCTACAAAATATTGATATATACATAAATACATACATACATACAAATATATATACGTATATACATATATATATATATTTAAGTTAAGGTAGCTACCTAAAAATATAGCACCCATATTATCTACAAAATATTAATGTGTATATATATATATATACATACACACAGACATGTATGTAACTTAGAATGAATAAATATTTTAATATATGTCTTATGATTATAAGTTTCATGTATTTGTAAAAAATATATACAACTTTCAGATGAAACATGAAAGTATGATTGTATAAAAAATATTTTATCCTTGTATCCTGCTCTACTGGCCAGTATTTGAGCACTTTTCTGATTTAAGAAAATGTGTTTTATAACAATTTGTTCATTTCTCTCTCTATATATAGGCCTATTTTTCTTTAAGAATCTCTGTATATATTTACAAACACTCAAAGGTCAATTTTGAAAGGAAGTACAGCAGGTTTGAACTCAGAGTTTTTCTTCTCCTCGACTGGTTGCCAACCCAAGGCCAAGGAACCCAGTCTGCTTTAGTATTTTTCCTGTAATAGGGTAAAAATCTATGAATCTCTTTCACTCCCTCCCCTCCACTTTATATCTATATACACACACACACGTGTGTGTGTGATATTCTATATACATGTTGCACAAAAAATAACCTTCCTTAAATGAAGATTCTGGAGTCATGCATGATTTTAATCCAAAGCATACATGCATATATATATATATATATATATATATATATATATATATATATGTTCTTACTTTACTTACAATTTAATGAGATTTGTCTGTTACCTAGTAGATTGGTATAAGTAGCATAATAATTTAAAATATGGTGGAAAAAAACCTTGAGATATTTGGTTTGATTGATTGGCAATGACCCAATGGGACATTTGAGACCATGCCTTTCAATGATGAAAGTCACATTATAAGATGATTCTACAAATTTACTTAACAAGAATCAAGAATTAAAAGTCAAAATGGTGAAAATCAGTAAAATGATGTGATTGAGAAATAATTGTGGTTCAAGTTGTTGTCAACACTGAACAAAAACAATGAACAAGACCAAAACAAAATGGTGACAAGTTGATTGCAATGATAAAGATACAACAGAACATAACAACTTGGATGATATCAAGAATATATTGTAGAATACAAGAGGCTACCCAGCATCTCCAGGGTAGAGGGGTAAACCCTGGTATATTGATTTGTTTACTTTTGAGATTTACAAATGCTGGACATTTTAAATAGAATTTCAATGCTATTTCTATGTATATTTTAATTTTTAAATATCTTCGATTGTAAGTCAAATCTTCATAATTTTTGCACAAAAATCAAGTATTTGCGATATTTAATGTGCATATATACTTACTTAGTCATTAATTGTTTTATTTTTGTAGTTTCATCCGGACATACATATACACACTGCCCTTTAGATATAAACAGATTAATCCGTCTGTTTTGTTTCATTAGAAATTAATATATATATATATATATATATATATATATATATATATATACTGGAGGGTGAATCAAAAAGTAATGCCATTTTGTTTAGGACAGGAACACAGGAACACATATCATACATCAAAATGAAGTTGGTTCTCTGTGGATCATATCCCTCCCTCTCTACATAGTCACTGTTTCTCTCATTAACAATGTGTTCCACCTTTGAATGAGAACGTGTATCCCTGCACCATAAAATTCTGTTGACTATTCTTTGAGCCACTTCTTCATCACTTCTTCATCACTGAATAATGTTGGCCTCTCAAAGCCTCTTCCATGGTGCCGAAGAGATGATAGTTTGAAGGCACTAAATCTGGTGAGTATGGAGGATACAGAAAAGTTGTCCACCTGAATAAGGCAATTTTCTTTCTCATCCTGATGCTTGTGTGTGGTCGTGCATTGTCATGTAGAAGGAGGACATTGTTGATTGGCAAGTTGGGTCTTACTAGTTGGATTCTTGCTCTGAGTCTCATTATCTCAATGTAGGCCTTAGTTTTATAAAAAAAAAAACTTCACATGAAATAAAGAAAATGGCATTACTTTTAGACTCACCCTTGTATATGTGTGTGTGTATGTGTTTGTGTGTGTTATATGTGTTTATAATACGATCTGGTGCCATATTGGTCGATTTTAAGAGTAAGAGAATATGTAACAAATCATTCCTTCCACACTTGATACGCCATATCCAATGTATTTTTCAGTTTTGTAATGTATTCTCTCAGTTGTTTTCAGCTGCACAAGTTTCATCATGTTTTTTTTTTTTCTTTAACATCTGTAATTCTATTTTCTGTGAATTAGTTTTACATTATTATCCAATTCTTCAGCATATTTTTTTTTCCATTTTATTTCTACACTTTTAATCACTTTCATGGATATTATAATGCCTAAAATTTGGAAAGTAATCCTGTCAGAACCATATTGTCATTAGAAAACATAGCATATATATATATATATATATATATATATATATATATAAGTAAGTAAAGTCGTCGGGCAGCCTAAAGTTTGTATCAGCCAGTCAGAGAGGGAGTCTATCCCTTTTTCACTAGCGCTAGACCAAGAGGATTGTTTTTTGGGGTCTGAGGTGGAGCGCCACACCTACCATCAGCTCCTTACTTTACTGCATAGATCTCTGTGCTACTCATATGCTGAGTTGGTGAGGACCAGTATCAAACTAGGAACTATATATATATACATATATATATATATAGCTCAGTCAATAGAGCATTCGGCTAGAAACCACTAGGTTCCTAGTTTGATAGTGAAAAAGTGGCTCAAAGTACAGTCAACAGAATTTTACAGAAGAGGGATACATGCTCTTATTCAAAGGTGAAACATTGCTATTGAGAGAAACGGTAACTATGTGGAGTAGTAGGGATGTGATCTACAGAGCTCCAGCTTCATTTTGGTGTATGATACATGTTCCACACAAAATGGCATTATTTTTTGACTAACCTTCCTATAGTATGATGTTTTTGTGATAATACATATATATATAATATATATATAACATATATATATGATATATATAATATATATATATATAATGTTTTTGTGATAACACATACGTATAATATATACACTTTTTTTTAGACTCATCATATACATATATATATATATAATGTTTTTGTGATAATATATATATATATATATATATATATATATATATATGTTTTGTGATAATACATACATACATATATATATATATAATATATATACATATATATACATATATATATATATATATATATATATATATATATAATGTTTTTGTGATAATACACACACACATATATATATATATATATATATATATATATATATATATATATATATATATATATATAATATATATATATAATATTTATAGGTTTTTGTGATATACATATATATATATATATATATATATATATATATATATATATATATATATATATATAGTTTTTGTGATAATATATATTATATATATATATAATATATATATCAGAATATATATATATATATATATATATATATATATATATATATATATATATACCTATGTATACCTGTATGTATAAACCATTTATTTTCAGGAAAAGTGTCAACAAAGTTTCCTGACATTTATTTGTTGTGCTTTAGCGACCAACTTAATTATGTTGCTCGGCCACTTTCATAACTAAAACTGCATTTCTTCTTCTTCTTCTTCTTCTTCTTTTCCCTCTTGCCGGCCATTTGCTCATTCATTTCCGGTCAGTGTTACTGGCCACTGCTGGTCCATGATTAAAAACTCTTCTCCAGGCTTGTTTGAAATTGTGAAAAATAATGATTTCCGTGCGTGAGAGGAGGAGGAGGAGGAGGAGCAGGAGGAGGGTCCTGGATTTGTGTGCCCATTTATCAATATCTAAACACAAAGTCCATCACAGCAAATTGTTGCTGAGTGATTTTTCTTTTTGCCCCCTTTCCCCCCAATGGGACTGATAAACCAAACAAAGATGGATTGATAATAGAAAGACTTGCTCTACACATCAATTTATTTGAACTCCTTTGTTACCTTTTGTCACAATGTATTGCAGATGAATTTTTACAATAATTCATACAAGTCACTATATATATATATATATATATATATATACATTATATTTACTAACTCCTCTGCACGAGTAGAATGTGACACAAGGTCAATTGCTAAAGTGGACTTTAATTCAGTTTTTGTTTTCCTAGACTGTTTACCTAACCAAGGTTAAAGATCCCAGTTTGCCCTACTATTTACCTGTAGTTGGAGAGGGAGTAATTGGATTCATACCTTTTTCAAGTTAAATGCAATGTGAAATGCAAACAGCTTTGTCTAGGAATTTAACTCTGGTCAATAAGTAAATTTCCTATGACTCTAATCATTACACCATGTGACTCCATCACTTCAGTTTTTAAACATGCATGTTTCTTTAATTATTCTGTTGGAATGATTGTTGTATATATCTATTTACCAACCCCTCTGCACGAGCAGGATGTGACACAAGGTCAATTTCTTAAGCAGAGTTTAACATGGTTTGAATTCAGAGTTTTCCTTCTCCAAGACCGGTTGCCTAACCAAGGTTAAAGAGCCCAGTTGCCCTATTATTTACCCATAGCTGGAGGGAGAGTAGGATTCATACCTTTCCCAAGGGTATTAGCGCTAAGTGAAATGCAATTACCATGTCCAAGATTTGAACTCGGGGCAACAAGTCCATTTCCCATGACTTTAACGATTACACCACTGCTTTCATGATTGTTGTATATAAGGTGAGCTGGAAGTCACAACATAAATTTATAGACTATTCATGGTTGCATGGATTCAATTAGCCAATCAACATACTTGAATACATGGTTTGGTTAACTATTTAAAGGCCTTGGAGAAGGCGTTAAGTTGCTCTTGCTTAACACAGATTAACGGACCAACAAACAAGGATTCAGCTTAACACTGAGGAACACAAGGATCATAGGATTCAAGATACACGACCAACGAAAAGCATTTCAGGATACTACACAACACGGATCAAACTTAATGCCACAAGAGATTTCCACTGTAAAGTGCTCTAAACTGCAGCCTAAAAATGGCCATAAGAATCTTAACATATTCAGTTCTTTTTTTTACTTGTTTTGTAACTTTCTTTGATGCTTACGAAAGTTCAAAAGTGTTTTTTCTAAAAAAACAAAAAACATCAGACCCAAAGATTCTTATGGCATTGATAGAATAAGGTATCCAAAAGCCTGTAGAGTATATATAACAATAATTATCGACACAAGTTCGGATCAAAATAAGAACCATCCAAAAGTATGCATTATTAGCAAAAAAAAAAAAACAAATCTATTCATTTTAAATTCTGGAGTTCTGGAATTGAGAGATTTTTAAAGTTGCTTTGATTACGCCCTGTCATCTGAGGCTTTAGAATATACTGACTACACCTCTGCAGAGGGTAAGACACTCCCCCATGGGGTCACCTGTTTGCTGTGAGTGGAGACCTGTGATGCTTAAGGATAGAAACCTAGTGGCTAAGCAGTCTGTGACTTGTAACACTTCACTTGGCCCTTACTTGGGCTAGACGGGCAGTAGGAGAGGCCCCTCCAATCAATCAGCTGGTCACATCAAGCCCTATCACTTATATCATTGTCCCAATCCTATTGCCCTTATTGTAAGCCCCAACCATTTTTATCATATATGTGCTAGAAGGTAGTGACTGAGGGTTTTAGTGTCTTTGGCGTTAAGATTCTTATGACCATTTTTAGGCTGCAGGTGAAAGCACTTTACAGTGGAGATCCCTTGTGGCATTAAGATGGATCTGCTTTGAATGGAATCCTATGATCCTTGTGTTTTTCAGTGTTAAGCATGGGCAACTGAACACCTTTCCACCAAGCTTTTAAATAGTTAACCAAGCATGTATTCGAGCATGTTGATTGGCCAATTCAGTCCATGCAGCCTCGATGCACAGCACACTTTATGTAGCAAAATTATTCCAATACTGGATATGAGGTTATAACTGCATCTAATGATGAAGTTCCAAGTTTGGAGCTCTGAGAAGCTTAGAGTACTACTTAATCGTCATTATTCTTAGGTGGTTGTAGCTGTTAGGGTCCCATCTGTGGGTTAAATAGGAAAAATAAGTTAGAAAAATCATATTTTAAAGAATTGGGTTTTAAAAAAGTTTTGTATACCTATCAAGAATGAATAATTCTCTGTCTTACCATCCATCTCTGTCATCACTCTTACTTAGTCCTGTCAAATGCACCCATATCCTGGGTATGATGTTAACTGCTTCTAATGGGGATGTTCAGTTTGTAGCTTTGGGGAGTGTGAGTACCCCTTCATTACCATTACTCCCAGGTCCACCCTGACCCAAAGTGGTAGTACTATGAGCTAAATAGATAAAAAAGATTGAGTTTGAAAAAAATTTAGTACCAACAATAATGAATAAAATTTATTACCAACTCAACCTTGGCATTTTTGTCTAAACTTGGACTTTCTCCACCAGACAAGAGGAATACATCAAAAGGATCCAGTATAAAGCTCTAACCGCATCAGTGTGGATACGACAATCCTGCAATGTGAGATCAAACCAACAAAGTCTGGTGGTATCGTAAGATACTGCTGGGGCACTCAGGGTTAGTGGTAATGATGCTTCGGCCCCTAAACCATGTGTAGAATTAGGAGAACTGACTAATTGTGAGATCAATAAGGTAAATGGAGACCACCCAACAATGCCTGAAACATAAACAACAAAAGTATGAGAGGTGTCTACACCATGCCTGAAACCAGAGTCATCATCTCATAAAGTCTTTGTATATAGCAGTCATTGTATGAAGTTTATTGTTTAGTTTATTAACATCTTTGGCATAAAATAACCCAACAAGGTTGACATGCCGTAAAAGCCAACCAACTAACCAACCAGGTTGGAGGGTTAAAAAAATGCACTTATTTTGCACCAACCTAAAAACAAAAATGATTTTCTTTCTATTGTTATCTTTTTATTTTTTATTTTGTTTGAATGAACTTTGATGATCCATGTAGATGTTGATGTGTTATAAAATTTTAAGGAGAAAATTTCTTTACAATTGTTTTTTTTTTCTTCTAGTTTTAGGATGCTGGTGTATTTTTAATTCATCATTTCTTTTGTTTGAGTCTCACTGGGGCGTATTAGCTTTACTTTCAATTTTGAAGAGGATACGGCTTGATTCCAACAGCGCCATTTACCCGAGATCGTGAAAAAATTATATTTTTTAAATTAGATTATTGTGCACAAGATTATTTCCCATGTTGAAGAGTTTCAATTGAAAAAATATACATTTTTCTACATTCTAAAAATATTATGTCCCTTCTACATATATATATATATATATATATATATATCATATACATGAATAATTATATACATATATATTTACACAAGATACATATACACTCATGCATATATATATATATATATATATATATATATATATATATAAGATCAATGTAAAAAGTTATTACATATAATCTCTTATGATATATATATATATATATATATATATATATATATATAGAGAGAGAGAGAGAGAGAGAGAGATCCACATATAAAAAACAGAATATGTGATTGTATATACTATGTAAGACATTTTATGAAGTGAAACTGAGTTATATATATATATATATATATATATATATATATATATATATCGATAATAAGGGTACAATATTTGTTGGTAGGCAGTGCTTAATATCAATTATAGAGCATTTATATTTAAGTTAAGGTAGCATAGACATGGAATCAACATCAATATATAAAAGTTAAGGTATCTGGTCTGAAGATCCTATAGGTGAAAAACTGCCAGTAACTTTGTGTTGACTCCATGTCCCCAGTACCTTAACTTTTACATATATATATATATATATATTATATATATATATATATACACGCATATACATAGAGTTGTGAACACATGAAATCAATGGTCCTTGATAACTGACAGTTTCTCACCTTTATATAAATTTTTATGGTGGATGTTTTGAAGATTTCTCCTAGTTTGCCCACCAACAAGACTGAATCCCAATCTACCCTACTATTCAACTAGTGCTAGGGAGGTGAAAAGATGCATTCATATATTTCCCAAAGGTATTATTGAAAAATGTAATGCAAACAACCTTGTCATATATATATATATATATATATATATATATATATATATATATATATATATATATCCAAATAACTGGTAGTAAGGGATGATTATATTTGGGATCTTCAAAATCTCACTGTCTAACCTTTTTAATCATTTCAAAAAACAAAATTTATAAAAAAAGTCTAGATAAAAATTTTTTTAATAAAAAATATACATACACATATCTTATTTTTTTATTTATTTGTTTTTTGAGGAAGTCAGTTGAACAGGAAACTGATTATACATTGTATCTTTTTCTTAGACTCAGAATTTTAACTTTATATTCTGTCTGACCTAAATTTTGTGAATTTTATTGTTATATTAACAATATATATAACAATATAACAATAAAGATGAGGATAATAGTCCAAAAAATCCAAATAATACCAGCTTTACACCTCTTAAACATTGACCTTGTGTCATATCTTGCTCATGGAGGGGGGGGGGTAGGCTAAGTAAATGCAGACATATTTCTATCTATCTGTATCTCTCTCTCATATATGAGGATATGATGAAATTTTTTTGTCTGTGAAGTAAATAACATAAAAAAGTTATTGACATATTATTTCTCAAGTTTCTTTATCCTCCTAAAAAAAACAAAGTTAAATAAATAATTAATGAAAAAAAATCTTGGTTGAATCAAGAACATTCAGCAACTAGACAGACACAAATACATATCTGCTATGTATATGCATATAAATATATGCACATATATTTTCAGTGTGCAATGACAAGCTATAATATATATATATATATATATATATATATATATATATACACACACACACATATTACAGTCATCACAGACACCATGTTTCAACATTTCATATCTCTTCAGTTTTGGCTAGACTTAGTAACTACTTCTAACTGGGAGCTATAGCTCCCAGTTAGAATATATATTTATATATATATATTGTATGCATATATATGCATATATATATATATATATATATATGAATAAAATATAGAATTAAATCAGATAGTATGTAAATGTAGAAAAAATAGAAAAACATGAAATATTCCAAAGATGAGTTTTTACAAATATGTATATATATATATATATATATATATATATATATAACTCAGGTATGCATGTATAGGCCCAAATATATATATATATATATATATATATATATATATATATATATTATGTATGTATGTATAGGCCAAATAAATAAATTATATATATATAATATATATATATATATATATATATTACTCAAGTATGCATGTATAGGTAAAATAAATATATATATATAAATATTACTCAAGTATGTATGTATAGGCACAAATATATATATATATATATATATATATATATATATATATATATGAATATTTCTCCATGTAATCATTCAAATAGACATGCAGAGTATAAAAGTAATCATTTTATTGTTTCATTGGTTGAAGTTTTAATCAAAAAGCAATATTCTTTTCAATAATGAGCTAACTTTTCCCTATAAATAAATCAGTTATATCGTTCAATTTCTCATTGCTTAATGGAGTGTCACAAAAATAAACTTTATTTTTTATTTTTCATTACCTCTAGCATTAAAACTGATCAGGGCTCTTGAAATATTTTATTTTAAAATGTGTAAATCCCAAGTTTATACGATTTCTATTATCATTCTAAGCTGTTTTATTTAGACTTATTATTCCAATCCTTTGTGCTTTCAACTCGGAGTTCAGTACGTTCACATATTTATTTCTTTTGCTTTTGTAATCTTCATACGACAAGAAGACGTAAATTTCTGTCTTTTTTTTTCTTTCATTTTTCGTTTTTTTAGATTTCTACAAAAACAACATTGAGTTCTAAACCAGGAACCAATGTTGATTTCAAATCCAGAAGTGGAAAATAAGAAAGTTGATCAGGATGAGGAGATAATCTGACCTAAAAGAAAAAAAAAAGACAAGTAAAACAATAACAAATGATTTGGATTATTTGGACGAAAAAGCAGGTTTAGCTCAGTCAGTAGAGTGTCACAAAGTTTCTGGTTTGATACCAGGCCTCACCAACTCAGCACAGGGATTTTTACAGTAAATTAAGGAGCTGATGGTAGGTGTGGCGTTTCACCTCAGACACCAAAAACAATTAGTCTAGCGCTAGTGAAAAGGCAATTGACTCTCTTGCTGTCTGGCTGATAATGACGTTAGGCCACCATAACAACTTTACATTTTTACTTTATTTGGACTATTGTCCTCATCTATCTGTCTTTTTTTCTTTTCTTTCTTTTTTTTTCAGCTTTCTACAAAAACAACTTTGAGTTCTAAACCAGGAGCCAATGCTGATTGCATTTTATGGCATGTCAACCCTTGTTGGGTTATTTCATGCTGAAGACGTTTTGTTTTATTCATTCTTGATGGGTACTCAATTTTTTTTAATACAGTTTTTTCAAACTCATTTTTTTTTTAAATTTAATCTATAGATGGATCCCTAACAGGTACTACCCCTCCAGGTCAGAGTGGACCTGGGAGTAATGGCAATAAAGCAGTACTCCACATTCCTCAGAGCTCCAGAATTGGAACATCACCACTAGATGCATAAACCCAGAGGAAGAATAGAAGAAAATTGATCATGCTGTGGAGATAATGTGACCTAAAAGAAAAAAGTAATTAAAGTTGCCAGAGTGTCCTATTGTCGGTATCAGCCGGACAGGGAGGGACTCTATTCCCTTTTTGCTACCACTTGACTAGAGAGATTGCTTTTTTTTGCAGAGGTGGAGCGCTATACCTACCATCAGCTCCTCGCTTTACCACACAGATCTGATTACCCAATCTGTATTACTCATAGCTGAGTTGGTTGGGACTGATATTGAACCCAGACCCTTGTGATTTTTAAGGGGTTGCTCTACTGACTGAACTTTTAAAAAAGACAGGTGAGACTATGACAAATATATTTTGATTTTAAGTTTCAGAAGATACTTGATTATTTTGTGTTGACCAACTTACAAAGTATATGCATATATGTATATACATATTCATTGACCCTTCCACGTGAGTAGGATGTGACACATGGTCAATTTCTTAAAGTGAGTTTAACAGATTTGAATTCAGAATTTTCCTTCTCCTAGACTGGTTGCCTAACCATGATTAAAGATTCCAGTGTGTCCTATTATTTACCCATAGCTGGAAGGAGAATAGTTGGATACATACCAAGTGTATTAGAATAAGTGGAATGCAAATAGCCTCATCCAGGATTTGAATTTATTTCTTCATGGTTTGGTTTGTTTTGTTTTACAGCATATCCCCCTCAGTGGGTAATTTAATGCCAACAAAGTTTTGAAATAAATTCATTCTTAATTGATACTCAATTTCTTTTATGAATACATTTTTCTATTTAACCCATAGATGGGACCCTAACAGATACTACCTCTCTGGGCCAGAGTGGACCAGGGTTCAATGGGGATAAAGGGGTGCTCCACATTCCCCAAACCTTTAGAATTGGAAGCTCACCATTAGAGTTTAATGTCATTCTCAGGACATGAAGACCCTCAGCCACAACTTCCTAGTACCCATATGATAAAAAGGGTTGGGGCTTGCCATAAGGGGAATAGAGTTGGGGCCATCATATGGGTACTAGGGCTTGATACAACCAGCCCCCCTGTCTAGCCCAAGTAAGGGCCAAAGTGGAGTGCTGCGTGTCATGGACTGCTCCGCCACAAGGATTCCGTCCTTAAGCATCATGGGCCACTATCCATGGTCAACAGTTGACCCCATTGGAGGAGTTTTACAGAAGAGGTGCAGTCAGTGTATTCTAGCGCCCCACCGACAGGGCAGTTTGTTTCTTCATGTCCATTTCCTAAGGCTGTAACCATTACACCACACCTCTCTCTCTCTCTCTCTCTCTCTCTCTCTCTCTCTCTCTCTCTCTCTCTCTCTCTATATATATATATATATATATATATATATATATATATAGCTCTCAAATGACCTTAGGTTTTATAACATCAATTACATTGAGTTGACCTCAGATAAACATGGCTTATTGTCAGTATCAAGCAGAAAGCTAGCACTAGACCAGGGAGATTTTTTTGTGCTAATGTGGAGTGCCACACCTATCCTCATTATCACACAGATCAGATTACCCAAGCTGTGCTACTTATGTGCTGAGTTGGTGAGGAATGGTATTGAACAGAAACCTTGCAATTCCTTGGAGGATGCACTACCAACTGAGCTTAACTGGTCATATAATAATATTCAATTTTAGTAATCAATATTGATATAGATGGTATTTATCATTGAAAATATGTTTGTTTTCTCTCTCTCTCTCTCTCTCTTTTTTTACTATTTAAGTTTTTTATGCCATAGTTCGATACTCGCCCTTGCCAACTCAGCGTATGAGTAGCACAGGGATCTGTGCAGTAAAGTAAGGATCTGATGGTAGGTGTGGCGCTCCACCTCAGACACTAGAATAATCTCCTTGGTCTAGCGCTAGTGAAAATGGGATAGACTCCCTTGCTGCATGGCTGATACTGACATTAGGCCGCCCTGACGGCTTTACTTTTTTTTTATGCCATAAACTAAATTCTATTAATATAACAATGATTGATTATTCAATTATATATATTTGAGTAAAATGGTTTAATTCTCTTGAAAATAGTCTACACAACATACCAAATAAAAGATTGAGCCAATCCTAACTATAGAAAATGGAATCAGCAATACATGTTCAAATCCTGGATGAGGCTGTTGCATTTCATCTCAGGCTAATGCCTTTGTGAAAGGCATGAAATCATTTGTTTTCCCCCAACTATGGGTAAATTGTAGGACAAACTGAGTTCTTTAGCTTACTTAGGCAACCAGTTTAGGAGGAGGAAAACCCAAGACCATGGGGTTCTGTACCAGACTAAGTTTAGCAAGTACCCTCATTGGGTACCCCCACAACAGTGGTTTGGTACCAGACTAAGCTAACTTTAGCATGTACCCTTAATGTATACCACCACAACCGTGATTCTGTACCAGAAGAAGTTTAGCATGTAACCTCAGTGGTTACTCCAATAACTGGGGTGGTGTATCAGACAAAACTAAGTTTAACTAGTACCTTCAATTACGTACCCCCACAATGGAAATTCTGTATCAGATTAAGCTAAGTCTAGCAAATACCCTTAATGGGTACCACCACAACTGGGGTGCTGTACCAGATTAACCTAAGTTTACCAAGTATACTGGGGTTCTGTAACAGACTAAGTTAATTTAAGCAAGTACCCTCAAAGGGTACTCCTCCAACTACAGTCTTGTACCAGACTAAGCTAAGTTTAACATGTACCCTGAATGAGTACCACAATTTGGGTTCTGTACCAAACTAAGCTAATTTTAGCAAGTACCCTCAAAGGGTATCCTATCAACTACAGTATTGTATCAAACTAAGTTCCCTGCAATTGAAATAAAAATGTCTTAATGTCCATGTGATTGTAAAGTTGTAATGTTTTGACCTTCACTGTACTCATAAATAGAATTTCTACAACATTTGACATTTGAAGAAACTAATTTCACTAATCTATAAGAATGTGACTCGTAAATTAAAAACTAAAAATACAAATTCAAAAAACAATTAACTAATAAAGAATTAATTAACTGTTGTGTTTTTCTCTTTCAAGTCATGCATTGGTAATTTAAAAAACAAAATAAGAAATGCTAAGATTTACCAAATACACAGACACATACGTATATATATTTATATCGTGTCATAATTTAAAATCAGTTTATATTTAAAGCACTCAACTCATGACCATTATGACTAGTAGATTCTAATTGTGAAATTTGAAGAATGTATTTAAATGCATAAGTATGCAGAGCAACAGTTTAAATAACAGGAATATTTGGTTATATATATATATATATATATTGTTTACAGACTGGATTTCTCTTGTGATCAGAAAATATATAAACAAATGTATGTATTTGATAGTTTAAACACCACTTCTTAATGGCAGCTGTCAAATGGCCAAGAGATTAACGAATCAGGGTGATGAAAAGTCAGTCAAGTTTCACTCCTGGTCGGAGGTAGTTGCTGTGTCTAGCCACACTGAAGAGATGTGAAATCTCAAAACACAGTGTCTATGGATGTCTTATTATATATATATATATATATATATAGTCATATTACTGCTTTAACTTTCTCATTACAGTGGCATTAGTAAATTATCCAAAAAGTGTTCAACATAGAGCAATGATGATATTAGTAATAGTGGGAAAGAGTTAAAGGTCTACCATGGTTTCGATCTAAATGATCTCATCAAGACCCTACCTTATACTTAACTAAGTCAATGTCATTACTTTGATTATTATCAGAAAAGAAGTTTATCTCAGTTTAAGTAAGAAATGACATCAACTTAGTTAAGTATAAGGTAGGGTCCTGATGAGATCATTTAGATCGAAACCATGATAGACACTTAACTCTTTTCCACTATTACTATTACTAATATTATATATATATATATATATATATATATATATATATATATATATATGAATTTAATATTTTTAGGAAAGACAAATGATGTTTTTTTGGTTTTTTTTCTAAAAATGTTAAATTCATACTGTCGGATTCACTTCCATTTACTTCATATATATGTATGTATACACACACACACACATATATATATACAATGTGTGTAAAAAAAGTATCAAGATTTTTTGTACTTTTTGATACACCTTGTATTCGGAAAAAATAACTTTCCATTCATGAATTCTTTTCAGAATACAAGTTGTATCAAATTTAGTTTAAAGTTGTATCTACCATGAGAGAAATGGAGAATGAATGGGATGTTTTTTGTTTTTTTTCAGGGTACAAAGTGCGTCAAAAAGTACAAAAAAAAAAATCTTGATACTTTATTGACACATATTGTATATATATATATATATATATATATATATATACACACACATATACATACATATGTGTGTGTGTAAGGGTAGTGAAGACATAAAGTCAATGGACTAGGCAACTGTCGGTTTCTTATATATATATATATATATATATATATGTGATGAAAATGACATGGCTTATATATATAACTAATTTTAATAAAAGAAAGTGTTGAAAAAATATAATGTACTTCAGTTTAAAATGAAGCATAAAAAAAATGGATTTGCTATATTTCAAGAAATTCAGTCCTCTTCAACCGTCAATATGTGTATATATATATAAATATATATAAATAAATATATGTATATATATATATATATATATATAATATATATATATATATATATATATATATATATATTATAAACATATTTTTGGTACAAATTTTATATAGAAATTTTAAGAGTATCATACTTTATTAACTTCAATCAACTATTAAACAAAAAAATGGGGGGTAAAGAAGACAAAGAAAAATTGAAAGAAAAAAAATGGAAACTTAAGGGCCCTTTCAACCAGTGCATTGTCAAAGGTTTACAACCTGTAAATTGTTTAAAAGTCAAAGTGTATAAATTAGGAAAATATATATATATATATATATATATATATATATACGGTTTGTTTAGAATGCCTTTTTGCCGATAATTTTTGGGAGAATAAGTGCTTAATTGGAGTCGTACCTAATTTTGAAAATTAATTAATTAATAATGAATTAGGCGGGAATACCTATTAAATGTATGGCTAAACAAATCGAGAAAAATCAATCTCTGTATGTACATTTCGGCCTATTAGGCCTCATCAGCAGAGCTATAGATCGGAAGACCGCCCTGTGCGTGATTTGAAACCGGACTGCCAAGCTGACAGGCCGATCCCATAACCTCTACACCAAACGGACTTCTTAGATTTTACGATTTGTTTAGGGTAGGTTAATATTCCTCTTCTAGTGACTTTTATTACACGACGATATATATATATATATATATATATCCGTTCATGTCATTCCAATCTCTGCAACAATGTCAACAGCAAATAATGCAAGGAGACTTTTCTCTGCCAACACAAGAACAGACAGTGCAACAAAATTGCAACTGCCTCTAAAATATATACAGGTGATGGTTTGGCCTGGTCTTGTGTAGGACGGAGAATTGTTGATCATTATAATTATTTCTGCATTCATATATACTGCACAGATGTTCACCAATGGCAGAATCCTGTGCCTTTGAGAGCCTAAATGTTGATTGCAGCATGCTTCTCATTTCTCATGGGACATGCTGATTTACTCCCACACACAAACGTTTAATCATTCAATCTATACACGAACCAGCATAGAAACTTATAAATTAATTGATTTTGATCAAAGGTAGGGTTGGTTTTGAAGGTTATCACAATGAGTGTAAAGAAAAATTATGTTGTTAACTTACCTGTGATTTTTTATTTTCTTAATGTTTTAGGATGAAAAATCCCTTCATCAGAAAACTTCTAAAAGGTCAGAGCCCTATAAAGGAATACACAGAGATGCTTGTATCAATCCATTCTATTGTTATTTTAGATAAATCACAGGTGCTATTTCTCTGAATATTTGAGATGAGGCTTGATGATTAGTATTATCTGCGTTATTCAGACTATTATCCTCATCTTTATTGTTATTTGTACAATGTTTGGCTGATATACCCTCCAACCTTCTTCAGGTATTTCTTGTCGGACTTGGGAACCTTTTCAGACTTGGGAACCTTCTTTTCGAACTTGGAACCTTCTTTTCGAACTCAGGAACTTTCTTGTTGTAATCGGGAGCCATCACGGAACTTTGAACTTAACCCTTTATTCAGTCCATGGGGGTATCCTGTTCTCATTCTGCTAACCATAGTTGTGTTAATTATTTTTCTATGTTACTGCTGCTACTCAGGATTGAACCCGGAATCCAGAGATAACTGTCACTTAGAACTGTCTTAACCTAACTACCTTATCCACTAGGTCATATGTCCAATTGGAAGGTAAATGAACAACATCCTTGTTATCTCATGCTTCTTTACACTCACATTGTGATAGCCTTCAAAACCAAATATACACACAATGCTTCAAACAAATAATAAAACTCATATATATACTTACCAACCCCTCTGCATGAGTAGGATGTGACACAAGGTCAGTTTCTTAAGTGGAGTTTAACAGGTTTCTATTCAGTTTTCCTTCTCCTAGACTGGTTACCTAGCCATAGTTAAAGAGTCCAGTCTGTCGTGCTATTTACCCATAGCTGGGTGGGGGGAGAATTGGATTCATACCTTTCCCAAGGGTAGTAGCACCATGTGAAATGCAAACAGCTTTCACTAGGAATTGAACTTAGGCTGACGAGTCCATTTCCTATGCCTCTAACCATTAGATCACATGCCTCCATAAATAAAACACGTGTGTGTGTGTATACATATATATATGTGTATATATATATATATTAATATAGATGTTGTTGTTGTTGTGGAGTCCACATATGCTTCTTTGTTGGTATATCTAATGAGTCTAATTTTCAGTATATATTATATCTATATATAAATGTATTATATATATATATATATATGTGAAGAGAGGAAGTAAATCCGACGGTATGTAATATATCAAGAAAAATGAAAAAACACAGGTTTAAATGGGTTAAGTGGTGAGTTTATTGGCCGATGCTGCAGTGTTTCTATTTAATAGATCGAAACACTGCAGCGTCGGCCAATAAACTCACCACTTAACCCATTTAAACCTGTGTTTTTTCATTTTTCTTGATATATTACATATATATATATATATATATATATAATACAATAGAAACCTACTCATTCAATGAACACATGTGTAATCGGCTGCAATTAATCGGTACCTCGATTAATTCAGTGGATTTAACCCTGAAGATCCTAATGGTGAAACTCGAGTAGGTTTCTATTGTATCCATTTCTTTAATGAATTTGCTCTACTTTGTATTGAGCACTTTGTATTTGTTATATCACTAACTTAATCCCTGGATTTTGTGCACCTCCAACGATCGTGCCCATATTCACCAGTAAGCAACCTTTTATCTATATAAATACATATATGTCTATAATATATATTTTTTGGAACTGGGCTCTTTAAACTGGATTAGGCAACCAGCCTAGGAGGAAAACTTTATATTCAAATCTGTTAAACTTAAGAAATCAACCTTGTGTCACATCCTACTCATGTGGAGCGGTTGGGTAAATTCATACATGTGATGCCAGTAGGAAGTAGACATGGCAACACAAGTTCAAATCCTGGATGAAGCTGTTTGCATTTCCCATTTTGCTGATACCTAGGGAAAGATATGCATCCAAATATTTTCCCCTAGTTATGGGCAAATAGTAGGGCAGACTGGGCTATTTAACATTCGACCAGTCTAGGAGAAGGAAAACTCTAAATTCAAACCTGTGAAACTCTGCTCTGAATTTTTAAGATGAGGCTTGATAATTAGTATTGGACACATAGCCTAGTCAGGGGCAGCAGTAACATAGAATAATAATTAACACAGCTTAACACCTGTACCCCAGCTATGGTTAGCAGAATGAGAACAGGATACCCCCATGGACCGAATTAAGGGTTAGTTTCAAAGATCTGTGATGGCTCCCGATTAGAAAGTTTCCGAGTCCGAGAAGTTTCCTGATTCCGACAATAAATGCCTGAAGAAAACCAGAGGGCACATCAGCCGAAACATTGTACAGATAACAATGAAGATGAGGACAATAGTCCGATTATTACAAATAATACAGTTAAACTCTGTTTGAGAAATTAAACTGGTGTCACATCCCACTTGTGTGGAGGGGCTGGTAAATATATAAGGAGAGATTTAACTACAATTATAAGAATGAGGAGCATTGTTTTATAAATTGTATTAACTGGTATGCACTTGATATTATACACATGATTAACATATATAAAATTGTAAGAAAGCCACAAACATCAAGTACACAAATTCAACCTACTTAGAAGTAAGTTGTATATAAAGTATAAATAGATATCTTAATTCAGTTTTAAGTCTTTCATTGTTCAAGTAAGTTCATTTAAGTTGGGACACATTGATCTTCTATTTATTCTGTGTTTTGAAGCAGAAATTAATTTCTGGATTAATTAGTATTTTAATCAAATGGGCTTAAGTGTGCCTTATTAAAAGCGAAAGCAGATGTAATAAATTTCACATCTAAAGTTTGATAAATAGATGGGGATATGTACAAACATTTACGGAAAATAAATATATACATCAAAACTGAGTGAAACGCATGCACACACACACACACACACACACACATATACATACATGTATGAATCTACAATTGCCAATATATGTGTGTGAGCAGTTGGCATTATATATCTACTTATATAGATATATATTTATATATAGAATATATAATGCCAACTGTGTACAAACACACACACACATATACATGCACATGTGTAAATGTACAATTACCAATATATATTTATATATAGATATAATATATTTTGCTATATTCATAATTAAAGAATACTCAATACCTGTGATAGCACATACATATCCAAGGATAGCGTAGACAATGTCAGCAGCACTTGGTAACTGTCAGTTTCTCACCTATGCAATTTTCAAACCAAGTGTCTATGCTGCCCTATATATATATATATATATATATATATATATGAAGATGGGAGGGTTGGAGTAATTCCTACAGAATGAGGTAAGGATAAAGGAAAAGTGGACAAGTTTTGAGTTATTCCTTTTTGTTCACTTTTCCTTTATCCTTACCATACACACACGCACATATATATATATATATATATATATATATATAGCATAAATTTCCATCTGGTAATTATGCAATCCACATGAAGCTTTAAGTAACAGACTTAAAGAGTACATGATTTGGATATTTTAGATTTACATATATATATATATAAGTAAAATGAGGAAATCAATCTGACAGTTTCTCCATTTATATATATATATATATATATATATTATTTAACTCTGATGGTGTAAAAAAAAACCCTGGCACAATAATTTGTAATTATAAAATATAAATTTATGCCCGAAAGGAAAAAAAATAAAGAAAAGACCAAAACATATGCACCACTTGAAAATAATCAGCCATCACTACCGTAATGGCTAAAAGAAAAAATACCGAAAGTGTTGCCTAAGTTATATATGCTAAAGTAACCGTTTTTAACAATGAAATTTCTTCTGCACCAAAACTTTTCAGTCAGAATTATCCTGATGATCCATTAGAAGAAACCTAGGTAGATAATCTCTGACCCATTAGGCTTTATTATATATATATATATTATATAGATGGGCTTGGTTTTCTAAGTTGGTAGAGCATACGCTTAGGAATTGCAAGGTTCTGGGTTCGATACCGGCTCTCACTAACTCAGGGATCTGTGTGGTAAAGTGAAGAGCTGATGGTAGGAGCGACGCCCCACCTCTGATGCAAAAACAATCTCGGTCTAGTGCTTGTGAAAAGGGGATAGATTCTCTCGTTGTCTAGCTGATACCAACTTTAGGCCACCCTGATAACTTTACTGGTTATTTATATATACTCACACACACACACACTAACGTTTATGTTTGTAAATATGTATTCATAATACATCTTAATGTTTTATGATGAAAATATTGACTTGATATAAAGATTAATATGTATTCAATTGTTTGGAAAATAATGACCAATTTTATTACACTTTTTAATATAGAACTGGCTATTATTTTCAAAAAAACTTAACACAAGCTAAAATAGAAAAATAAATAACACCTTTCTGAAAGAATAAAAATGGTAAATTCCTCAGAAAATGAAATTTCTCACCTTCTGGAATTTAGTAAGAATCAAAGAATAAGCAGAATTTTATGTAATTAAATATTTTGTTTAATTAATTCACTCGGTTCCTATGACTCATTAATAATTTTTTAATGAGTTTATTCTGGCAAAACTTTTACTGGCATATCAACATATATATATATATATATATAAATAATAATATCAACATAATATATATGTATATATATATATATATATTATATTATGATAATATAATAATAAATTTATTTTGGCTACCTTTACCTCTTCAAATCTGATTTCATAATGGACAATAAATACATATTAGTTCTATTTAAATAGGGTTTTCTCTTGTCAACAATTTTGTTTTTAAATTCCTTTCAGCATTTATTTTTAAAAATATTCTTCAGCTTCTGCTTATTCGGACTGGTTTAGCTCAATTGGTAGAGCACCAGCATAGGAATCGCAAGGTTTCTGGTTTGATATCAGTCCCTGCCAACTCAGCGCATGAGTAGCACAGATTGGGTAAACTGATCTGTGCAGTAAAGTGAGGAGTTGAAGATAGGTGTGGCGCTCCACCTCAGCAAAAACATCCCCTTAGTCTAGCGCTAGTGAAAAGGGAATAGACTGCCTGACTGTCAGGCTGATACCGATAATACGCCATTCTGCCTATTTTACTTACTTTTACTTCTGCTTATTATCATTGCAAAAAGATTACTCCTTGTGAACTTGTGTTACATATTAATTGGATCCCTATTACTTTTTAAGGTAGTATAGAAATCCTTATGGCGATCAGTACAGCTGATGGCCTTGAGAGTGAGTAACAATGCTTGACCTCACTCTCACCTTGCTTTCTGGGGATAGAATCGTGAGAACGGAACCCCGATAGAAAGCCCTTTCCGGTTTAAGGTGGGCAACTCAGTAAGTCAGTTGCAGTAGTTAGTTGCAGTTAGTCAGTTGAGAGTTAGGACTGAAGCTAGCAAGATGTGACTCTCCGTGCGCATTTGTCTGGTCCTGGGGTTCCAGAATAAACTAACATCCAAAGTAAATCGAAGTCTTGTTGTTATTACTAAAAGCTAACAATGACACAAGGCTTCTGATAAGAAATGATCCCCAGCAGAACCAGACACGGAATCCCCATACAAGAAGATCAGACGAGACCATTAGAAGATAGAAGAAGCAGATCCGACCAGAAGAATAAGAAAGTACGTAACACTTGTGCCAGACTGATCTAAGCTATAAAATTTAACTTTCATATTCTAATTGACAAATGTTTGGCCCTTTTTTTGATGATTCCTATAGATATAAGTAAACAGTTGTATACCATCGCAACTGTCTATCCCTATCCATCAAAAATCATAATTGCTCAAGAGAACTTATTAACTCATTGGGTTCTAGTTTGAATGGCAGTTCTCAAAGATATTGATACATTTATTTAAGAATGAGTGAAGGATTCAAATTAGCAATAACATTCGCATGTTACATCCATTCAAGTAGCTTTCTTTTTATTGAGTTACTTGTTCACACGTGCAAATGACTGATGGTCTTAAAAGGGCTTGTTCTGCCCATGCGCAGTGATGGAATTGAAAATGGTCGCTGTGACAAAACAAATAAAGCCTTGAGGATGCTTATCATTAGGTAAGTTTGGACCCATTGGTACGACTTCACTACAGTGTGAAATATTCACTTTAACCTAGGTATTGCTTGAAAACAAATGTGCTAATGTAAGAAAATCGTTTCACAATTTTTATTCATAAATTTGAACAATACTCTTATTTTCTTTAGTTTTTATTTTCTTAAAACTAAAAATAGGAGAGAGAGAGAAAGAGAGAGAGAGAGACGGGCTATGGATAAACATCTGTTACGGATATTAACTGGGATGGTCTGTTTAATAAATCCACAGAAATTAGAAACAAATATTGAAATATCCATTTTTTTTACCACAAAATATTACAAAATATTAAAATCTATTAAAAAAAAATGGTAGAATAACCCAGGTAAGAAGAAATGAGATTATGTTGACAGCGAGATATACAATCTTTTTTTTATATATCTATATAATAATACTTGTGTTTCTACAAAATACGTTTATTATCATCTTACAACACCCTCTGGTTAAAAATGAGACAATCCAACTGAGTGTTGTCACCTCAGCTAAATAAAGGACCATTGTGATTTTATTATAAAGAAAGAAAGCGAAGAAAAAATATATGTTACACAGAAAGAAAGAGTGTAAGGGAAAGAGATAGAGAGGGTTTGAGTGTGTGGAAGTGATAACACTAATCTGTTTCAATCGAACATTATAAAAAGATGAAAAGAAGGAAAGAAAGAAAAAAAGAGTGAGAGAGAGTTAAATCAAGATTATTAAACTTTTTACATATTGTACTATTCTGCCATAGCTCTTAAATAAACAGCCTCATCCAAGATTTGAACTCAGATCACCATGTCCATCTCCTACAATGGTAACCATTACACCATGTGCCTCTATAATATATATTTTTTCATTTTGCACTTTTGTTTCGGCCTCTCATAGATTCCTTTTTTTTTTCTTTTTTTTTTTTTTTACTTAAAAAAATTCCTATTCTGATAACAACTAACCACAACAACTAAGCCAAAGAGAAAAAAGGAGCAGAACAAAAAGAACAAGAAAGATTTTCACCTTACTTTATTCTTTGCTAAAAAAAAGGGAAAAATTCAAAAATAAATGAATAATAATACATTTTGGTTATATATATATATATATATATATATATATATATATATATATATATGCTATTAAAAATATTCACAAAACTTTAGCATTAATTTGTTTATCAAAAACCTGCCTTCTAGTCTGATTCTGAAATATAAATTTTGTTTAAAAGAAATTGATTTTTTTTTCTCAAAAACTGAAATAGACCAACATAAACAAGAAAAAAAGAGTGAGAGAGTTAAATCAAGATTATTATACTTTTAACATATTGTACTATTCTGCAATAGCTCTTAAATAAACAGCCTCATCCAAGATTGAAACTCAGATCAACTCAGAAAAAGGAGCAGAACAAAAAGAACAAGAAAGATTTTCACCTTACTTTGTTCTGTACTAGATCAGGGAAATTGTTTTTGCTGTGGTAGAGCAGCACACCTACCATCAGCTCCATATTTTACTGCACAGATCAGATTGCTGAATCTGTACTACTCATGCACTGAGTTGGCAGGACTGGATTCAAACCAGGAACATTGCGATTCCTAGGTGGGTGTTCTGCCGGACCTATATATATATATATATATATATATAAGTAGATGATATCAACTGTTACTTTGATAAGATTCAACCAAAATTGAGAACTCAAATGTACATATAAAGATTTGTGTATATATTTCTATATAAATGGAGTATTATGAATAAATAAACAAAGGATATATGCCTTTAGAAAATAAATTTATTTTGACTTTGCTGTTCTGTTTTATTTTAACTAATAATTTAAAAAAAAAACAGAACTGATGAGACAGCAAAGTCGGAATTAATTTATTTTCTAAAGGTATATATCCTATATATATATATATATATATATATATATAATAGGATATATACCTTTAGAAAATAAATTCCAAGAAGCTCGTGAGCATACTCGCAAGTGGAAATGGTCCATAACCACGATACCCATGGTATTTAAGGCCTTTTTATTCCCAAATAATTTTGCTCTGTTTACAATAATTAAACGTTGAGCTCTCATACGGAACCTGAACTCTACAACAAACTACGGGTAGAGAATTAGGACCCACCTAGAATCACCTTGTACCAAGAAACTTGGTACCACACAAAGTATATATATATATATATATATATATATTCTTTTTGGTCTTTTGTTTCAGTCTCTCATAGATTACTTTTTAAAATTTTTTTTTACTTCAAACCAAGTTCTGAAAAAAAAAAAAAAAAAAGAAAATTCCTATTCTGACAAGAACTAAGCCAAAAGGGGAAAAGAAAGAACAAGAAAAATTTTCACCTTACCCAGTTCTTTGAAAGTTGGGTCAAAATAAATCAGTTGTAGACTCTTCCTATTTTTCCTTCCTTGGAACATTACCCTTTCTTATCTTGCATGCTGTGCAGTCAGCTTCTTCCATTATAATTGGAGTTTTATGAGCTAGACATTATTGAATCAATCTCGAGCATCTCAGCTCTCACCCTTGCCAACACCCGCCCCCTTGACGCTTGTCCTGCCAACCAAGAAGAATTTTTATGCTTTGGCCATAATTTTCTAACTCAACAAAAACGATTCTGACATTTTTAAAACTAATGCTGAAATATAACACCGCCCGATGGACACCGTCTTATGGTGGACCATCAGAATTTACAGCCAATTAATGCCAAATAGGTCAAACAAAAAAAAAATCTTTATTTCTATTTTTAAAAATTTACATAGATTTCAAGAGATATCATTACTTACATAGCAGAGGTGCCCGTGGTGTAATGGCTGTCGTTGAAGGAAATGGACATGGCAATACAAGTTCAAATCCTGGACGAAGCTGGTGGCATTTCATATGGCACTAATAAGTAAGTAAAGTCGTCAGGGCAGCCTAATGTCGGTATCAGCCAGACAGCAAGGGAGTCTATCCCCTTTTCACTAGCACTAGACCAAGGAGATTATATTAGCATCTGAGGTGAAGCGCCACACCTACCATCAGCTCCTTCTTTTACCGCACAGATCACTGTGCTACTCATATGCTAATTTGGTGAGGGCCTGTATCGAACTAGGAACCTTGTGGTCTCTTGCCGATTGCTCTACCGACTGAGCTAATCCGGCTCTATACCCTTGGAAAAGGTATGAATTCAACTATTCTCCCTCCAACTATGGGTAAATAGTAGGGCGGACTAGGTTCTTCAAGCTTAGTATGGCAACTGATCTAGGAGAAGGAAAAGTCTGAATTCAAACCTAGTAAGATCTGCATAAAAATTGACCTTGTGTTACATCCTGCTCATGTGGAGTAATTGGTTAATACATACTTACATTTGTTTGTTTTGTTTTACGGCATATAAACTTCAGTAGGTCAGCAACTCCTGCTGTTGCCAAACTGCATTGGTTTCTACCTTTCCTTTGGACCACAGCAGCTGTGTGGAGAGGGGGTCTGCTGCTTGGGCAACAACTCATCCTCCATATCAACCTGTTCAAGATACCTAGTTCCGCATTAAAACATATATTTGCTTGAAAAAATATTGGCTTTAAATACCCCAAAAATGGTTGACATGCCATAGAAAACAACCAAATAAACATAACAAATGAATTTTGCTGAAAATCTGCCCTATTTATTTATTGGGTTGGTACATAATTATTGCAGCTTTTTTTCAATAAATCTTATTCAACAAAAACAATAACAATTTGTGGTTTGTTTAATTTGTTTCATGAAAATAATCCTCCCTTTTCAGAATGCGTATCGAAAATCATATCCACATTTGTCATATTATGCTCTATCACTTCAAGAGAGGTTGGAATACAGCAGTCATTTTGCAATCTCAATGAACCTTTTTGGTGAAGGAGCAATCAGCAAAAGCCAAGTTAAAAAATGGTTCAGGAAGTTCAAATCAGGGATACAATCCTTGCAGATGAAGAAGGAAGAGGTCGACTATCAGATTTCAACAACCAGGCACTTTCGGCAGCCGTGGAAGAGGACGAACACTTGACAACAAGAATGTTGGCCAAAGACTTCAATGTGGATGCTTCAACTATTGTTCATCAGATCAAAAAGCTTGGAAAAATATACAAATTGGCTGGGTGATCCCCCACAAACTCTCCAATAACAACAAAGCCGAATGTGTCAGATTTTTTTTTGTTGAATAAAATTTGTTGAAAAAAGTCACAATAATTATGCACCAACCCAATAATACTGGGTTGAGTCAGAAGTTTTGCAATATTTTGGTATGTGCTAGTTTACTGCAAGTACATGCTACATGAACACATAAGTGACATTCTCCTGTGGACACATATACATGGACACCTGTGTAGACCAACCAGCAGGTCTGTACAGATTCTGAATGCTGCATGGAGGATCTGCCAGGAGTGGTGATCAATAAGGCTGGTTAGTGAGAGAATCATGGGTATATATTTATTCATTTATTATATCTCCTAGGGCATCTCCCATTTTTACCATCTTCTCACATCAATCTTTAACTAACGGGAAAAAAGGAATAGGGTTGTGGTGATTGATAAAAATGAAATTAAACCAAATAAAAATAAATAAAACAAAAATAAATTAAATATGAAAATATAAATAAAATGACACAAAAAATACCAATCTCCTAGAAGGCCTGAGACTGGAAGAGCACACTGGGAATGTGCAAAAAAAACTTAGAATTCTTGGCACCAAAAAGGACTTTCATCCCTTTTTACTCTAGAACTTTGAAGAAGAAACACCTATTGATTTGCTCACCAACCCACAATAAAGAAGAACCAACTATATTGGGATTTATACATGACCACTTGTGAGCTTAAACCACATAGGACTATCTACAAACCGAAACACTACAAGGTCAGTGATAATGTAAACAGTAAAATACTCTAGTTAACCCCTTCCACACTGAATGATGCCCTAAGTAAAATAAACAAGGAGGTTCTCTACCAAGACACAGTTATCAAAGCTAAAATAATCCCACACCCTAAAATAACATTCATGTATTAATCATGAATATAATGTAAAAAAAAAAAAAGGAAAAAAGGAAAACAAATATGAACTGACCAATAAAAAAAATTTTTTTTTTTTCATAAAAAAAGACATAGTCCTCCTGACTCATCCCACCCCACACTCTTGTGACTCTTCAGTTGAAGATTCTGGCATTTGTTGATGCCATGAAAACAAGTTGTCTCCAAAATAACATAGATTAATGACAAGAAGGGTCAGCACCTCAAGTGATCAAACATTATCTGTCTCCCCAAAGATTAGTCTCAACTTAGACGACCAGACATTGCAAATTTATCAATAGTTTCCATGGACGGTCTCTTTCAGTCACTATTAATCCAGTCAATGTGAATTCATCTGTTCATCTTTCTTCCGGTCAAATAATCTATTGTTTGTCTTATCTTTCACTTGTTCAAAATAAATTGACTTCACTCACATTAACAAAATTATTTTCAGGGCTTGTTTGTCTTTTTTTATATAGTGTTGGGGAAAATTTCGTTTTTTTTTTCTAATATTTTTACAATTTTTTGTTGTTGTTGTTGTTATTTGTATATTAAAAAAATTAGGAAACTTTGCCAGTAGCAGTTAATAATATTACCAATGAAAGTATCCTATTAACTTGATGTTTATAGTTTATTGCTTATATTTTTTAGTTTCAGTTTTATTACCCTATCTATCCATAGTCTAAATCTCTATTGATAAGCTTACATTAGTATGGCATCCTATCATGGTGTAATTGTTAGCAAGCTAGTCCTGTAGATCCATTATAACTGAATAGTGAGTTTGATCCTCTCTAGATGACCAATACTTTTGATCTTGTGTCACATCCTACCAGTCATCAACAGATTAGGTAAATACCTACAGGGCGGAGGTGTCCTGAAAAATATACCAGAATAAGCAAATATCATTGTTACTTTCTTAGATGAAAATGCATTATTTAAACTAAAAACAAGACATTAAACAAACCTGAATAAAAAAAAGATTCTCAGTATTTAAAGTAATATAGATAAATATGAACAAATTGAGATAGATAGATAGATATGAAGATGGATAGTTTTGAATAGACTGAGCTGGGTCGTTATTTCAATAGTCACCGGGTAGCAATTTTTTAGGCAGGAGACCGGGACGCACTTCCTCATAAATTACCTAACATTGTTACTTTCTTAGATGAAAATGCATTATATAGTCTTAGAGATAATTTCATTTTTATTTTCTATTTTTTCTTTTTGTTGTTATTTGTGTATTAAAAAATGAGGAAACTTTACCAGTAGAAATTAATAATATTACCAATGAAATTGTCATAATAACTCAATATTCATACATTATTGCTTATATTTTTAGTTTCAATTTTATTCCCCTATCTATCCATAGTCTAAATCTCTATAGATAAGCTTACATTAGTATAGTCTAGTGTAGTCTAAGTCTCTGTTGATAAGGTTATATTTGTATAGTACAAAAACATAGGCATCCTCATGGTGTAATGGTTACCAAGCTAGTCTTACAGATCCATTACTACCTGAATAGTGAGTTTGATCCATGTTTGATTTTGTGTCCCATCCTACCAGTCATGAACAGGATAGATAAATACCTACAGGGCAAAGGTGTATTATAAATACACCAGAATAAGCAAATAACATTGTTATCCACTTTGATGAAAATGCTTAATTTTTACCAATTTAAAATATAAATAAGAATTTTTTTTAATGCTTTTCGTGACGCATCTCAGATTGGTAGACATGTAAAATCAATGACGTTTGAATTTGAATGAGTTCTTCAAAAATTCTTTCACACCTTGTTTGATCAACAGTCAAACTATACAAAATGAGTTCTCAGGCTGGGTCATTACTATGACTAGAGGATACAGCAGCCAAAACATTGTATCTTTGCATAGCACAACAAAGATATGGGCGACTATCCAAAAAATCAAGATAATACGCATCAACCCTCATCTCAAAAATTCAGACAAATAATGCAGCTTGTGTTTTGTTATAGATTAAATCCTTTTTGTGTCAGACATTTCACAGTTCACAAAGCACTAATAACCTTGGGAAAGGTATGAATCCAGCTATTCTCCCTCCAGCTATGGATAAATAGTAGAGCAGACTGGGCTCTTTAACCTTGGTTAGGTAACCAGTCTAGAAGGAAAACTCTGAATTCAAACCTCTTAAATATTCGCTTGGGGTGGTCATTACTAGAATAGGCGCAGTCCTACTTAGTGATCTATTTCAATTTAAATTTTGAGTAAGACCTTTAGAGATTAAATCCTTGACTGAGCAAGCCTATTACTGAGTAATACCTTTACTAAGACCTTTACTGAGTAAGATTATTACTGAGTAATACCTTAACTAAGACCTTTACTGAGTAAGACTATGATTGAGTAATAACTTTACTAAGATCTTTACTGATTAAGACCTTTTCCTAAATAGAACATTAAAGTAGTTCTGGTTATAGTGAAAGAGTCAAAGTTTTCCATAACAATATAAACAGCACCTGCTTCAAACTCACCAGTTGTTTAAAGAACAGAAGAAAAATTAATTTGTTTACCATTCTATTTACAAGAGTCTCCATGCCACCCAGGAGAAAATGAAGCTCAAAGTTGGGCAGGTGAAAGTGCTGAGTAGATAAAGCATGTTTGTCTACCATTGTTGCTATGCTGATAGTGATGAAAATGTATCATGGTGTATAAACATTTACATATGTAGGCATTTACATATATACACATTTGCATGTGTGTTCATCTATTTCAGTTTGAAATGCATTATTTTAGAAATTATATTCTCCGTTTTTTTTTTTTTTACGAGATTGATCATTTTGGAAAATAAACTGTTAGACAGAATTGTAAATATAAACAAATTTTAATAAATATTTTGTATTATAGATATATCCTTGGAACTTGATGAGGCGCCTGGAAAATAGACTGGATGGGAGCTGCACAAGGTTGTTGCGTGTGGTTTTGAACATATCGTGGAAGCAACATCCCACAAGAAAGCAGCTATATGGTCACATAACCCCTGCTACACAAACCATCCAAGTAAGGCGAACAAGACATGCTGGAAAAGTAAGGATGAGCTAATAAGCAACATCCTTCTGTGAAAACTGGCCCATGGACATGCTAGGGTGGGCCATCCAATAAAGACCTACATAGACAAGCTATGTGTGGATACGGCATGCTGTGTGGAAGGCCTCCCGGGGTCAATGAGCAATAGGGAAGGTTGGTGAGAGATTGTCATGGATATCCATGCCACTGGCGCAAAATGATGATGATGATAGATATACCCAAAGATTCTTTTTTTTTTACTAGGGCCAGTTTAGCCCAGTCAGTAGAGTATCCACCTACAAATTACAAGATTCTGGGTTTGATACTGGTCCCTGCCAACTCAGAACATGAGTAGCACAGCTTGGTAAATAGATCTATGTGTTAAAGTGTGAAGTTGACGGTAGGTGTGGCGCTCCACCTCAACAAAAAAAGTATCTATGGTTTAGCGCTAGCAAAAGGGGATAGACTCCCTTGCTGTCCAGCTGATACTGACAATAGGCCACTTTGCCCAACTTTTTTTTACGAATAATAGATAATAATAAATTGTAGTAATGTCGGTGGAGTGGCCTATTGTCGGTATCAGCTGGACAGTGAGGGATTCTATCCCCTTTTCACTAGCACTAGACAAAGGAGGTGGAATGCCACACCAACCATCAGCCCCTCACTTTATAGCATGGATCTAAGCTCTGTTACTGAGTTGGTGTGGCCGATATAGAACCTGGAACCTGTGGTTCTTAGGCGTATGCTCTACCAACATAGTAATAATGATAATAAAAATGATAAATAACCGGGACTGAACCGGAAAATGCAATTTCTAGGTGGGTGTTCTGTTGACTGAGCTAAATTTTTTTATTATCATTAATTATTGCTTTATTATCTATCATATTTTTATTGTCTTTTATCTATTATTTATTATTTTTCATTTCACTCCTTATGAGTTTTTCACACCAGCATGAGCTGATGGTCTTTCACTGGAGTCTGAGTGACAACAAGTCTCCTCAGATCTCCAGGACTCTTCTGGATATTCTAACCAATTTCAGAAATGCTGTTGTCTGGATGATCTCAATTCTTCCTTTGATTCCCAATTCCTCTAGTCTTTTTTCTAAGCTTTTTGTGACAGTTCCAAGTGCAACAGCTAATGTAAATGTGTGGTGACAGAGATGAAACAATAAACCATGTATTAAGTGAATGCAGCAAATTAGCACAACAAGAATACAAAACTAGGCACATCTGGGTTTGGAAAGATGATCCCACTAGGAATTATGCAAAAAATTAAATTTTGACCGTACAACAAAATGGTATATGCATAAACCAGAATCTGTTCTTGAGAATGAAACACATAAAATTCTCTGATTAAGACAGATCACCTTATCCCAGCCAGAAGACCAGAACTAGTATTGATTAACAAGAAAAAGAGAATTTGTCAACAGGTAGATTTTGCAGTTACAGCAGATCACAGGGTGAAGATGGAAAAAATATAGACAAATACCTGGACATTGCGAAAGAATTGAAATAGCTGTGGAATATGAGGGTGAAAGTGATGCCAATTGTAGTTGGTGCACTTATTATTATCATTATTATTATTATTATTATTAAAGGGGTCAGTTTAGCTCAGTTGTAGAGTGTCCACCTAGGAGTCACAAGGTTCCTAGTTTGATACTGGCCCTCACCAACTCAGTGTATGAGTAGCACAGGGATCTGTGCAGTAAAGTAAGGCGCTGATAGCTAGATGTGGCCTAGCACTAGTGAAAAGAGGATAGACTCCCTAGGTGTCTGGCTGATACCAACTTTAGGCCACCCCGATGACTACTTTATCATTATATACTAAACAGCTTAAACCTTTTAAGTTCCTGTTGTAAAAGTAGTCCATGATGAAGCCAAGAATTAGCTGATGATGATCACTTGTTAATTATGATGCTTTAAAATGAAAGGTAAAGTAGAGAAGTCAACCACCAAACACTTGAATAAAACTTTCAGAAGAGGCGAGGATCATCAAAAAGATACCAGATGGAGAGAATTAGATAAGCTTCAAAAAACATAGAGGATTTCTTGAGAGGTTCCCCATGAATTCTTAGTTGATTAAAAAACAAAACTACTTTTGATACACCCCAGTAAATTACAATGGAGAACAGAAAAGATGAAACAAGCTCAAAAGGAAATGAAGAAAAAAAAAAAACAAAAAAAAGAAGAAAATAGATAAGTATTCTAAGTAAAATGTTTTTAAAACTGAAAAAAAAATTGATTTAGTAATCCAACTAGAGTGAAAAACATTTCTTTTTTTTATTTGAATGTTAATCTCTTCTTGATAAAGAGAATGTTTGATCTTTCGCCCCAAGTTACATGCAAATAAATAAAGTCAGTTACAATGTAGATAAAATGAAATAAAAAATTCATATATAATTTTTTTTATTTTTCCTTTTTGACTTGGTAGATGTAAGAAAATCTTAAATTTAAGTTCAACTAAAACAAATGTAAAAAAAATACAAAAAAAAAACAAAATAAAAAACGAATGTTTGGTTTTCTGTTATTTTTTTTTTATTTAAATTTCTTTTCTTTTGGCTTTTGATTTAAGTTTTTATTTTATTTTTTTTAATAAAAGAATATTCCTTCCACACATATGCATGCACACATACACATACACACACACACATACACACAAAATGTGAGCACATACACACACAAACAAACATACACACAACTTATGAATATACACCAGCACATTCTCAGAAGGTGTCCTAAAATTAATCTTTTATAAAGAAAGGCAATTAGTTTCTATCTGATTTGCAGGGCGTATATATATATATATATATATATATATATATATATATATATATATATATGAGTCTGTCTATACATGCAATGTTTTATATGTATGTCTGTGTGTGAATATATATGCTGATATACATTTGTTATTTTTGTTAATGGTTATATTTTAAGACAACACACATGTGCTCACACACAAACAAAGAAAACACACATACATACATACATACATACATAGATACATATATAACCATTCCCATACATGTATAATTGTATAGAAACAAGTATATATATATATATAAATACATTTAAATTCATGTAGATTTTATATCTTTCTTTTAAACTATTCAGCTTTTACAAGGGCACACACACACACATGATAATCTCATATATATATATATATATATACATACATATATATATATATGTATATATATATATATATATGTGTGTGTGTGTGTGTAGTTGTGTAAATATGTACATGTACAATTGTATAGAAACAAGTATATGTATATATAAATATATTTAAATTTACGTAGATTTTATTTTTTTCTCTTAAACTACTCAGCTTACATAAGGGCACACACATCCATGTTAATTCATATATATATATATATATATATATATATATATATATATATATATATGCATGCATGTGTATGTGTAATTGTGTAAATATGTAGACACCTACATGCACTGTTAACAGATTAAACTTGTCAGCACTTGTCAGCACTTGAGGTATTAAGAATCTTTTTTTATATAAAGCCAAAGATGTGCAAATCAACAAATAAGCCACTTGAACTAACAAAACAAAACAAAACAACAAAAAAAAGGGCAAACAGAAAATGTAGAATCTAAGAATTAGCAAACAGACAACTTCAATCAGCAGACAGCCCAGAGATAGGATCTTTATTGAAAGAAAAAGAACGCCAAAACACTACAAAACTAGGAAATCAAATTAAAAATTAAGAATGAACAAAAATAAATAAATAAAACTCAAAAATAAAATAAAATAAAATGAAATAAAATAGAATGAATAAATAAAAATGGCTGCATCAGGAATAAGTGGTTTTTACGTCTTTGATTTTTGTGAAATTTTCGACTGTTTTGCTTTTCTCTTAATTCAAATTAAAGATCAATATTTTTTTATTGATTTCTTGGTTTTTGTATTTTGTTTGTTTTTGTTTTTTTTTGTTTTTTGTTTTTGTTTTTATCTCCCGAAACAAAACAAAATTGCAATTGTTTTCTTTCCAGCTAATTTTTCGTTTTCAATTTTATTTTTTAATTTTATTTTTTTAATTTCTTTCTTTCACCTCTCACCTTTCTGTTTTCTTTTTGTTTGTTTTGTTTTTAAACTTTTTTCTTTTTCTCTCTTATCTTTCTCATCTCCAATTTTTCTGGTATTTTCTTCTTATTCCCCCCCCCAACCATCTCTCATCATAACATTTTCTTTTTTTTCCTCTTTATTTTTATTTGTTTTTGTTTTTTTTATTTTTAATTTTAATTCTCCCTTTTTATTCTCTCTTTCTCTCTCTCTCTCTCTCTGAACTTCCAATATTTTATCCCTTACTTTTTATTCCCCCTTCTCTCTCCTTCTCCCTCTCTGGTTCCCAATATTTTCTCTTTTACATTTTCTCTCTCTCTCTCTCTCTCTCTCTCTCTCTTCTCTTCTTTGAACTTCCAATATTTCTCCCTTATTTTTTATTCCTCCTCTCTCTTCCTCTCTTTCTCTCAGGTCCCTAATATTTTCCCTTTTATTTTATTCCCCCTCCACTCCTCTCTCTCTCTTTCTCTCCTCTCTCTCTCCTTCTCTCAGTTTCCCAATATTTTCTCCCTTACTTTTTATTCCTCCTCTCTCTCCCTCCCTTTCTCTCTTACATTTTATTCCCCCTCTCTCCCCTCTCTTAATATATTCTCCATTATGTTATATTCCTCCTCTCTCTCCCTTTCTCTCTCTGTATTTCCCAATATTTTCTCTCTTAATTTTATTTCCCCTCTCCCTCCCTCCCTCTTTATCTCCTTCTCTGTTTCCTAATATATTCTCCCTTACTTTATATCCCCCCCTTTATTTTTCCATAAACATTTCCTTCATTCTCTTTGTCCTTAAAAAACTTTTCCCTAACTTAACTTTTGTGTTTTCCACCTTTTTTCCCTCTCACTTTTATATCACATGACCTTTTTTTTATCTATCAATATCTTCATTTAGTTCTTTAAAAAGAATTAGTAACCTGGTTATTCAATTAAATAACATGTTGTATTGACTTCTACAAATTTAAGATAAGATTTAAGATTGGTATCATGATTAGCAAGCTGGACTAGTACACCAATTATTAGTCTGTACTTTTGAGATGAGCCTTGATGTGAATAATTGTGATGTTTTGGACTGTTATCATCATCTTTATTATGATATGTATAAATACGTTTCTGCTGCTGTATCCTCCAGCCTTCCTCAGGTGTTCCTTGTGTATCCAAGTATAGTAATGACCCAACCAACGGTCAAACTATTTAGAATGATTTCTTAGGTTGGGTCAGTACTATACTCAGATACACAGGGAACACCTGAGGAAGGCCAGTAAATACAACTGCCAAAACGTTGTGTTTGTACATACCACAATAAAGATGAGGACAACAGTCTGAATTATCAAAATTATAGTACAATAATGTTAGTGATTTTACCTTTCAACGGGTGCCTCATACTTCAGGTCTTGTGCCAAATTAAGTTAATATAAATAACTAGAAACTAGATAAAAATGCCTGATGTGAAAAATTATTTTAAAAATTAATTAATAAATTCAATTTTATTGGTATTTTGCAAATAAAGGCATGAAACCTGAAATCCCCAAATTTTAGAGCAAAAAATGGGAAAATTAAAATGATTAATAAAAACAGGTTTCCTTGGGCGTTCAAAGAGGCACCCTCCGATCAATCGGCTGGTCATGTCGAGACCTAGCACCAATATATTTTGACCATATTGCCCTTATTACAAGCCCCAACCCTTTTTATCATATATATATTTACCAACCCCTCCGCACGAGCAGGATGTGACACAAGGACAATTTCTTAACCGGAGTTCAACAGGTTTGAATTCAGAGTTTTCCCTCTCTTAGACTGGTTGCCTAACTAAGGTTAAAGAGCCCAGCCTGCCCTATTATTTATCCATAGCTGGAGGGAGAGTAGGATTCATACCTTTCCTAAGGGTATTAGCACTAAGTGAAATGCAATTACCACATCCAGGATTTAAACTCGGGGCGACGAGTCCATTTCCTATGACTTTAACCATTACACCACGCGCTACCCTTTTTATCATATAAGTGTGATATTAAACTATCTGATGGTAACATTCTATTTCTGGAGAATGTGGAGCACCTCTTCATCACCATTGCTTCCAGGTCCACTGTGAATGAAATGCCAAGGGAACTGGAAAATGTTTTTGTATCTATCCATATGTAAGCATGAGGGTTTCACAGTTTAAACTTTATCATATTTTTGTTTTTTCCCTTGACAATAAATCATCATCATCATCAAAGTGTACTGGCAGCAAGGATTCTTTTGAATCTCTTGTCATCCATCCCTATCAGTAATCGCATCTTGGTAAGTCCTCTAGACAACATCCAGTATCCACACAGAGATGATGAATGTTTTTGTTGGTCAGTCAACAATATGTAGGAGAACATCATTTATGATTTCGTCCTTGCTTCTCACAGCAGTGCCCAGCATATCTTGCTCATCTTAATTGTATGGTTTGCAAGATGGGAGTTAAGTGTAGGGGTCTACTTCCAGGATTTATTCAAAACATCATGCAGTATCCTTGTGTAGTTTCGATCAAGTTTTTTCTCCAGGTGGTTCATTAAAGTGCAAGGGGTGCAACCATATAATAGTACTCATACAACTACAGCTTACAACAGTTCTTTAATAAGTTCTTTTCAAGAAATATATCCTGAAGATGCTCCTAACCACATTGTCATATATATATATATATATATATATATATATATACATAAACATATATACATACACATACCAACCCCTCCGCACGAGCATGATGCGACAGCAGGTTTGAATTCAGAGTTTTCCTTCTCCTAGACCGGTTGCCTAACCAAGGTTAAAGAGCCCAGTCTGTCCTACTATTTACCCATAGCTGGAGGGAGGTAGGATTCATACCTTTCCCAAGGATATTAGCGCTAAATGAAATGCAATTACCAATCAAGGATTTGAACTCGGGCGACAAATCCATTTCCCATGACTTTAACCATTACACCACGCACTTCCACATTGTCATATATAGCATTTTGGTTCTTACAACATCATACTACTTCACCTGGGTGACTTAGCTAGTGTAAATGAACGAGATCTCAGCAGTAAATAAACCTTATTGTGAATTTTGAGGCTTTATACTGAGAAGCGCCAGTGGAACCTCCTATCAAATATGAGTCCAGGTTATCCCTCTCCCATAAGAAAGAAGAATACAAGCAAATGGTTTCCCCCTCCTCTAGAGAAATCAAAAGCATAGAGATTCCTTTGACGCTCAGAATGGATTAATTAAAGAGTAAGTTTTAAATATTTTTTCTCTCTTTATTCTTTGGTTTATTCAATTTTTATTCATGTGTTTTTTTTTTTTTCCTAAAATTTTAATTCAGCAATTCCTGCACTCATTTAATGCTTTTTATAAATAGAATAATCATAATATACTGAAGCAATGGAAATAAAAATACAAAGGAGACAGAAATGTGCTAATTTGAATCTGTTATCTTAACATTATAACCCCAAAACCTTTTTATTGACATTTAAATCTAATCTAAAGATATTATCAGGTTTTAATTTTTTTTAAATTATCAGCAACTTCAATCCCTTACTTTGAAATTTTTATCTCACCTACAAAAAAAAAAAGATAATGAATATAAACTGTCAAAGTAAGTTTACATATAAAATTGCATAAAATAAGATCACATGCTGTTTGATTTCCATATTAGGATTTCATTGCAAAAGAATTACCTAAGTGAAAGTGGACTTTTATCTGTTGCAAAAAATAGGAGGCCTCTTGTTATCATCACTCCAACTTTATGATACACACATTATATATATATATATATATATATATATAGTATAGTATAATGTATATGGTTATCACTAGCTCAGTTGGTGAATTACTGGCAGACCAAGTTTTTTTTATGGTATTATTAGTGAAGAGCTCAAAATCAGTGATAGAGCTGTTATATATATAAGAATATATTTATAATATAATATAAGACAAAATGAATGTGAAAATGGTTAGCATATGAAGGTACTCAATGCTAAAATAGTATAAGATATATTTTACATGCAAATTTTTGTGACCCTGAGTTTTTCATCATCAGACAGACTGTCTGACGAATGCAAACTAGCATATATATATATATATATATATATATATAATATAAGTAAGTAAGTAAAGTCGATGGGGCGGCCTGAAGTCGGTATCAGCCAGTCAGCGAGGGAGTCTATCCCCTTTTCAATAGCGTTAGACCAAGGAGATTGTTTTTTAGCATCTGAGGTGGAGCGCCACACCTACCATCAGCTCCTTACTTTACCGCACAGATCCCTGTGCTACTCTTACGCTGAGTTGGCGAGGACCGGGATCGAACTAGGAACCTTGTGGTCTCTAGCCAAACGCTCTACCGACTGAGCTAACCCGGCCCCTATGGGAGTCAAATGGGGAAATCAATCTGACAGTGTGTGGAAAAATATAGAAAACTCCAAGTGTTTAAAAGGATGAATATTTATTCTTGATGGTAATGTTGACGCTATAACATTTCTGTTTTTGCAACCTTCTTCAGGATCCATAGAGAGATCTTGTGTGGGAGACATTAACTCTTAACGTCCTATACCACCTCATTCCATCCAGCCAGAAGTCACATTCATTTTCCTAATCCACCCCAAAAGGTAACCTTTGTTTAAATGTAGTATTAAACATATATAGAAGTCTTTGATTTGAAGGAAATAACAGGTAACTTTAAATGAAAAGTCCATTTTTAGCCATTTATTGATAAATCCTTATAGAAATGGGGCTCTGGACTTGGAAAATTCTGAACAGGATGTTAAGAGTTAAGTTCCGGCTTGTTTGGTGATGAGTATTGCTGCTCATGTATTGGCCAATACATGACCAGCAATACTCATCACCAGAAAACCTAGAATTTAACGTCTCCATGTGTCCTGTAGAAGGTTGCAAAAACCAAAACATTATAGCGTTGACATTACCATCAAGATTAAATATTCATGGTTTGGAACACTTTGTGTTTTTCTATATTTTTCCTTATATATATATATATATATCACTTACTACAATGTTGTAATTGAGCACATTATAAACTATGCCATGGCGATTCTCATAGTTGAATGTTTTGGGTATATTCTGCAAATCTTTAATTTCTCTCATATTTTTAGCATTTGATTTGCACTATAAAGATACCTGATGAGCAAACATATTTTTCTATTATTAAAAGTGTGTGTGTGTGTGTGTGTGTCTATTATATAATTATTCAGATGAATATTGACTATTTTATGGAATCATTCTCAGAACTCATTTGCCATATTGTCTGGGTTTTTTTTTTCTTTTGGTGGGGTATTTTAGAAAAAAAAACCCAGACTTTTTTCAGAACGGCTAGAGAGAAAAAGACAAAAAAAATGACGTTATTTTTCTCCATATGATTCACACTATTATCATACAGGCTGTCTGGACAGGATTTTCATTGAAAAATCTCTTTAAAAAGATAATGAATAAATAAATCCCAAAAGATGTGAAATATGGCTGAATTGTATGAATTGTGCAGCTGATAATATGCAAGAAAAAAGGTCAAGAGAACCTGAAAAGTCATTTTTAAAAGTCCATAAATCTGCAAACATTTTGGAATTACATAAAACAACAATGATCCACATATATAAAACATATCTATCTATCTATCTATCTTAGTTGATATATATCTCTTTCTATCTAGGATCATATCTATCAATCAATCTTAGTTCCTATCTAGCTGGCTATCAATGTATCTATCATCATATCTCTCAATCTTACTTCATATCTATCTTTGACTCTCGGTTCATATCTATCTATCTACTATCTATTTATATATCTATATAAAACACTATCTACTTATCTATCTGTTTATCTAGGATCATATTGATCTATCAATTTCAGTTCCTATCTATGTCATTAGGATCATATCTCTCAATCTCACTTTATATCTATGTCTAGGAGTATATTCATCTATCTAACTATCATCATATCTATGTATTAATCTTACTTCATGTCTATCTTTCACTCTCAGTACTATCTATCTATTTATCTATCTATGGTTATATCTATATAAAACACTATCTACCTATCTATCTCAGTTCATATCTATCTATCTAGGATCATATCAATCTATCTCACTTCATATCGATCTATCTGTCTAGGATCATATCTATCAATCTTACTTCATGTCTATCTTTCACTCTCAGTACTATCTATCTATCTATCTATCTATCTATCTATCTCTATCTATCTATCGTCATATCTATCGTCTATCTACTCTCAGTACTATCTATCTATCTATCGTCATATCTATCTATCTATCTATCTATCTATCTATCTCAGTGGTCAATTCCCCAAGCATATATTTCAAGATGGCTGCCTTTTGTTACCTTGTCCAATAAATATCCTTTTTTTATTGGTATGTTTTTTAAACCCTATTCTGACCAAGAGGGGAATGATTTTTAAAAATTTTCTTTGTTGAATTTTATGGAAGGGTTAGAAAAAAAGACTTTTTAAACAATGTGCTAATCGTATTGAACTGTGATATGAATAATTGCACATGTCTCTTACATTTTCAAACTTATTCACTGGTGAAGCAAGGACGACCTCATAAGTGATGTTCTTCTGTAGACAACTACACATGGACACACCAGTGTAGGCCAATCAGCAAAAACCTACATCAATCATCTCAGTGTGATACTGGATGCCATGCAGAAGACATGACCATGGAACCTATGTTTTTGGGCTAAATGATTTAAAGTTAAAATCTAGCTTCTAACTTCTAGTCACCTGACTTTAGTTTCTCCAATGAAATTGATACTATTTAAAATTCTATGTGGAATTGTATCATATGAACATAACATGAAACAGGCACAAAAAGCTTTCTATGTAGTAATTACAGATTCTCCAGTCTTAAAAAAATGTTTTTTCCCACTTGGATTAAATAAAGAGTTTGATCAGAAATTCCCTGTACTTTGTATATTGCAGCCAAGCTGAAGACAATAATCTGAATCAGGTAAATAATGTAAATAGAAATATTGTTGGGGTGCATTTATTTACTGTATTTCAAAATGATTCATTTTATCAGAATTTTGAGAAATTCTAAGCACTAGGTGTAACATACCATAGAAAAAAATATATATATAACAAAATATTTGTTAAATAAATGCATCCCAATGACATGCAACACTACAATTTGGCCCTTAGTTGAGATAGATGTGCAGTCAAATAGGTCTCCTCTGATCAATCAGCTGGTCACATCAAGCCCTAGCTCCTATATGATTGTCCCAACCTTATTGCACTTGTGGCAAACTCCAACCATTTTTATCATATATGTGCAAGAAAGCAGTGGCTGAGGTCTTAATGTCAAACTCTATTGATGATTAACTTCCAATTCTGGAGCCCTAAGGTATCTGGAATACCCCTTCATCACCATTGCTCCCAAGTTCACTCTGATCCGGAGTGGTAGTACCTGTTGGTGTCCATCTATGGGTTAAATAGAAAAAACATGAGTTTAAAAAAAAAAAAATTCAGTTTGAAAAAAAATTGAGTACCCATGAAGAATGAATTAAACAAAACATCTTTGGTATAAAATATCCCCACAAGTGTTGACATGCCGTAAAATCCAACCAACTAACAAATCAGATGCATCCTGTGTGTCATGAATATATTACTGACACTTTATGAATTTGTTTAGAGATTATGGAAGTAAGAATTTTTTTTCAGTTCTTACCCTAACGAAGCACCTGGAGAATAAGCTAGATTGTAGCTACACAAGAATGCTGCATGGAAAACAAGACGTGGAAACAACATCCCACTAGAAAACAGCTGTACCGCCATCCGCCCCATATCACACAAACCACCCATGTGAGGTGAACAAGAAACTGCTGGAGAAACAAGGATGAACTCATAAGTGACATTCTTCTGTGGAAGCTATCACATGGGAATGCCAGAGTAGGTTGACCAGAAAAGAAGTACACAGACCAACTCTGCACGGGTACTGGATGCTGCGCAGAGGACCCCCCCAGGGGCAATGAATAATAGGGATGGCTAGTGAGAGATTTCATGGAGATCCAAGCTGCTAGCGCGACATGATGATGATGATATGGATTCAAACAACTTAATATGTGTATGTGTGATAACGTCAGCATAATTATCTTTATGGTCGATGATGCCACATAATTTGGTACAACAATCTCACCAGAAGGTAGCCACTGGTCAGAATATAATCATTCCATGTAAGAAAAATCTGAACGAAGGGAATAAGGATGAATACTGATCGATCAGGAACAGAAACAAGAAAATCAACAAAAGACGTCATCACATACGTCACCACATTTCGCTTGGGACAAACTCTTCAAGAGTTTTTTTTTCTATTTGGAAAGGGTCACGAAAGAGTAATGACATATCTTTAATGTAAAAGAAGAAAAGAAAAGAAAGGACTTTTCAAACCAAATAAAAACGTTGGTAAATTTACTTTCTAAGTTTATCTGACTCCAATTTAAATAGAGTGCACCAATATTTCCCCCTGCACTAAATCACTGGAAAGAAAGAAAGAAACTCAAATAGAAAGAAAAAATAAAACAAAACAAAACAAAAAGAAACAATCTTCCAAGTTATTTACCTTTGGAACAAAAGAGTTCCACACAACACAGTGATTAAACAACCATGCTTTCCAATAAGGGAATGAAAAATCCACAAAAGCTTACAACTCTCTCTCTCTCTCTCTCTCTCTCTCTCTCTCACACACACACACACACACTTTTATCAAATAAAAGTCACTTTTCTTTTGCAGTTTAAGGAGCCCACCCCATGTTTCTGGGGTAGCTTGAGAGATTAGGCGTGCTCAGGGGTAGGGCTTGTATATTAAGGATTATTTTATGTTTTATTTTTGCCTTTAATATTTGTAATGCCCCACCCCTATTAAATCTCTTATACTTTATCTTACCCTTTTTCTACCTAGATTTTAAAAATAGAAGGTTATTAGGTGCAAGCGACATTAATTTGGTCTTTTTACAAGGTCAGTTGTTTTATCATTGGGTGACTTGGAACAAGTAGGTAAATTGTTAGCAAACACTTGGAAAGAGAGAGAGAGGGGGTAGAGAGGAGATGGGGAGTCAATGAGAACTGAAGAGAAAGTATTAAATAGAAAGAGTCTTTAGAGAATAAATATTTCTTTTGATGTATGAAAGACAAATTCTTTCATTCTTTCTTTCCTTCTTTTTTTCTAGAAAGGAATTTCTTTACAAGAAATGCATTCTTTCTTTCTTTCTTTTCTTCTAGGAAGGAATTTCTTTATAAGATATATATTCTTTCTTTCTTTCTTCTTTCTAGGAAAGATATTTTCTCATTCTTCATTATGAGGAATTTCTTCATAAGATACACATTCTTTCTTTCTTTCTTTCTAGGAAGGAATTCCTTTAAAACTATTTTCTCATTCTTCATTAGAAATACATTCTTTCTTTCTTTCCTTTTAGGAAGGAATTTATGTTTAAGATATACATAATTTATTTCTTACTTTCTTTCCTTCTCTCTTTCTAGGAATGAATTTCTTTATAAGATATGCATTATTTCTTTCTTTCTTTCTTTCTAGGAAGTTTAACAGGTTTGAATGCAGAGTTTTCCTTCTCTTTGATTTGTTGCCTAACCAGGGTTAAATAACCCATTATGGTTAAATAATAGGGCAGACTAGGCTCTTTAATCTTGGTATGGCAACTGGTCTTGGAGAAGGAAAAATTTAAATTCAAACCTGTTCATCTGTGCTTAAGAAATTGACCTAGTGTCACATCCTACATAATATATATATATATATATATATATATATATATATATATATATATATAATATAAAAAAATTTGGCATAACAACAACCCAAAGAAAAAAGAAGAAGAATCTGAAATTTTTTCTCTTGCTTTTTTTCATAGGAATTTTTTATTACTTACCAATATACATGTCCCATAAGGACTGGACAATTTTTATCATCCATTTTCAAGAGCAAGTGTCCCAATCATTATGGGACATCCCATATAAAAAGTTACTTAGTATAAAAATCTCCACGGGATGGCACAGATTTTATTAAACTTGGCTGAGTTTCATAAAATTAAAATTGTTGTTTTGTGCAAAAAGCCAAATCCATAATATTAGGAGAGCACTCTGCAGGTGACATTTTATAGATAGATGCAACCATTCAGCCTTTTAATAACAATTCAATTAAACTGATACAACAACTATTGTCTTACTTATACAGGACCCTTGGTGGACATTTCTCTTTTTATTAAAGGTCATCAAAAACTATAACATGAGATTCAAAAGCCAGGATTCTCCTAAATACTCTAGCTGATCTTAACAGTGCTGTCATCTAGATCAGTAGTTCTCAACCTTTTTTATTATCTATGGACCTATTGATTCCTATTTTACTCAGCCATTTCGGCTGGGGCTTTAGAATACACCAACTGCACCTCTGCAGAGGGGGCCACCAATCGGCTGTCATGTCAAGCCCTAGCACCTATATGATTTCCCCAACCCTATTGCCCTTATGGTAAACTCCTTTTTATCATATGGGTGCTAGAAGGCGGTGACTGAGGGTCTTCATGTCCTAGGAATGACATTAAACTCTGATGGGAGGTTCCAGTTTTGGAGGTTTGAGGAATGTGGAGAGCCCCTTCATTACCATTGCTCTTGGTCCACTCTGACCTGGAGTGGTAGTACTTGTTAGGGTCTCATCTATGGGTTAATAGAAAAATGTGTTTATAAAAAAAATTGAGTATCTGTTATGAATGAATTTATTTCAAGACTTTATCGGAATTAAATCCCCCACTGAGGTTGATATGCCATAAAACAAAACAAAATTATTTTACTCTGGTAAACTGTTGTAACTTAATGAAGGTTACTAAATGAGAAATAACCAAAATGGAGGTTGGAAATGAAATGGAATCTTTATAACATAAAAAAATACAATATTTAACAGCAGCATGAAGAAAGGTAAACCACTCCTAGTGGTATAAGACTACTCAATCAGCATAATGCTCCTGTATTTATGAAGACTGGGTCATGCCCATTAATGTTCATATGTAGGGTATATAAAATAAACCCTCATAACCATTTGATGTTTAAAAGCCCTATGGTATTTTTATAATTAAATATTTTTTGCTTGCCTGGACCCCCCCTCCAAAAAAAAAAAATGTCCCTAGACCAGAGTTTAGGTCTAGATGATCTAGATTCATTCACTGGTCTCCAATTCCCCCAAGCTCTAATCCACTGTATGTGGGATGGATAATTTCATATGTATATTCTCAAATATATACATATTTCTGTTGATGTGAAAGGGGGTTAAAGTGACACCAAGTCTACTCATGTCTCCAGGACTCTCCTAAGTATTTTAGCTGATCTTGACAGTAATATGGTTTAGATGATTCATTCTCTGGTCACTAATTTCTCTACTCTCTTCCAGTGTGTGTGTGTGGGGGGCAGATAATTACATACATATATCCTCAAACATTTACACATTTTTGAATTAGATAAACTAGCAAGAATATGCGCCCTCTTTATTTATATTTTAAAGTAATAGAATATATTAGATTAGTGTTATAGGTGATATACCCTATAGACTAATGAAATGCCCCGACGGTTACTATAAGTAACAGGGACAATTATGGCTTGTAGAGTAAGCCAATGCGAGTCAGCTCATAACTCTTCTCTGTACTGTAATTGTCTACTCTTTTGTTAATACATTTTCCTACATTTGTTACCCGTCGTTTTGTTCTTATTTGACCCCTTAAAACCCCACAACAATTAGAAAGACTAATGAAATCATATAAGAATGCATATAAAAAGATTACACCTAGTTTAATTATATTTTAATTGGTTTCTGTATAAAATCATTCATAGGATTGATTTTAATATGTTTGAGAATTAAACAATAATAGTAGAGATCAATAATATTAAGTAATTATTTATTAAACCTGGTTTTGTTAAAACCAGTATGCAAATTAACCACACCATATATTATGTTAACCTTTATTTCTTTGTGATATATAAGACACACTGCAGAATTTAAACGCACAAATAGCATGGGCTGTTTTGATGCAAATCTAACTGAGATTTTTCATAGACATTGTTAATAAATAAGATTTATTCAATGTATTAATAATTTTGAATATAAATTAAATCAGATATTAATAAACTTACACAATTCATGAGGGTATTGTGACATAAGTAGTAACATGGTTTTAATTACAGACAGAAATCGAATCTCCATTATAATAAGAAGATATAGTTGAATATCATGCAACTTTCTGAGCCCTAAATTAAATACTCATTGATAAACTTATGCAAATTCTGAGAGTATTGTGACATAAGTAGTGACATAATTTCTGTTCCAGACAGACAGACACTGTATTTCCATTATAATAAGATAAACATTATATTATTATTATAATTATATGGTTAAAGTATTTTAATGATTTTACATTATGTCTCTTTCAATCATGTCAGTTGATGTCAAAGGTGATTAAAGTGAAAATTAGTTCTTGTTAACACAATTATTTTATTTTGTCAGTCAAATAAATTTATAATTCTTTACTGCATAATTGAAGAATTTTCATTTCATGTCACTGATCTTTCAATTTAGTTGGGAATTAATGCACAACAATTATGTTGATTAAAAAACTGAATGTCTGATTTCATCATTAACCAAACGAAAAGGCATTGAAAATATTCCAAACTTTATTTACGAGGAAATCCATATCTGTCTCTAACTAAAATTATTGTTTATATATGGATGTATATAATCATAGCCCAGTGAAAACCCAGTCTGCCCTACTATTTATCTAAATAAAAAATGTTGCTATAATATAGCAACATTTTGGAGGTGCATGGTGTAATGGTTAGAGTCGTGGGAAATGGACTCATCGATCCAAGTTCAAATCCTGGACAAAGTTGTTTGCATTTCACATAGTACTAATACCCTTGCAAAAGGTATGAATCCAACTATTCTCCCTCCAGCTATGGGTAAATAGAAGGGTGGATTGGGATCTTGTATTCTGAAAAAAAATAACGTTCCATTCATTCTTCATTTCTATCTCGGTAAATACAGCTTTAAACTTGCTACTTTTTTGACACAACTTGTATTTTGAAAAAAATTAATGAATGGAATGTTAATCTTTTTTTCAGAAAACAAGGTGTGTTAAAAAGTACAAAAATTCTTGATGCTTTTTTTACACACCTTGTATTCTAAAAAAAATTATGCTCCATTCATTCTTCATTTCTATCTTGGTAAATACAGCTTTAAACTTGCTACTTTTTTTATACTACTTGTATTTTGAAAAAAAATGAATGAATGGAACATTTTTTTTTTTCAGAATACAAGGTGTGTCAAAAAGTACAAAAAATCTCGCTAGTTTTTGACACACCTTGTATATGTTATTCTTATTCTACTATTGAATCTTTAATGATTAAATAAGAATAGGCATTACTTTTTGATTGCCCCTTTGTGTTCTTATTATGATCAACATGATGATGCTTTTTTGACACACCTTGTATTATGAAAAAAAATAATGTTCCATTCATTCTTCATTTCTATCTTGGTAAATACAGCTTTATACTTGGTAATTTTTTTAACACTACTTGTATTTTGAAAAATATTAATGAATGGAACGTTATTTTTTTTTTCAGAATACAAATTTTTTTTAGTTTTTTGACACACCTTGTATACATTATTATTCTACTATTGAATCTTTTATGATTAAATAAGAATAGGCATTACTTTTTGATTGCCCCTTTGTGTTTTTATTATGATCAACATGAGGTAATAAAGATTAAAACATCAGCTCATTGTTATCATTTCTTTTTCATGAGCTGTGAATCTTCAGGTTGTATTCTGAGCAATAAACTTGACATTTGTTTGGCAGTCAATCATGGTGTCATTTTCTATTACACTTATCATATTATGTAATTGTGGCTGCTCAACAAATCTACTGCTGAAAGGCAATGGTTCAACTTGTGATGGCTGTTTGTAGATGTCAGGATAATGTCATCATCTGATGAAGGCAGGTCATAAGGGACTGAAACCTTATAGTGGCTGATGTACGAATTTTTCTTTGCACTCCCAAAAGTTTACAGAGTCATTGGGGGCAATATATATATATATATATATATATATATATATATATATATATAAGTTGGGTTAACAAAGATGTGAAATCAACAGGGCTTGCTAACTGACAATTTTTTGCCTATGCAATTTTCAAACCAAGTTGTGGTTTTAGTTATGAATGAGAAATTATCAACTACTAAGTGCTGGTGGCTTCTTATCTACACTATCCTGACTTAGGTATACATGATTTCTCAATGATATGATGCAGGTGATACTAAATACACATACTCACACACACTCACACACACACCACTCACAATATATATATATATGTAAATAATAGACCTGTTATATATATATTATATATATATATATATATATATATATATATATCAATGATTGAGCACTCCACTAATAATAACACAAAAAAACTTGGTCCACCACAAACTCACTAAGTGAGCTAGTGATAACCACATACTATAACAATATATGAGAAGATTGAATTCTGCTCATTTGATTTTCTATAAAATCTATCGGACGAGACTAGACTCATTTTTACTCTCTGGGCGAAATAAATTTATTATAGTCAAATGACACTTTGTTAAGTTTTTCTTTCTTTGAACATTAAATATTGCTCTGTATATCATTAATTTATTAGTTATTATACATTGAGCTCGCTTAGAGATTTATAAAAATCCTTGTATAAATCTAGAAGTTTGCACCGACATGACAGTGAGATTTTGATGATCCCAAATAGAATCAGATTATCTTATATATATATATATATATATATATATATATATATATATATATTAATATAGATAAAAGGTGGCTTACTGGTGAATATGGGCACAATCGTTGGAGGTGCACAGAATCCAGGGGTTAAGTCCGTGATAAAACAAATACAAAGTAGAGCAAATTTATTAAAGAAATGGATACAATAGAAACCTACTCGAGTTTCACCATTAGGATCTTCAGGTACCGATTAATTTTAATTGCAGCTGATTACACATGTCCACGTGTAGCTGCAATTAATCGGTACCTCGATTAATTCAGTGGATTTAACCCTGAAGATTCTAATGGTGAAACTCGAGTAGGTTTCTATTGTATCCATTTCTTTTATATATATATATATATATATATACATATATATATATATATATACATATACATATATATATATATTTATATATATTGTAATACACAAATTGGTTGAGATTTTTTTTTAAATGTGTTAAGGAATTTGCTAAATTATTTTCCTCATACTCCTCTTTTTTCCTTTCTCTCTCGGTTCTTGATGTTCTTAAAATCATTTTAGTCCGGCAATTGACCAAGTACTTCTGCCAGTTATTGATACTAGTGAATTTACTGCAGGGTCGGTTTAGCTCAGTCGGTAGAATGTCAGCCAAGGAATCACAAGGTTCCTGGTTCAATACTGGCCCTCGCAACTCAGTATATGAGTAGCACAAGGATCTTTGCACTAAAGTGAAGAGCTGATGGTAGGTGTGGCGCTCCACCTCAGATACCACTTGGTTTAGTGCTAGTGTAAAGGTGATAAACTCCCTCGTTATATGGCTGATACCGACATTAGGCCGCTTTGCTCTAGGCCCTGCAGGTTGTTTCGCCACTACACTCCTTGGCTGCTTATAGAATAGAATCACGTTAAATAATATATAGATATTATCAACCAAAGCCTGAAGAAGATACCAGAAGATCTGAAACACGTGTTGCACATGTAAAACAAAAAGAATAAAAAAATTTTTTTCTGAGAACAAAATACATTTTGCGGACCTTCCTTTTTATAAAATATTGAATTTTCTCCCGTTGGAACCAGAACAACACTTTTTATATATATATATATATATATATATATATATATATATATATATATATATATAATATACTCAGGAAAGAATTATCACTGGTTTATAATACTAGTCGTGATGATAATACAGGTGATTATTAAACAATGATAAATAAATATAAATGTATCATCAGTGATAAGATGTAATGCAATGGTCATCAGAGCATTATATTTTTTCATTGCTTTATCATTTTTTCTGTCTTTTATTAATTTTTTGTTTGTTTCTTTTTCCATTGTTTTTTTCTAAGCTGATGTCTAAGATGTCTAAGAAATTAATGGTTTTGGTGTCTGTCATTAAAGATCTTCAACACAGAGAATGACATCAATAAACAGAAATGTGATTGTAAATTACAGTTATTGTCTGTATCTTTTGTCCTACCCTAATTTCTACATTCAATTTTCTTTTTAATTCAAATTTACCATTTTATCATTTTTTCTTTCTATACTTCTTTTTTTTTTATACCATCAGCAGCTTTTTTTTAACTTTCTTTAAAGCACAATTCAGTGGGCTTTTAGGATGATATGTTTTTTTGATCCTTGAAAAAATATATCTTATTATAATGGAGATTGTGGTTTTTCTGTCTGTAACCGAAACTATATTCTATTCAAGTCACAATCCCTTAGTTATTGACATCACATTCTCCAATTTCATTTTTAAATTAAACCTCAATTATTAATAAAATTGTCTTACATTATTAATACTGTTAACTATGTCTACATACTGACAACATGCAATATATTTATATATACAACAAAATAGCGGTTTACAGTGTAAACGGGAAGGCTAATTTGCATATTAATATTAAAAAATCGAATTTAATAAATATGTGCTCTAGTATTATTGATTTCTAACTGTTTGGTTTTATTTTAATGAATATAAGAAACATCTCTTCAATAATCTTAAATGAAATCCATTAACAAGATAAATAAGTGTCATTTATTCTTTACTTCCTATTTTAACTAAATACTTAAATTAGAAAAAAAATAACAATGAAAGACAAGAGTGATGGAAGAGTAAGTTTCAGTTGTTCTATTTTTTTATTACTCCCTCTGTTTCAAATCTTTTTATCTGCATTCTTATTTAGTTTCATTAGCCTTTCTAATTTAATGTAATATTTATTACATTAAAACTTAAATACTTGCACCCGGAGGTGCATATATTTGCTAGTATATATAAATTAAACTTAATTTGGGACTGTTCCTCAATGTTGACACCAGTCATTGAAGATTTTGAGTCTTAGCATTAGATCCTTTCGCTAGGTCAACCCATCCCACACTTTCTTTTCTTTTTCTTCTACATTTTCTTTTCTGGTGATTCAGTGAAAATAAAATTTTCATTTTTCTAATGCATCATTAAGAATCCAACTATTCTCCCTCCAGCTATGGGTAAATAGAAGGGTGGATTGGGATCTTGTATTCTGAAAAAAAAATAACGTTCCATTCATTCTTCATTTCTATCTCGGTAAATACAGCTTTAAACTTGCTACTTTTTTGACACAACTTGTATTTTTGAAAAAAATCAATGAATGGAATGTTAATCTTTTTTTCAGAAAACAAGGTGTGTTAAAAAGTACAAAAATTCTTGATGCTTTTTTACACACCTTGTATTCTAAAAAAAAATTATGCTTCCATTCATTCTTCATTTCTATCTTGGTAAATACAGCTTTAAACTTGCTACTTTTTTTTTATATACTACTTGTATTTTGAAAAAAAAATGAATGAATGGAACATTTTTTTTTTTCAGAATACAAGGTGTGTCAAAAAGTACAAAAAAATCTCGCTAGTTTTTGACACACCTTGTATATGTTATTCTTATTCTACTATTGAATCTTTAATGATTAAATAAGAATAGGCATTACTTTTTGATTGCCCCTTTGTGTTCTTATTATGATCAACATGATGATGCTTTTTTGACACACCTTGTATTTGAAAAAAAAAATAATGTTCCATTCATTCTTCATTTCTATCTTGGTAAATACAGCTTTATACTTGGTAATTTTTTTAACACTACTTGTATTTTGAAAAAAATTAATGAATGGAACGTTATTTTTTTTTTTCAGAATACAAATTTTTTTTAGTTTTTTGACACACCTTGTATACATTATTATTCTACTATTGAATCTTTTATGATTAAATAAGAATAGGCATTACTTTTTGATTGCCCCTTTGTGTTTTTATTATGATCAACATGAGGTAATAAAGATTAAAACATCAGCTCATTGTTATCATTTCTTTTTCATGAGCTGTGAATCTTCAGGTTGTATTCTGAGCAATAAACTTGACATTTGTTTGGCAGTCAATCATGGTGTCATTTTCTATTACACTTATCATATTATGTAATTGTGGCTGCTCAACAAATCTACTGCTGAAAGGCAATGGTTCAACTTGTGATGGCTGTTTGTAGATGTCAGGATAATGTCATCATCTGATGAAGGCAGGTCATAAGGGACTGAAACCTTATAGTGGCTGATGTACGAATTTTTCTTTGCACTCCCAAAAGTTTTACAGAGTCATTGGGGGCAATATATATATATATATATATAATATATAATATATATTTGTATATAAGTTGGGTTAACAAAGATGTGAAATCAACAGGGCTTGCTAACTGACAATTTTTTGCCTATGCAATTTTCAAACCAAGTTGTGGTTTTAGTTATGAATGAGAAATTATCAACTACTAAGTGCTGGTGGCTTCTTATCTACACTATCCTGACTTAGGTATACATGATTTCTCAATGATATGATGCAGGTGATACTAAATACACATACTCACACACACTCACACACTCACACTCACAATATATATATATGTAAATAATAGACCTGTTATATATATATATATATATATATATATATATATATATATATATATATAACAGGTCTATCACTGATATTGAGCACTCCACTAATAATAACACAAAAAAACTTGGTCCACCACAAACTCACTAAGTGAGCTAGTGATAACCACATACTATAACAATATATGAGAAGATTGAATTCTGCTAAATATTTGTTCAATTTGATTTTCTATAAAATCTATCGGACGAGACTAGACTCATTTTTACTCTCTGGGTGAAATAAATTTATTATAGTCAAATGACAGTTTGTTAAGTTTTTCTTTCTTTGAACATTAAATATTGCTCTGTATATCATTAATTTATTAGTTATTATACATTGAGCTCGCTTAGAGATTTATAAAATCCTTGTATAAATCTAGAAGTTTGCACCGACATGACAGTGAGATTTTGATGATCCCAAATAGAATCAGATTATCTTATATATATATATATATATATTATATATATATATATATATATATATATATTTATATAGATAAAAGGTGGCTTACTGGTGAATATGGGCACAATCGTTGGAGGTGCACAGAATCCAGGGGTTAAGTCCGTGATAAAACAAATACAAAGTAGAGCAAATTTATTAAAGAAATGGATACAATAGAAACCTACTCGAGTTTCACCATTAGGATCTTCAGGTACCGATTAATTGCAGCTGATTACACATGTCCACGTGTAATCAGCTGCAATTAATCGGTACCTCGATTAATTCAGTGGATTTAACCCTGAAGATTCTAATGGTGAAACTCGAGTAGGTTTTCTATTGTATCCATTTCTTTAATATATATATATATATATATAATATAATATATATATATATATACATATATATATTATATATTTATATATATTGTAATACACAAATTGGTTGAGATTTTTTTAAATGTGTTAAGGAATTTGTTAAATTATTTTCCTCATACTCCTCTTTTTTCCTTTTCTCTCTCGGTTCTTGATGTTCTTAAAATCATTTTAGTCCGGCAATTGATCAAGTACTTCTGCCAGTTATTGATACTAGTGAATTTACTGCAGGGTCGGTTTAGCTCAGTCGGTAGAATGTCGCCAAGGAATCACAAGGTCCTGGTTCAATACTGGCCCTCGCAAACTCAGTATATGAGTAGCACAAGGATCTTTGCTAAAGTGAAGAGCTGATGGTAGGTGTGGCGCTCACTCAGATACCACTTGATTTAGTGCTAGTGTAAAGGTGATAAACTCCCTCGTTATATGGCTGATACCGACATTAGGCCGCTTTGCTCTAGGCCCTGCAGGTTGTTTCGCCACTACACTCCTTGGCTGCTTATAGAATAGAATCACGTTAAATAATATATAGATATTATCAACCAAAGCCTGAAGAAGATACCAGAAGATCTGAAAACACGTGTTGCACATGTAAAACAAAAAGAATAAAAAAAATTTTTTCTGAGAACAAAATACATTTTGCGGACCTTCCTTTTTATAAAATATTGAATTTTCTCCCGTTGGAACCAGAACAACACTTTAATATTATATATATATATATATATATATATATATATATATATATATATATACTCAGGAAAGAATTATCACTGGTTTATAATACTAGTCGTGATGATAATACAGGTGATATTAAACAATGATAAATAAATATAAATGTATCATCAGTGATAAGATGTTAATGCAATGGTCATCAGAGCATTATATTTTTCATTGCTTTATCATTTTTTCTGTCTTTTTATATTATGTTTTTTTGTTTGTTTCTTTTTCCATTGTTTTTTTTTTCTAAGCTGATGTCTAAGATGTCTAAGAAATTAATGGTTTTTGGTGTCTGTCATTAAAGATCTTCAACACAGAGAATGACATCAATAAACAGAAATGTGATTGTAAATTACAGTTATTGTCTGTATCTTTTGTCCTACCCTAATTTCTACATTCAATTTTCTTTTTAATTCAAATTTACCATTTTATCATTTTTTCTTTCTATACTTCTTTTTTTTTTATACCATCAGCAGTTTTTTTTTTTAACTTTCTTTAAAGCACAATTCAGTGGGGCTTTTAGGATGATATGTTTTTTTGATCCCTTGAAAAAATATATCTTATTATAATGGAGATTGTGTGTTTTTCTGTCTGTAACCGAAACTATATTCCTACTCAAGTCTCTTAGTTATTGACATTACATTCTCCTGATTTTATTTTTAAATTTAAACCTCAATTATTAATAAAATTGTCTTACATTATTAATACTGTTAACTATGTCTACATACTGACAACATGCAATATAGTTTATATACAACAAAAATAGCGGTTTACAGTGTGAACGGGAAGGCTAATTTGCATATTAATATTAAAAAATCGAATTTAATAAATATGTGCTCAGTGTTATTTATTTCTAACTGTTTGGTTTTATTTTAATGACTATAAGAAACAGTCTCTTCAATAAATCTTAAATGAAATCCATTAACAAGATAAAATAACTGTCATTTTATTCTTTACTTCTTCTTATAACTAAATACTTAAATTAGAAAAAAATAACAATGAAAGACGAGAGTGATGGAAGAGTAAGTTTCAGTTGTTCTATTTTTTTATTATACTCCCTCTGTTTCAAATCTTTTTATCTGCATTCTTATTTAGTTTCATTAGCCTTTCTAATTTAATGTAATATTTTATTACATTAAAACTTAAATACTTGCACCCGGAGAGTGCAATTATTTGCTAGTATATATAAATTAAACTTAATTTGGGACTGTTCCTCAATGTTGACACCCAGTCATTGAAGATTTTGGTCTTAGCATTAGATCCTTTCGCTAGGTCAACCCATCCCACACTTTCTTTTCTTTTTCTTCGACATTTTCTTTTCTGGTGATTCAGTGTAAATAAAATTTTGATTTTTCTAATGCATCATTAAATATTTAAAAAATTCAATTTAAATTTATTAAAGAGAACTTAAATGAAGTGTATACAGAACTTGTTACATGTAGAATTATGTAGTTTTATAAAAATGAAAAAAAACAAGTTTCTTTGATGGTGATGTTTCTTAAGCCAACATTACAGTGTTTCGATTTGTTTAACAAACCTTCGTCGGGACCTTCATCTGTTTAAAAAAGAAATTATTGGTAAACAGAAGTTTGCGAGCCTCTGCTTATAGTGAGTGGCAGCTTCTGTTGAAATTCAAATATGAGAAAAAGATATAATTTAAAATGCCATGTAATTATGGTGACCCATTCTAACTGTGATGTAATTTTGTTGGAAATAATTTTTGTGAATGGAAAACTATGTAGAATTATATATAAATATAATAAAGAAAAAGTAAAGTTGGCTGAGTGGCCAATTGTTTGTATCAGCCTTACAGTGAGGGAATCTGTCCTCTTTTCACTAGTTCTACACCAACAAGATCACATTTGCATCTGAGGTGGAGTACTACACATAACATCAGCTTTACTGAACATCACTTTACTGCACAGATCCAAAACTGAGTTAACAAGGGCTGAAATCAAGCCCAGAAACTTGTGGTTCCTAGGCAGATTATTTTTGCATCTGAGGTAGAGCACCACACATACCATCAGCTCCCCATTTTACTACATAGATCCAAGGCCGTGCTACTCATGCCCTGACGATAAGGGTGAATATTGAATCCCGATCCATGTGGGCTCTAATAAAGTATCATCTAAAAGTTGGTTGAATTAGAATAGCACACACGAACTGTATGTAGTACAGACTCTTGACACAACCCTTCGTGAGTAATATTCAGTTTCTCTTTGGACACACATTGTAAAGTAGTAAAGTCATTGGAGTGGCATAATATTAGTATCAGCCAAACAGCGAGGGAGTCTATCCCCTTTTCACTAGCGCTAAACCAAGGAGATTATTTTCAGCATCTGAGGATAAGCGCCACACCTATCATCAGCTCCTCACTTTACCACATAGATGTCTCATATGCTTAGTTGGCAAGGGCCAGTATTGAACACAGAACCTTGTGGTTCCTATCCGAATGCTTTAAGCTAAACCGGTCCTTAACCTGTTAATTAATTGAAAAAAATCCAATTGATATTTCTATGATAATGTAATGCATTTAATTCAATCTTTAATTGCTGTCATGAAGGATCATAACAGTGTTATTTATTCAGGACACACCTATAATTTATAAGTAAAGATTATTATTGGAAAAACTATTGGATTAATTTAGTCTACTTTTGTTATATACTCATATACCCTTGTTGTTATTTTTTATCAGAGAGAGAGAGAGAGGTAGACAGAGAGATATTTAGACAGATACATAACTTACTTGATGTTCTTCATTCTAGTTGCCATGTTGGACTCTACTTCTTCTTTCTACTTTGGACGTGATGTCTACATACTTGTTGCTTCTTTCTTTTATCTGGCTGTTTCATCTTGTCGGTTCTTGTCATTTTCTAAGGCATTCTTAATTAATCAGCTTATGAGTAGCACAGGGATCTGTACGGTAAAGTAAGAATCTGATGGTAAGTTTGGTGCTCCACCTCAAATGCAAAAACAATCTCCTTGGTCTAGTGCTAGTGAAAAGGAGATAGACTCCCTTACTGTCTGGCTGATACCGACATTAAACCACCCCAATGACTTTACTTTTTACTTTATATATATTATATATATATATATATATATATATATATATATATATATACTTCCCTTTGCCTCATCCAAATAGCTAGCTCAACCCCTCCTACACTCCACTAATTCTTAGAGATTTAAAATCCTGAGACTTTTAGTAATAACTGTTTTTGCTGATGTCTGATGATACTGCATTTTTGCAGTTGAAATAAATTATTATGATAAAGCAAATTTAAATTCTTTTTCTTCTGTTATTCACTGTATTATCTATCGGTCCTCAAACTAGGCACATCAAGCTCTCACCACAGTTAACCTGTAACATTATAATTGAAATCCACATGGAATGATCCTTATCACCAAACTATATATATATATATATATATATATATATATATATATATATATAGGATGAAAAAAAAGATAAGACAAACAGGAATATTTCTTTAATGTTATTTATTTTTGAATTGTTCACAACTAGTTTCAACCTTAGGTCATCATTAAGAAAAATTATTGTCAAGAAATTGCCTTTAGAAAGTTTTTAAAAGTTTTTGACAAGTTACAAGAATAGAAGTGGAAAAATGTACAAGTAACAGTGACAAGTCCATTTGTTAAGTGAAAAGCATCTTCTGGTTAAATTCACTTGAATTATTAGAGTTGATGTCTGTGCAAAGGATTTGTCATGTTTTTGGTTTTTGTTTCTTTATCTAATTTGAACAATGAAGGACTTTTATGTGAAATTCTCTTTTGAAATCAGGAAGAAAACTGACTTTTTAAATATTTTAATTGGCCTATTTGGGAGGGAGTTAAGATGTCCACAATGGCATGAATGGCACCAGTGTTTCAAATCAGGAAAACATTAGATCAAGAATATTTGGGCAAATTACAAGACAACTTTTGTTACCAGTTACAATTTGGTCTCTGGACTTTTCCTCTTTTTTTTCTCTAAAGATGAAATCCAGTTTTTTCAATAGAAGAGATAGAAGAAAATCTGCTATAAATCTCCAGGGGTTCTCCACCTTTTTTTTTTTACTTTGATTCCTATTTTACTTTGGTTTTTGTTTGGTTTGTTTTATGGCATATCATCTGCAGTGGGTCATCTAATGCTGACAATTTTGAAATAAATTCATTTTTGATGGATACTCAATTTTTTTTATTAATACATTTTTCTATTTAACCCATAGATGGGACCCTACCAGGTTCTACCACACCAGGTCAGAGTGGACCGGGGAGCAATGGTGACGAAGGGGCACTCCACATTCCCCAAACCTCCAAAACTGGAACTTCACCATCAGATAGATTTTAACGTCATTCCCAAGACATGTAGACCCTCAGCCACTGCCCTCTATCACCCATATGATAAAAAGAGCTGGGATTGCCATAAGGACAATATGGTTGCAGTAATCATATAGGAGCTAGGGCTTGACGTGACCAGCTGATTAATCAGAAGGGGCCTCTCCAACCGCCCATCTAGCCCAAGAAAGGGCCAAAGTGGAGTATTGCAAGTCATGGACAGCTCAACCACCTGAGTTCTATCCTTAAGCATCATGACCAGAGGTGGCCCATTTGGAGGAGTTTTACCCCTCTGCAGAGGTGCAGTCGGTGTATTCGAACGCCCCAGGCGACAGGGCGGTTTACTTTGGTGAAGCTCCTCTAGCCATTCAATGATTAAAAATCGGATTGTATTACATTGAGAATTTTTTGGTAAATCACAACACAACATTTGTTACCCAGCAACAAAATACTTGCATATATATATAGATACATTTATGGATAAATAGTAGCGTAGACCGGGCTCTTTAACCATGGTATGGCAACCACTATAGAAGAAAGAAAACTCTTAATTCAAACCTGTTAAAAATTAGAAATTGGAAATAACAATGAAATGCTCATTAGAATCATTGTCTCCTTTGAAAATCGATGCTTAAGGATGGAACACAGGTGGCTGAGTAGTCCATGGCATGCAACACTCCACTTTAGTCCTTACTTAGGCTAGACGTGTGGTAAGAGAGGCTCCTTCTGATCAATCGGCTTGTCATGTCAAGCCCTAGCACCTATATGATTGTCCCAACCCTATTGCCCTAATGGCAAGCCCCAACCCTTTTTATCATATGGGTGCTAGAAGGCAGTGGCTGACGGTCTTCATCTTTTGGGAATGACATTAAATTCTAACTGATGGTGAGGTTCCAGTTTTGGAGGTTTGGGGAATGTGGAGCACCTCTTCATCACCATTGCTCCCTGGTCCACTCTGACCCAGAGTGGTAGTACCTGTTAGGATCTCATTTATGGGTTAAATAGAAAAATGTATTTATAAAAAATTGAGTATCCATTAAGAATTAATTTATTTCAAATCTTTGTCAGCATTAAATGACCCACTAAGGTTGATATGCCGTAAAACAAACCAAATCAAGCCAAACTAAATCAAAGCATCAGCATTATGGATCACTGTTATAAAGTTCTCTACTGAGACAACTTCATCTCCGATGGCTGGGTCATGTCCGTCGGATGGATGAATCCCGAAAGACATCCTCTATGGAGAACTTTCGTCTGGTAAGAGACAGATTGGTCACCCCCAGCTGCGATTCAAGGATGTCTGCAAGAAGGATCTCAGATGATTTAGCATTGCCCCTTCCAGCTGGGAAAATTTGGCTCTGGACTGCCTTCGATGGTGTCAGACTCTCCATAGAGGATTGCTCATGTCAGAAGTCACCCTGACACAACACCATGAAGCTAAGAGTTCCAAAAGAAAACAGCCGCAACAAAGCACCGGCACATCAACATCTTCAGGCACAGCCTTCAAATGCGACATCTATGGTCAAGAATGTTTTTCAAACATTGGACTTCACAGTCACAGGAGGCACTGTAACTTCAGAGGCACAAAAACTTTATTATAGTCTTCCGAGACCGAAATGCCAATAAAAATTTAAAAAATAATGGGGATCAAAATTTATTGCAAGTTCATGTGTCATACGGATACACATAGCCTTTTATATATGTGTATAAGTGTTTATTCAATAAATAAATACATATTTGTAAAAAGGTAAGAAACAATGAAAGCAGTCATCTGTAAGATGACCTTCAGAAATGATTTATGTTTTAATTGGAGGCTGAAATGAGTGTAATTTGCTTGAAGAGTAAATTAAAAATATTAAAAATGTAATTAACATTCTGTCAAAAAAGGAAATAGGCTATTTATAACGACGCTTAATGGTGCCAATTAAAAATCATAATTTTTTTATTTACAGAATTTAGAAATTAAGATACTTCAAAGTCAGAGAGAATGAAATATATACAAGGGAGAGTCAAAAATTATCCGCATTTTTATTTTATGGAAGCTGATCTCATCGTGGATGATTTGATAGGAAGAACCATGATTAATCTGCAGTGACCAAGCTAACTCATCAATGATAAGCTCACCAGTTCACGATTACAATCTACGAGCTTGCTGAATCTTCTAATCGGTGATGGAGGTTGATGGGCATCCTGCTTGTAGATTATGAGTTATCTCTCTTGGACTGTTTAAGTTGAAGGAACTCTTTAACAAAAGAGTTAGAAAGTTAGTTGGCAACAGACTACATATATGATGATCATCCACCATTACAATGTCTGCCATTAGACTGCCTATTGACATTGGTTTCTAACTCTTTTGCTAAAGAGTTCCTTCAACTGAAACAATCCAAGGGAGATAACTCATAATCTATACCTACTCCCTCTTCAAGCGTCATGCTTGTCACAACAGAATGGACTAGATTGGCCAAAAAGATGAATGAATAAAATCTTACTGGTGTGAGTTTCCCATTTTAAATGGTAACATAATTAAAACAAACAGAACTGATGAGATGGCAAAGTCAAATAAATTTATTTTCTAAAGGTACATACCCTTTATTTATTCATTTATATATATATATATATATATATATATATATATATATAAACATAATGGAGATTTGGTGTCTGTTTTTCTGTAACCAAAACTATGTCACAGTTTATGTCACAATACCCTCAGGAAATGTATAATTCTGTCAATGAATATTTAATCCATAGTCAAAATCATTAATACATCTTATTTATTAACAATGTCTCTATGAAAATCTGAGTTAGATTTGCCTCAAAACAGCCCATGTTCTTAATGCGTTTAAAATACTACAATGTGTCTTATATATCACTAAGAAATAAAGGTTTACATAATATATGGTATAGTTAATTTTGATACTGGTTTTAACAAAACCGGGTTTAATAAATAATTACTTGATGTTATCGATCTCTAATATTATTGTTTAATTTGCCAATATATTAAAATCAATCCTATGAATTATTTTATATAGAAACCAATTATTAAAACAGTTAAAATCCCCTTCACATTCTGTGGGTTATGCTAGCCAAGGATTTTGGAGGGGATTTTGCTGACAACCGCCAACTAAATCGTAAATGCAAACCTCTTCCATAAAAGGGATGGAGCACTCTATGGCAGGCTTTACATACATACAGATGTGGGAGATGATAGCCGAGTGGTTAGGCTGTCCGCCTAATGCTGAATCGATCGGGTTTCTATCCTGGCTGTAGGTAGCTCACAAATGTCTAGCCACACTGAAGAGACTTGATAAGTCGAAACACGTGTCTGTGGATGACTCTCTCTCTCTCTCTCTCTCTCTCTATATATATAATATATATATATATATATATATTTGTAAGCATTTCATATAAATTTGCAAGCCCTGTATGCTAGTATACTTACTGAGATAAGCTGACTTTATATGATCTCTTAAAGTCACTATAAACAATAGTTTGTTATCGTTTTTGTGTATGTTCCAGCATATTTATCAAATTTAAATTGGCAACATTGAAAATGTGTTATTTTAAAGAGATAATTAAAATTGTAATAAATACCAGACTGTCCTATGTACTTCATGCCAGGTCACCATTTTTAATAACTTTTCCTTTCCTTCCTTTCTTCGTTCATTTAGGTGCACAATTGGTATTTGTATATATATATATATATGCAAACACACACACACACACACACGTGTTTTTAACTCACCAGCATAAATACAAGCATATATGTGTTGCCTACTCATTATTATTTCTCTCTCTCTCTTTCTCTCTCTATATATACACACACACATGCATATATATATATATATGTATATATATATATATATATATATATTTTATATATATATATTTTTTCGAACATTGGACTTTACAGGCACAGGAGGCACTGTAATTTCTAGGACACAAGAATTATTTCTCTCTCTCTCTCTCTCTCTCTCTCTCTCTCTCTATATATATATATATATATATATTATATATATATATATATATATATTGAAATTTGGACTTTACAGGCACAGTAGGCACTGTAATTTCAGGGGCACAAGAATTATATAGTCTTCCGAGACTGCAATGCCAATACGGTACACATATATACATCTTCCTTAATTATATATATATATATATATATATATATATGAGATAGGTATTGAAAAATAAACTGAGCTGATTGAAGCACGAAAGAATAAAAATTCACATTCTAAAATAGAAATTTTAGAATTTTAAAATTCATCATGCGGAACTTACTCAACCCTGTCTATTTCAGATTTGGAGTGATATGAGTTAAAGAGACCTTAAAATGTAGCAAAATGTAACTTTTAATTTCCTGTTAAGAATATTTTGTGAATTTTGGAGGTTAAAAAAAAGCTCAAATCATTATGTTTAAAATTTAAATTAAATAAGGAATTGAACAGTTATAGATTAATAAGAAAAATTAAATTAAAGCTGAACAGTTGTATGGTTTGGTTTGATTTCTTTGTTTAATGGCATATCAACCTTCATGGATTATTTAATGCCAAAGCCATCCTTTTAGAAGGACAGTAGTGGTACTGTTTAGTTCCCATCTAGCTTTTACTTCAAGTGGTGCAGTTATACAGTAGCACTAATAAGGCTAGAACTTTGAAAACATTTTGTTTTATTTTATCAAGGAGATCAGATTTCCATATGATTGATGATCTGCAAATAGCAGTCAAAGCTTTTCTATGTGTATACTGACATTGCTTTCTGTAGATGAGATAGTACTACCTATGTATGTGAACAGATCTTCTAATTTCAGAGATCTGATAAACTGTGAGGAGATGTCTTCCCCTTGTTTAACTCATTGCCTACCAAATTTCCCCCATGGCTGTACCAAATTTTCTTGTTTTTTTCCTGTATGATGGAATATTTCAAAGTTCTCTATCTATTCACCTCAGACCTCATTCTATTTAAATAAAATCCTATTCTTATATTAATCTGAGTCCTTGTGCACAATTACAAGGAACTAAATATCAGCGGGTTCTGATAGGATCGCAGTGGCTAGGAGAGCTGCTGTGAGTGGTTTAAAGTAAGCAAAGCATCAAAACACATGAACTGTGTCTTTTTGAGGGGTTTCATACCTTTCCCAAGAGTATTAGCCCAAAAGTGAACATAATAGTACAACTGGAATTCGAAGTCACTAACTACGATGTCATATTTCATATCATTTTGATTATTTGGACTATTGTTCTCATCTTTATTGCTATCTGTACAACATTTCAGATGATGTGCCCTCCAGACTTCTTCAGGTATTTCTTGTCGGGCTCGAGAGCCTTCTCGAACTCAGGAACCTTCTCAAACTTGGCTTCTTTTCAAACCCATGTTCGAGAAGGCTCTCGAGTCCAAGAAGAAATACCTGAAGAAGGCCGGAGGGCACATCAACCAAAATGTTGTACAGATAATAATAAAGATGAGGACAATAGTCCAAATAATACAAATTATCAAGCCTTATCTAAAAAATTCAGAGAAATACAATGCCGTAGTTCAGCTCTTAAGCCATTACGCCATGGGGATGCCCCCCCACAAAAAAGAAACCTGTTTGAGATTTAAGCTTAATGAAATCTGAGATGTCTAAATAAAGTTGCATATCAACACTTCATTTTTGTTTTTTTTTTCCTTCAATTCATTTCAAGTTGTCCTTTAAAAAAAAGTGTCCTCATGATAAAAAGGTTTGGCAGTGAAGATACAACAAAATTATACACTAATAAACTCATATAGAAAACTTAAACACCGAAATGGAACAGGGCGGAAATCAGCTCAATCCAATCAGGTGTATAAATAATAAATGAAGTTCATTTTGTGCCTCGCAGGAATGCTCAAAGAGAATGGTTAAGGTGAGAAAGAAATGCAATCAAATATTAAAAACTCAAAACCGGCGCCGATATGGTAGATTCCAAATTCTTCATTATCATCATCATCATCATTATTGTTATTATAGGTACCATCCACTCTGCTTTATACCTCATTCCTCTTCTCAGTCTCTTTTTCTTCTTTCTAGCCACCACATTATTTACAGGGTATGGACAGACAATAATCTATATACATATATAAAGGGCAGTTGTGTGAATCTGTATGTCCGGAGGAAAATTTGTAAATAAAACGACAAAGTAAATATATATACACATTAAATATCACCAGGGCTTGGTTTTGGGGGAAAAGTAATAGAGATTTGATTTATATTAGTGAAGATAATTAAAAAATAAAATTTAAATCATAATAGCATGTATTTTTTTTTCCATTTAATATTTTAGATAGTAGACATTAATATTTTTTTTCAGAGTAGCTGGATCAATGCAAGGTCTATTTTTTTTTACATAGGGATTTAAATAAGGCATCCCATAAGGATTCAACTCACGATTCAGTAATAATGGATCTGCGGGACTAACTTAAAAAATCTCCCTCTACCCAGGCGATGGGTAGCCACTGCTAGTACATATATAAAGGGCAGTTGTGTGTATGTGTATGTCTGGAAGAAACTCGAAAATAATACAATTAACAACAAAGTAAATATATATACATATTAAATATCACCAGTTCTTGTTTTTTGAGCAAAAATAATTAAGGTTTGATTAATATCAGTGAAGATACTTAACAAAATAAAATTTAAATGATAATAACAGATTTTTTTTTTTTTTGCATTTAATATTTTAAATAGTAGACATTGATTTTTATTTCCAGAGTGGCTGGATCAATGGAACATCTTTTGTTTTTACATAGGGATTTTAATGGGGCATACTACATGGATCCAACTTGTGATTCAATAATAATGGATTTGTGAAACTAATTTTTTTACCTCCCCCACTACCCAGGCAACGCCGGGTAGCTGCTTCTAGTTGTATATATTTGGAATATTTGCAAAGAGCCAAAGTGAAAATTTGCACTTAGGGGTGTGGTTGGAGCAAGGAAATTTGGTTGGACTGCTCATGAATCTACTGCACTGAGATTTAATTTTAATGTGTGTAGCTGTAGTTGTATCAGTGCTACTGTATGGCTGCACCACTCGGACCCTAACAAAACAGCTTGAGAGTAAGCAAGATAGGAGCTGCTCAAGAATGCTGCATGTGATCTTAAACAAATTGTGGAAACAACATCCCATAAGGAAGCAGTTGTATGGCCATTTTCATCCTATCATATAAACCATCCGAGTGAGACGAACAAGACAAACTGGACCGTGCTTTAGAAGCAAGGATAAACTCAAAAGCTATGTACTCAATGGAAACCAGCACATGGACATGCCAGTGCAGGCTGTCCAGCAAAGACCTACATTGAGCAGTTCTGCACGGATACTGGATGTTATGCAGCAGACCTCTCAATGATAGGGACAGTTGGTGGGATATTGTCATGAATACCTGTGCTACTAGTGAGACATGATGATGATGATGATAGATAGATAGATGGATATGAAACAAATACTAAGATAGATAGGGAAAACTACTGAGATAGATAGATAGATAGATACATAGATGTGAACTGACTAAGATAGATGTATATATATATATATATATATATATATATATTATATATATATATATATATATATACCAAGACTGAGATAGTTAGATATCCCTCTCTCTCTATAATATATATATATATATCTTTTTAGATTTTTTGATTGTTCATATCTCTGTCTCTCTCTTTTCAATTTTTTTCTCTCTCTCTCTTCAAAATTTTTTTCTTTTCCTCTCTCTTTTTTAAATTTTTTTTCTTTTTTTCTCTCTTTTAAAATCTTTTTTTCTTTTTCTCTCTCTTTTTTAAAATTTAGACAGAAAGTCAGGGACAATTTGGCCATTAGATAGTAAAAGAAAGAAAAAAAGTTATTGGGCAAAATATGATTGTTGACAATTTTTTTAATCATTATACAAGGTGCAATCTTCTGGCTATTGCAATATAGTTCATTTATGTAAAAAGTATAATAATCTTGATTTAATTCTCTCTCTCTCTCACTTTTTTTTCTTTCTTTCCTTCTTTTTGTTGCATAATTGTATGGTGGCATAGGGCTTTTGAGAAGTCATGTAGTGAGAGGTCTGAGAGAATGGAAAAATAAGTGATAATTACTGGCCCCAACTGACCTCAGAGGCAAGAATATCGCAAGTCACGTGAGAACTAGTTAGGTAATCAGTTCCAGCCAAGATGTGACATAGCACAGACATGTGACTGTGGGCTGGACTCACTCCGCATGATGGGTTAGTAAATGGGCAAATAAAACCTTTGATCAAAGCAATAAGCCTTGTTAATTACGCATGCCCTTAGTTAGAAAAGAAAGAAGCAACAAGTAAAGCAAGAACTTAGATGTAGACGATCATGGCCGGAATAGAGAGTGAAGAAGTGAAGATCCAACATGGCAACTAGACAAAGAACAACCAAGTAAGTAAATGACTATCTGTCTGTCACTCTCTCTATGTTGGTCTCTCTCTCTATCACATAAGAACTCTTGTTATATACCCGACGAAAAAGGGGTATGTAACATTTTCATCTTTTCATTATATTCAATTGTAACAGATTAGTGTTATCGCTTTAGCATGCTCACCCCTCTTTCTATCTTCCCCTACTTTCTTTTTTCTTCTTTTTTTCTATCCTTCTTATTATATTTTTATGTGTAGGATGTCCAGTTTCTTCCCTTTCTTTCTTTATAATAAAATAGAATGGTCCATTATTTAGCTGAGGTGACGACACTCCAAGAAATGAGAATTCGGCAGATAAGAAACACCAGATAATCAGGGTTTGCATTTTTGCATTTCATCTCAGATGATTTGGACAGTCTCATTTTTAAGCAGAGGTTCTTGCAAGATGATAATGGTCATGCAATTAAGGAAGATGAGTCTTAATCTATAGATGTTATATTGTTTTCAGTTTAGTTATAGATATTTTACATATATTTAAATAAATATACATACATATAAATAGTTATTGGGCATCCCATTGTGGTGTAAACAAATTAATCTTGCATATCCATTATTACTGAATAGTGAGTTCGGTCTATGCCTTATACTTGTGACCTTGTGTCACACCTGCCCATAGTAAATTGGTTGGATAAATATCTACATACTCATAGGTATTATTGTAGGAATTTTACTAAGAAGTTTAAAAGAAATTGGTTTTTCTCTTTTCTTCTTTCTTATCTTCTACTCTTTATCCTTTTCACTTCTTTCTTCTCTTTCTCTTTCTTCTTTCTCCTTCTCTCTACTTCTCTCTACTTCTCTTTTTCCTCTTCTACTTCTCTGTCTTTCTCTCTCCTTTTTTTCTCTTCTTCTCTTTCTCTTTTCTCTCCTTCTCTTTCTCCTTCTCTCTACTTCTCTTTCTCTTTTTCTCTTCTCCTTCTCTTTCTACTTCTCTCTATTTTCTTTTTCCTTCTCTCTACTTCTCTCTACTTCTCTTCTCCTAGTCTCTACTTCTCTTTCTCCTAGTCTCTACTCTTTCTCTTTCTCCTACTCTACTCTTTCTCTCTCATTCTCTTTCTCCTTCTGCTTCTTAAATATGGTAACATTGAAGCTTATAATGTGAATTAATTCCTGAAATAAGCAAACTAAAAGAAATTAAAATATTTTATGCATTTAATTTGGTCTGTTCTTGCTATAATTGGCATATCTTTTTGACACTAATGAGTAACTGACAATCTTCTGATTATAGACTCTCCTCTTCCTCACCCCCCATCTCTCTCTCTCTATATATATATATATATATATATATATATATATAAATATAAAAAAACAAATTTTCAGAGGATGTATTTATCAATGAATAAATAGTTCATCATTCAAACATTTTGTTTTGATCTTTTCCTAGAATTATAAACAGTATCATAAATAATACCATCAACTCAATAGTTAAAAAATCTTAACACTTATTGGAGATGCATTTTCCAGGACAATAAAGAAATTTATGCATATGCTTTTTTGTTAAAAGTGTTTGCTGTCAAATAAAAAGGAAATGGGAATCAATTTGAGTAAGGTACTTTTGTCCCCACCCCAAAAAATGATTCTCAGAGAATAATATTTATTGACAAAACCATAACATGAAACGTTCGCTTTCAAGTAACAAAATCTAAAATTCTAATTCTTATATATAAAAAAACCCCGTAAAAGTCTTACTTGAGATAGATGAGCAGTAAATCATATGGTAAAACCATGCTGGCTTTATTATATCATGGTCAAGCTGGAGAGAGGTCTCTACTCTTCAAAGAACATAGGCAAAATGGCAAATCTTTACTGTTCAAGGAACAGAGATTAAAGAGAGCAAGATGGATTCTGGGGTTGTCACATGTGAGTAAGGACACGCTCCCATAACCAAGGTAGACAATTATTCATTGTCTTCCTAAAAGTAAAGTAAAGTAAAGTTGTCGGAGTGGCCTATAGTCGGTATCAGCCAATCAGTGAGAGAGTCTATCCCCATTTCACTAGCGCTAGACCAAGGAGATTGTTTTTGTGTTTGAAGTGGAGGGCCACACCTATCATCAGTTCTTTACTTTACCACACAAGAACCCTGTGCTGCTCATATGCTGAGTTGGCATATTTTTTTCTTATATATCTATATTGGTTGGTTCAGGGGAACTATACTGTGCACTTTGTAATGGGCTGGGTTAGCTCAGTCGGTAGAGCCTTCAGCTAGAAACCACAAGGTTCTTAGTTCGATACTGGTCCTCGCCAACTCAACATATGAGTAGCACAGGGACCTGTGCGGTAAAGTAAGGAGCTGATGGTAGGTGTGCTTCACCTCAGATGCTAAAACAATCTCCTTGGTCTAGCGCTATTGAAAAGGGCATAGACTCCCTCACTGACTGGCTGATACCGACTTTAGGCCGCCCTGTCAACTTTTCTTTTTTTTATACTGTGCACTGTCTTGAACAAATCCTCAAAGCAGCACCCCATGAAAAAGCAGCTGTACAACCACATTTCCAAACACCCAAACCATCCAAGTAAGAGAAACAAGACATGCTGGACACTATGGGAGAAGCAAGGAATAACTCATGTGAAATTCTCCTGTAGACAACCACACATGGACACCCCAGTGTAGGCCAACCACCAAAATATATATATCAATCAGCTTTATGCAAATACTGGATGCTGTGCAGAAGACCTAACAGGAAGATGATCGATACAGATGGTTGGTGAGAGAGAGACATGGGAATCTGTGCTGTCAGAATGACCTGAAGATCAGGATAAATGAAATACAAAATTTAGTCACTTTAACTCTTTGCCTACCAAACTTAACAAATTTTATAGGTATTTTTTTACCTGTATGTCTACTCACCTCAGAACTCATTCTATTCAAATTATTATTGTAATCTAAGTCCTTCTCCTCAATTATAAGGAACTAACCATCAGTTTTTGTATTTTGCTTGGAGAGACGTTGTGAGCAGCTTAAAGTAGGCAAAGAGTTAAAGGAAGTGAAATCTTTCCTTAAAAGATACTCTTCTGGTGTGTCATATGTAGATGTCCAGTATGTCTTGTTCATCTTATTTAGATGATTTCTGTAATAGGATGCAAGTGGCTGTACTGCTGCTTTCTTGTAGGGTGCTGCTTCCAAGATTTGTTCAAGAAAGCACAAAACATATTTGTGTAGTTCCCATCTAGTTTTTTCTCTCAGCATTTTGTTAGATTTCAAGTCATGCAACCATACAGTAGTACTGATATAGCTACAGCTTAGAAGAATTCTCACTTTATCTTACAAACACTTAAAATTATCCTTCTAAATTATTAATAAGCCCTCCTCATATCATCCAGTATCTGTACTGAGGTGATCAATGAAATTCTTTGCTGGTTGGTCCACTTTGGGGTTCATATGAAGGTGTCCACAGGAGAACATCACTTATGAGTTCTTCCTTACTTCTCCAGCAGTGACCAGCATGTATACAGATACATAAGATAAGACATATGATTGTCACTGCCCTATTGCCCTTGTGGCAAACTCTAACCCTTTTTATCATATATGTGCTGAGTGTCTTGATGTCCTGGTTATGACGTTAAACTATCTGATGGTGAATTTCTAAATCTTGAGCTCTGGGGAATGTGGAGTACTCCTTCATCAGCATTACTCCCAGATGCACTCTAACCTGGACTGATAGTAACTTTTATGGTCCCATCTATGAGTTAAATAGAAAAAGAATGTGTAAAAATACAATTGACTTAAAAAACAATGTTAAATAGCTAATAAAACTAAACGTTGGGAAATGTATAGAGAGGGGTTCTGATCATGGAAGTGATAATGCTAATCTATTTTTATTGAACACAATGAAAAATGAAAAGAAGGAAAAAGAAAAAAATATGCTCTTCTTTCTGAACTCCCCAAGAAACAGGAATTAGAAAAAGAAAGCCAGGCAGCCAAATAACACAAATGCATTAAACATCAGTTTGTGTAATAATATTACTAAATAATCTTTTTAACATTTGAAATTTTCCTTCTAAATTCTTAGATTTTATTGGGGAAAAAAATTGGCAGTTGTGAATAGATAGAAGTACAAGGGTGGATAAAAAGGTAATGCCATTTTGTATAGGACAGGTATAATTACCAACACAGGAACATTATACATCAAAATGAAGCTGGTCTTCTGTGGATCACATCCCTACTTCTCCACATAGTCACCAGTTCTTTCAATAGCAATGTTCCATCTTCAAATGTGAGCATGTATCCCTGCTCCGTAAAATTCTGTTGACTGTTTCTTTGAGTTACTTCTTCACTATAGATTATACTTCCTCGTCATTGGAATAATGTTTGCCTCTCAAACCCTTTTTCAAATCCTGGAGCTGAAGAGATGATAAACTATAGATTTCACTTCCTCGTCACTGGAATAATGTTTGCCTCTCAAACCCTTTTTAAATCCTGGAGCTGAAGAGATGATAAACTATAGATTTCACTTCCTCATCACTGAAATAATGTTTGCCTCTCAAACCCTCTTTCATGGGACCGAAGAGATGATAGTAAATAAATAGAAAAATTTAAAAAAGAGAAAAACATCTCCTTCTAAAATGAAACCATTCAAAACTATCCAATTAGTTGATTGGCAATTTAATAAATAATTTTTTAAATTTTTGTCTGAAGGAGTGCACAGAAATTTTGTTTATATTAAGGATTTTTGAAATGTCATTGACTTTTCTATTTTACAGAAATAAATGTACATATTTCAATATAAAATATCTTATTATAATGGAGCTTCTATTTGTCTGTCTAACTGAAACTATATCACTACTCAAATCACAATCCCCTTTGTTATTTACGTCACATTCTCCATGATTTGATTTTTATTTAAACCTCAATTATTAATAAAATTGATTTACATTATTAATATTGTTGGTCATATCTCCATACTAATGACATGCAATTTTATTTATATATACAACAAAATAGCAGTTTACAGTGTGAATGGGAAGGCTAATTTGCATATTGATATTAAAATTTGATTTTAATAAATATATGTTTGGTATTATTGGTTTCTAATTGTTTGGTTTTATTTTAATGAATATGAGCAAAACTCTCAGGTATAAATCTTAAAAGAAATCTATTAACAAGAATAAATGATGGTAATTTTATTGTTTACTTCCTATTTTAACTAAATAGTTAAATTATGAAAATTTAGCAATGAAAGATGGGAGTTTCATTAGTCTTTCTAATTTAGTATATTATATTAAAACTTAAATACTTGAACCCAGAGAGTGCATATATTTACTAGTTTATATGATATATAATATATTAGTGTATATATAGAGAGAACAGTGCTTAGTAACTGTCAGTTTCTTGCCTATGCAATTTTCAAATCCTTGTGCAGGAGTAGGATGTGACACAAGATCAATTTCGTAAGCAGGGTTTAACAGATTTCAATTCAGAGTTTTCCTACTTCTAGACGGGTTGCCTTACCAAGATTAAAGAACCAAGTTTTCCACATTATTTACCCATAGCTTGAGGGAGAATAGTTGGGTTCATACCTTTTCCAGGGGTATTAGCACTGTGAAATGCAATAACATTTATTATTATTATTATTAATTTTGCTCTACATAGTTAATGAATTTAACCAATACTTTCATAGCCCTGTTGGCTGGGACTTTAGAATTGTTAAGTTTCTGACCACCATCCTTGGCCAGTTGAAAAGGACTTAAAGTAAGTAAGTCCTGAGCTATAGAATCTTTTAATAAGTGAATAAGTCCTGAGTTATGGAATCCTATGTAGTGTCAAAGGTCCAGTGATATAATCCTATGTTCCGTCATCACGAAGGTTCAAGGTAGTTGTGAGTAGCTAAGATCAGAACAGCCGATATAATAACAATATCAGCAGCAGAGCACTGCCAGTGGTTGGCCAATAGGTTGGTCACATGGTTCTTGGCGAGTCTATAAGTGAGAGTGGGCATCTGGCACACACCTTATATACAGAAAAATCTCAACAAAAATAGATTAACTCCACCCAATGAAACTACTTGTTGGCAAGCCCTAACCCTTTTATCATATATGCTAGAAGGTGGTGCTTGAGTATCTTACTGTCCTGGGTATGACAATAAACTGTAACTAATGCAGTAGAAGGCAGTGGCTGAGCGTGTTCATGTCCTAGGAATGAGGTTAAACACTATCTGATGGTGAGGTTCTAGTTCTGGAGGTTTGGGGAATGTGGAGCACCCCTTCATCACCATTGCTCTACTCTGACGGGAGTGGTAGTACCCCTTAGGATCCCATCTATGGGTTAAATAGAAAAATGTGTTTATTAAAAAAACTGAGTATCCATTAAGAATGAATTTATTTCAAAACTTTGTCAGCATTAAATGACCCATTGAGGTTGATATGCCGTAAATCGAACCAAACCAATACTTTCTCGCAATTATTTGATTTTGGCCACTTGTACAGCCGAGAATGTCATAGCATTAAATGACCCATTGAGGTTGATATGCTGTAAATCAAACCAAACCAATACTTTCTCACAATTATTTGATTTTGGCTACTTGTACAGCCGAGAATGTCATAGCTATTCTTACATTTGTTGTATAGTATTTTAGAACCAATTCAATCTGCCGCAAAAAAATGGCTGAAGAAGTTGACCATAAAATATTAACAAAGGAATAATGAGGGTATTTATCAGAATAAACTTACAAATGCTGACAATTCTTTTGTCTCACAAGAGATGAGACAACATAAGTAGTTGCTGAAATGAGAAAGGGAGAAAAAAAGATTTAAAAGGAGAGAAGAACACTTAAAATGAAAAGAATTATTTACAAAGAAGAAAATCATAAAATAGGAATGTATTACCTATCATTTGTCAGTGTTGCTCGATTGAATGCAAAAATGGATAGACAAAGAAAATGGAGAAAAAAAAAAAAAAACTTAAGAGGGGTTGGCTTCAAAGTGTAAGATTTTTACAACCCAAATTTGCATGTTTAGTTTACAATTATAACACACACACATATACATATGTTTATATAGATATATTAATTATCCACTTTGCTATATTTATAAGTAAAGCATGCTTAATATCAGTAGTAGAGTATAAGTAGATCTAAGTAATATATATATATAAATATATATATATATATATATATATATATGTGTGGGAGATTATGTGCTTAATTAAAGTCATACCTAATTTTGTTAATTATAATTAAATGAATTAGGCGTGCATATCGATTTAAATGTAAAGCGTAAACAAATCGAGAAAAAGTCGATCTCTGTATGTACATTTCAGCCTATTAAGCCTCACCAGCAGAGCTATAGACAGGGCAGTGCTTTGTGCGTGATTCGAACCCTACCTGTCAGGCTGACTGGTGGACATTCTAACCACTACACTAGCTGGCTTCCCCAGAATTTCTCGTTCATTTTAATTGTAATTAATTAATTAACAAAATTAGGTATGACTTTAATTAAGCACATAATCTCCCACAAATTGTCGACCTCGCCATTTCAAACACATTGTTTTACTACTTCATATATATTTGTATTTTATAAGAAAGAAAGTCCATGTTTCAGATTTTAGTATCTTCAGACTTGTTCAATTACTTACTGATTCCAAGGCGCCGGTAACTCTGCACATGCAATATGTTTGAGTCCATACATATATATGTATGAATCTGTGAGCTAATAGATATACATATGCAGCCTGCAAGCATAGAGCGGATAAACTCTCGGCGACCCAAGGGCCGACCACACCGACAGTGGCAAGATTAGTGTACTTACCACTCTGAAATCACATACAGGCTATATGGGACTCTTTAGGCTTATCCGGCAACTTGTCTAGGACAAGGAAAAGTCTTATAAAACCACCATTGCCTAGTGGCTCTACCTTATCCCAAGGAAAGGCTAAGGGAGTAAACCCCAAAAACAAATCTGGAGCTGGAGTTCCTAAGTTGGGTGGTGCTGAATCTTAGTACTTTCCAGCAACTCCTGCAGCACCGTCATTGCCAAACCGCATTGGTACCTATCTTTCCTTTGGACCACAACGGCTCTGTGGAGAGAGAGAGGATCTGCTGCTTGGTCGACAGCTAATCCTCAATAACAATCTGCCCAGGCTACGTAGTCTTCCACTACAAAAAGGAAGTCTGCAAGAGGGACATGAAGACATGCCACATCGGCACCAATGCATGGGAGGCTGGTGCAGAAGAACATGCGACCGAGCGCCTCCTCATCAAAAAAGGAACGTAAGGAGTGAAAAAGAAGAAAGAAGCCGCCGCAGAAAAGAGAGTCAAAAGGAAGGAGACAACAGCAACTCTAGCAAGTGTCACCATTTGTTTGCGGTCAGTGCGCCAGAGATTGGCATTCGAAAATTTCTGTTCAGCCACCCACGCAGTTGTAGAGAAAAGGAGGGAAAAAAAGTGGACTATACGCCATTGTCCTTAATAGATGGAAGGATGCCAACAATATATATATATATATATATATATATATATATATATATATATATATATAGGTCCATCTCCTCTTTTTCTTTTTTCTTTTTTGTCCATCTCTCTATTCCAGGGTGGTTAGGAGTGGAGTCCTTTAAGTTGTTTTGATTTATCAACAATATTGTACATCTGTGTATGTATTTTTTTCTTTTAATTTAATCGTCCATCTGTGTGTGTGTATTCTGTGTGTGTGTGTGTGTGTGTGTGTATGTATGTGTGTGTGTGTGGTGTATGTGTGTGTGTAATTGTCCATCCCTGGTGGTCACTAGGAGTGATTCTTTGGTGATAATATAGTCCTTTATTCATAACTAATAGTGCTCAATATTGTTGGTAGAGCATGTATCTCATATATAAATGAGCTTATAAAAAATGTGTTTGAAGAAAGAATTGAATACCCAAGCAAGAACGAATAGAACAGTGCCTCTTCTGCATAAAATAACCTAACAAGGATTGACATGCCATAAAATCCAACCAAAAAAACAACCAAAGATTTGAGATAGGAGGTGGATTTTCATGGCATGTCAAATCATCTAGGCTTATTTTATGCCTAAAGGTTAGAAAATAACATTCTTTGTATATTCATATTTACATTTTTTGTGTATTTGTTTAAGCTTTTTTTGTACACATTTATATGATATCAGTTTCTATCTAATACAAATAATTTGAATAAAGTCATATGGTTTCAAGTATTCCGATCTAATACTAATAATCATATGGTTTCAAGTAATCATTTCTATTTGCACACTGTTATATGGCTTCAAGTAGCTAACAGGTACTCCTACTCCAAATCAGAGTAGATCTGGGAGTAATGGTAATTCTCACCAGATCTCCAGCCTTAAAATCAGATGCTGTTTGATGTTGGAGAGAGAGAGAGAGGAGAGAGAGAGAAGAGAGAGAGAAAGAAAGAGAGAGAGAGAGAAAGAGAGAGAGAGAGAGAGAGAGAGAGAGAGAGAGAGAGAGACTAAAATTATAAATTAGTTTTTAAGTGATATTTACACAATCTCACATAATTTTCTGTTTTCATAATAAATCCATTTTTCATTACCATCTTATCCAACACTGACCACTCACACCAATGGTAGATAGGCAGCACTCTAACCTATCAAATCTCTCTCTTTCTCTCCCTCTCTCTCTCTTTATCTCCCTCTCTCTCTCTCTCTCTCTCTCTGCATTTCTGCCTCCTTTCTCTCTCTCTCTCTCTCTCATGCTGTTAAGATGTATTATCCTATGTTCAATTGAGAGCAAAATAATTTGATGGGTTAGAGAGTTACCAGTGAGAGTTGTGAGTGTTCAATAAAAATCACCAAAGTAGCGATAAGCCTGTCCAATTCAACAACAGCAGATATAGTAAGCAATCTGAATCAAAAATGACTTAATTTGGCATTAAATGACCCCAAAAGTGTTGATATGCCATAAAACAACCAACTAAACAATTCATTTAAAAACCAGGTCACTTTAATTTGAGTTCTGACTGCCAATTGTTTTGCATGTCTATTTATCTAACCAGTTCACATACCCAAGTAGTAATATCTCATCAACAGAAAGCAATGCCAATATACACATACAAAAGGCATGGACTGCTATTGATCCTATCGAAATCTGATCTCTGATAAGATAAAGTGAAAATCCTTCCAAGCCAGAGCCATATCAGTACTACTATACAGTTACACCAGCTGGACTCTAACAAAGTACTTAGAGAAAGGTTAGATGGGAGCTACCTGAAGATTCTGCATGATGTTCTGAATAAATCTTGGATTGGAAGCAGCACCCCACACAAAAGCAGCTGTATGTCCCTATTGCACAAACCCAGTAAGATTAACAAGACATGCTCGACAAGTAGTTGCAAAACTGGATCCTCACCATCAGATACAGTTTTAGTGTCATATCCAAGAGATCTTTTGTAGGATGGTCTTAACCCTTTGCAGAGCAATACTTGTAAATCTAATCCATTATACATCTGACCATGTGCCAAACTGCCAACTAAAGCTATTTACATTCCTGAATGCTGTACTCCCCTTTTAAAGAATGGAATTAGTCTGAATTGAATTCTTACCCCCTTTGAAGACCAATACAAGTAAATGTAACCCCCACTGGGTGCCCTATACACCTGACCTTGTGCCAAACCAGGCCAATCTGAGTAAACATCTACAGCTATTTCAATTCCTGCATGTGTACATTTTAAAGAATGGAACTGGTCTTAATTGAATTCTTACCCCCATTGCAGACCAGTACAAGTAAATTTAACCCCCACTACTGGGTGCCTTAACATATATATATATATATATATATATATATATATATATATATATATATATAATCTTAGCTTGTGCCAAACTAAACCAATCTGAGCAAATGACATCTAAAGCTATTTCAATTCCTGCAAGCTGTACTCCCCTTTTAAAGAATGGAATTGGTTTGAATTGAATTCTGCGAATCTCAATTTTCCTCATTGTTTTAGATCTGGCTTCTCTTTGAACAACGTCGTGCCATAAAAACAAATTTGTAATGTTTAGGGTGGGGCCATAAACAACTTTGAATATACAACTCGGAACATTAATAATTGGTTTATTGTTGCTTTTAAAATTAACCGAGTAATTCACGGCTTAATTAAATTATTTCAATGAGATTAAAGAACAAGAAAAGTTGAAGGAAAGTGAAACAGAGTTTGGGAAGGGAAAGGAAGGGAGGGTCGAGAAAAATCGAGAAAATTAATGATGAAAAGAGAAGCTTACAAATCATTGTGACAGCTGAAATGGATGATAAAATTCCTGAAGAAAATGAAAACTTTGGCCTTTAGAGCTGTATAAAATTGTAAATGAATCATTCAGGTTAGAAATGACTTAAGGATTTTTTTTAATAAAGAGAAGGAAAAGAATTGGAAAGAATGAAGAGGAAAATAAGGTGAATGAATGAATGAATGAATGAAAGAAAGAAATGATAAAATAATAAAGAGAGAAAAGACAAACAAAATATCAGGATATATAAAAGAAGTCGTCGGGTCGGCCTAATGTCGATATGAGCCATACAGCGAGGGAGTCTATCCCCTTTTCACTAGCGCTAGACCAAGGAGATTGTTTCTTTTTGCGTCTGAGGTGGAGCGCCACACATACCATCAGCTCCTTACTTTACCGCACAGATCCCTGTGTTACTCATATTGCTGAGTTGGCGAGGGCTGATATTGAACTAGGAACCTTGTGGTTTCTAGCCGATGTAAAGGGAATGAATTAATGAAATCATAAAAAGTTGCAGAGTTTAGAGGATTGGTTGGTTGGTTTTATGGCATGTCAACACTTGTTGGATTATTTAATGCCAAAGTCACTTTGATAATTAAGGTCTTTAATTATATACAGTACAAAAATGTATCCTCAGAATCATTTTAAACAGGTAAAAACTTCATTAGCTCATACAGATCTATTAGGCGTGACTAACAGGTACTACCACTCTGTGTCAGAGTGAACCTGGGAGTAATGGCAAGAAGGAGTAACTCCAAGAGTGCAGCCATACTGTAGCACTGACACGGCTACAGCTTGGAAGAATTATTATCATTGGAATGAATGAAAACTTTAATGTATTTGCTTAATAAATCTTGCCATAATATCATAGGTTATATCAATATTTAGTATAAAATAAAAAAATTTTAAAGTGAAAGGAAAATAGAAAATAAAATAAAATAAATTTAGGATTAAAAAAAACAAAAGAATAAAGTTGCATAGTGTAGAAGATTGGTTGGTTGGTTGATATACGGCATATCAACACTTGTAGGATTATTTCATGCCAAAGTCAGTTTAATAATTAGGGATTGGTTTAGCTCAGTCAATAGTGCACCTGCCTAGGAATCTCCAGCTTGGATAATCGGATCTGAGCTGTAATGTGAGGGGTTTAGGGTAAGTATGGTACTCAATCTCATCAAAAACTACCTCCATGGTATAGTGCTAGCGAAAAAGAGATAGACTCCCTCAATATTCAGCTGATACCGACAATAGGCCACTCTGCTAACTTTACTTACTAACTAGCAGCGGCTACCCGGTGTCGCCTGGGTAGAGGGGGATTTTCTTACGTTAGTCCCGCAGATCCATTATTACTGAATTGTGAGTTGAATCCTCGTAGGATGCCCCTTTAAATCCCTATGTAAAAAAATAGACCTTTCATTGATCCAGCTACTCTGAAAAGAAATGTTAATGTCTACTATCTAAAATATTCAATGAAAAAAAAAATCCATACTGTTATCAATTAAATTTTTTTTTTAATTATCTTCATGAATATAAATCAAATCTCTATTATTTTTGCTCAAAAGCAGGTGATATTTAATGTGTATATATATTTACTTTGTTGTTAATAGTTTTATTTTTGAAGTTTCCTCCGGACATACAGATACACACAACTGCCCTTTATATATGTATAGATAGATAGATTATATACAGTAAAGAAACATTTTTTCAGAAGAAAGAAAGAAAGGAATAAAAGAAGAGATCATAGAGAAAAGAAGAAAGAAATGAAAGACAAGATAAAGAAAAGCAAAAGAAAGGGTGTTGCATAAAAGAAAGAAGAAATGTACAAAATTAGAAATAAACAAATAAGAGGAGGTAAAAAAATTAAAAAAAAAAGAATTATGGAATAAAAAAGAAAAAAAATCTTGAGAAAAAGAAATAAATACAAAGAGAGAAAAACAAAATTAATGAAGAAAAAAAGGAAATAGATGAATGAATAAAGTTTGTGGTTGAGTTGGCTTTTGTCAGTATCAGCCAGACAGTGAGGGAGTCTATCCCTTTTTTGCTAGTGCTAGACCAGGGAGATTCTTTTTTGAATAATGAATTCAATCCTTGCTGGATATATATAATATATATATATATATATATATATATATATATATATTAGAGAAAGCCAGAATGGTTGTTCTTTCCTTTGAATTCATCTATGATTGTGTGTATGTAACATTTCTATACCAAATCGGCCAGATTGTGCATACTGCTTCCATCAATAGCATTAGATATTTTCATTTTTTTTCCATTTTATTATATATATATATATAATATATATATATATATATATTATATATAATAACCAGTGAAGCATATATCTGGGATATTGAAATTTCTTTTCTTCCAAAGTTTTTAATAATTTTTCTCAATAAACAAATTCAATAAATATTTTTATTAAATTTCATCAAAACCATTTTTTATTTGATTAAGGAATTTATTTTCTAATTTTTAAAAATTTTCTATTTTTTTGCAGAATCTTTGTTCCTTCAAAGCTTTATTTAATTAAAAAAAAAAACTTTTTAAAAAACTTGTTTTGTGAAAAACATTGATTTACTTTATATCGGATTATTCTATTTTTATCATATTATTTATTTTAAAGTTGTTCAATTTTCATTTTGTTTTGTTCTGTCTTTTTGTTTTTAAATTGTCAATTTATTGAAAATAGTCCAATCTTCACATTTATTTTTTATTTTTTTTATTTGGAATTAGCTAATTTTATTATAGTGAAATTTTGATTTAGTGCTTTTTCAACAGCTGAAGTGGGAAGAGAAAAAAAATGGAGTCTCTAATAGAAAACGTAGATCCAAACTGTGCTACACTTGCGCTGAGTAAGTGAGGGTCGGTATCAAACCTGGAACCTTGTGATTCCTAGGCAGATGCTCTATCAACTGAGCTAAACTGATCCTTAAACAAATTTAATTATTTTAACAGTTTTAAGGCCAGCTACATTTGGGAAATTGTCAACTTAATCCAAAATCTTCCCTCTTCAAACATTGTGTGATAGGAGGTAAGTGTCTGTACAGCTGCTTTTTTGTGGGGTACTGTTTCCAAGACAGCATGCAGCAACCCGGTGTAGTTCCCATCTAGCTTTTTCTCTGAGCATTCCAAGTGGTGGAGCCATAGAGTAGCACTGATATGGCTACAGCATTGAATAATACTCACTTTATCTTATCAGAGAGATCAGCTTTCCATATGATTGATAATCTGTCTATATGTATATATGATTGATATCGGATGAGGTATTACTACCTAGGTATGTGAACTGGTCTACTAATTTCAGAGGAAGACTAGTGTAATACTATTTTGATGAAAATTGATATTTCATTTTTGTTTTCATAAATAAAATCTTAGTCTCTGTACTTTTTGAACACATCTTGTACATTATTAACACAGGGGAATCAATGCCAGCATTTAAATTTTTTGGTCCATTTCCTTATCTGCCTTTTTTTTCTTCTTTTTATCCTTCTTTGTCTTTTTCTCTTTAACTTAAAAAAAATGATCTTTCTCTCTAAAAAAAAATCTCTCTATTTTTTCCTTTTTCTTTTATTTGTTTCATTTTTATTCTCTTTCCTTTTCTCTTTCTTTTGTTGTTTCTTTAGTCTTTTTCTTTCTTTAGTCTTCTTTTCTTTCTTTTATGATTTCTCTTTATTTCATTCAACTTTTTCTTTTCTTTCTTTCATCTTTTTCTCTTTCTTTTCTTTCTTTTGTCTTTTTCTCTTTCTTTTCTTTCTTTTGTCTTTTTCTCCTTATTTTCTTTCTTTCATTCTTTCTTTCTTTCATCTTTTTCTTTTCTTTCTTTCTTTTGTCTTTTTCTCTTTCTTTTCTCTCTTTTATGTTTTCTCTTTCTTTCATTCTTTCATCTTTTGCTCTTTCGTTTCTTTCTTTTATTTGTTTTCTTTTTCTTTCATTTCTTTTTCTCCTTCTTTCTTTGTTCTTCCTTTCATTTTTCTTTCTTTCTTATTTTCTCCTTATTTTCTTTCTTTCTTTTACTTGTTTTCTATTCATCTTTCTTTTTCTCTTTCTTTCATTTTTTCTTTCTTTCATCTTTTTCTCCTTTTCTTTCTTTTGTCTTTTTCTCCATATTTTTTCGTTCATTTTTTTCTTTATCTTTTCTTCCTTTTGTCCTTTTCCTTGTATATTGTTTTTATCTGTTTTTCTATTTATTTTCTTTCAAAATCCTTTCCCCCCCCCCCCATTTCTTTACTTTCATTTTTATTTTTTTCAATTCTAACTTTTCTTTTTTTCAATTCTAACTGAATGCCAAGCTTACAATTATTTTTGATAGAAATACACCTAAGCATGATTGAAACATTGTGGAAATTTATTCTACCGGAATAAGCAAACAAGTCTAGAAAAGATAAAAGTTAATGAAGAACTGCAAGTCACAGAGAATCAGAGTATGTCATTAAAAGAATTTCGAACATCATTGTTATTGTCTGTAAGCTTTACTGGATACATTTTAATGGGGAGGTTGGTTTTCAGCAAGATTCAAATGAGCATCTGAGACAACATTCAAGAATTGAGCCTTCACAAATCCAAACCAATTTAGGATTTATTTCTTAAATTCTCTCTTAAGTACTTTGGATTTTTTTTTCTTTCGTCTCATCACTTTTGAGTTTTATTTGATCATGTGAGTTTCACCAAAAAAAAAAGGATTTTTTTTTATCACCCAGCAAACAATTAGACAAAATGTTTTTTTCCTTATAAGTTTAGATTTCTCTTTCTTTTCTTTTTTGTCTTTTTTCTCCTTATCTTCTTTCTTTTATTTGTTTTCTCTTTATTTTCTTTCTTTTTCTCCTTCTTTCTTTTGTTCTTTCTTTCATCTTCTCTTTCTTTTCTCTTTATCTTTTTTCTTTTATTTGTTTTCTCTTTATTTTCTTTCTTTTTCTCCTTCTTTCTTTTGTTCTTTCTTTAATCTTCCCTTTCTTTTCTCTTTTTCTCCTTATTTTCTTTCTTTCTTTTACTTGTTTTCTATTCATCTTTCTTTTTCTTTCATTCTTTATTTCATTCTTTTTTTCTCTTTATTTTCTTCCTTTCATCCTTTTCCTTGTATATTTTTTATGTTTTTTCTATTCATTTTCTTTCAAGATCTTTTTCTTTTTCTTTTTCTTTTTCACATTTCTTTACTTTCATTTTTATTTATTTCAATTCTAACTTTTTTTTTTTTATAAGTTTAGATTTCTATTTATTTTCTTTCTTTCTTTTTTCCTCAATTTTATTGTTCTTGTTTGTTTTTCTAGTCTTATGTCAGCCTTAAATAAGATAAATTTTAAGGTTGAAATTTGTCGCTGACTTACTGAAATAACTGAAGTGACATTAAAAGATTTACTAATATATACACTACATTGTCTCACACAAATTACTCATAATCTTGTGGTTTTAAAAAGAGAGAAGAAAAAAAAAAAAAGGTAATAAAAAAAATTACAATAGAAATGACTTGTAGTCGGTTAGGAATTGAATGATTCAGATTTCATTCTGAACAAAGTTGTTGTTGTTCATCTTAGATTTTATGCTCACATCTTGTCAACAAGAAAACTGATATAAAACGTACAAACATTACTGAAATCATCTTATAGATTGCATTCAATTCAGTAAGCAAGAATAAATTGCTATGAGCTTAAAAACGTGTGTATTTTTATCAGATATTTTAAATACTCTAGCATAAAAAATCCAAACCTTTTATATATATATATAATATATATATATATATATATATATATGTGTGTTGGTGTGTGTGTGTGTGTGTGTGAAGAGATGGAAGTGAATCTGACGGTATGTAGTATAGTAATAAATTTGAAAAAACACAGGTTTAAATAAAATGAGTGGTAAGTTTATTAGCCGACGCTGCAGTGTTTCGATCTGTTAAGTAGATCTTCTTCAGGGCATTTGTTGATATAAGGAAAAGTAAAAAAAAATTATATATATATATATATATATATATATATATTAGAGAGAGAGAGAGAGAGAGAGAAGAGGAGAGAGGAATAAATAAATATTTTTTAATTTTTTTTTCATTTTCTTTTCAATCTTTCTAATGATTTTCTTGATATTGAAAAGGATTTATAAAAAAAAATCTAAAAGAATTATTCCTATTACTTTCGGTTCTACTCAATTATAACATCTTTAAAACACCTTGATAATGGTTCAGAATAGAACCGAAAGTACTAAGAATAACTATATCAATTATGTTACCAATAGCAGCATGAACAAACATCCCAGTGCTTTGGAGACTTTTGCAGGGATTACCTTTGTATATATATATATATATATATATATGTGTGTGTGTGTGTGTGTGTGTGTGTGTGTGTGTGTGTGGTGTGTGTAGTATTGTATAGTAGAGAACTTGTGGTTACTAGTTTATTATGGGTGAAATATAAAAGTATTTGAAAGGAGGTAAAGGCACAGAGTGCTCCTCTGTGTGGGGTGGAGCTGTCAATGTGTGGGCTGTTTGTATGAAGATTTTATTAATAAGAAACATCAAGTAATTTTCAATCTACAAACTCTTGATTTATTAGTTGGTTCTGTCAAGAAATAAAGGAGGGCGGGTAGAACTGGTGGTTGGGTGAGGGTGGGGGCTAAGTATAGTGAGGGTAGTGCAGGGAGTAGAATGAGGAGTAAGGAGTTGAAGTAGAGTAGTCATAGAGAGAATGTAGCTTTGTATAGTAATGAGAATTTGTGTGTGTGAGTGAGAGAGAGAGAGAGAGAGAGAGAGAGAGAGAGAGAGAGAGAGAGAGAGAGAGAGAGAGTGTGTGTGTGTGTGTGTGTGTGTGTGTGTATGAAGTTTGGCTTGTATGAACAATTGTGACATTCCCGAATGTGTATTTTGGTTGGTGTGGAAAACTTGTTTAAGGGGAAAAAATAGGATTTTAATTTAAAGATGTTGGTTGACATCCCTTTCTGATCAGTTTTGGTTTCTTTGTTTAATTGCATATCAACATTTGTAGGTTATTTTATGCCTGAGCCATCCTTGTAGAAGAACCATGGTGGTACTTAGAGAATTGAGAGGGTTTATACCTTTTCCAAGGGGGTAAGATTGAAAGTGAACACAACAGTGCAAATAAAGTTTGAATTCACTACAATATCCCAGTCTATCGCTTTAGCCACTGTACCTCAGTGACACCAACCCCCACAATTGGTTCATACCTTTCCCAAGTGTATTAATCCAGAAGTGAACATAATAGCACAACTAGAGTTTGAAATCACTAACTACAATGTTGCATTCCAACACGTTAGCCACTACACCATGGGGACTCCCCCCATTTCTTTGTGACTGCTTGGTTGTTTTGTTTTACAACATATCAACCTTTTTCAGATCATTTTTATAAACAAAGGTCACAGGTTGCTTTCTATACCTGCTGTTGCTTAAGTGGTCACCCAATTAAGTATTGAACAGGCTTATTGATACTTAACTTCAGTGTTCTAGTGAGAATTGGTGCTTTCAGTATGACTTGATTGTAATCAGTCTTTAAATATACTTAATCATAGAAATGAATTGAACCTAAGAAATGGGGGATCGATTTACAACTTTGTCATAATACCAAAATGATCTCTCTTTTTATATCCAGAAACAAAAATGGCTAAGGCTCTTTTGTTTTACAGCATATCAACCCCTTTCAGGTCATTAAATGCCAAATTAAATCATTTAGATAAACAAAGGATTCAGCTTGCTTACTATACCTGCTGTTGCTTAAGTGATCAGCCGATTAAGCATTGAACAAGCTCATTGCTGCTTAACTTTGGTGATTATTGAGTGGCTAATTATGTTATAAGTGGGGCCGTTTTGTTGAGGTGTCAGCACTAGCAAGTAGACTTGTATATTTGCATAAATACGTGCATATGCAGTTATCCAGGGTAAATATAAATGGTGATCAGTAGCCATTAAGGAGTTGGTTCTTTGCTCGAGAACATGTCTCATCGAGTACCATTGACACCCTATTCTGATCTCAACTAAACCTATTTGCTGCTGGTTACTATACCAATTCTATAATTGACTTTATAGTGAACTAGTGACTTGACCATAATCTATTTCTTTCTGATTGACCCACAGAGTTAAGCAACATTGTTCTTGGCCATGTTAACTAAGTGACAATTCAAAAGCATCAGATCCTATAATGAAACTTGGAGGCATGTGGTGTAATGTTTAGAGTCATAGGGAATGCACTTGTTGACCCAAGTTCAAATCCTGAACCTGGCTGTTTACATTTCACATAATGCTAATGCTCTTGGGAAAGGTTTACATCCACCTACTCTGCCTTTAGCTATGGATAAATAGTAGGGCATACTGGGATTTTAACCATGGTTAAGTAACCAGTCTAGAAGGAAAACTCTGAATTCAAACCTGTTAAACTCTGCTTAAGAAACCGAAAGATGAACACACACACACACACACACACACACACACATATATATATATATATATATATATATATATATATATATGTGTATGTGTGTGTGTGTGTGTGTGTGTGTGTGTGTGTGCGTGACCCATTGGGTCACCTATTGAGCTCTAGGTAGATAATTGTGATCAGAAAAGAAGTGAGTTTCCAAGCCAAATTAATTTAAAAAAGGAAATAGGGCTGGAGAATTTTTTCAAAATCATTAAAATCATTTTGTAAAATTTCTAGGAAAGGTAAAGTTTGACCAAATTTAAATTCAAACAGACCTGATTCTTGAAATTCTCTCAATAGCTAAGTTGTTGAAAAGTTGTGGGAATGACAGAAAATCATTTTTCTTGTGTGTAATATCAAAAATAATCCCTTTCTACTTACTTCACCATAATTTTAATTGACAAACAAAACTGCAGTGAAAAAAGTTTTGAAAATAAAGTAAAATGTTTTTATTCTTCTTCTTTAGTTAAATCAAGAAAGAAGATTTAAAAAAAAAACCTATTGACAAGTTTCACCATGACAGAAAGGAAGGGGGGTGGTAAACAAAGATTTCTCTTGACTGCTGGTTTGGTGGTGGTGGAAGGGGTCACATTAACAGCCAGCAGTCAGCTCTGGATTTGAGAGAGTGATTCCAATTGCTCCCACAGATGTACTAAGGTATGATAGAGGGGGTGAAATTGATAGCAGATGATTAGTGAGAGATGGGTTACTTTATTATTCAATTGCAAATTACTGCTAATTAAAATGATAAAAATTAGAGGGGGGGGGGTTCAAACATAATTCAATCCCAGAAGTAAGGAATCTTTTAGTATTTAATTTTAGTCATTAAACTAAACAGGAAAAAAAGCCTTAGGGAAACAATCATTGATTCTCTCAGCTTTAGTATAATAATAGATATAATGAAACTCAAATCAATAATTTAAATTCATGATTGTATTGGTAATTATAATTACCTTGTTAATAATCTGATTCAGTCAATAAATTTGGCCTCTTGTATCCATGATTAAGCTTAACAATTCATTAATTTTCTTAGAATGGACTCAGCTAGTAGATTCTAAAATCCTATCATTTAATTTACTTCTCTAGGATTATTATTTTGCTTTGATACAGTCTTATTGATACCATTTACTTTTACTTATCCTTAGTAGGTACTGCAAAATTATAGGCATACACTATTGCCCATAAAAGGCAATAAACAAACTATTACAAGCAAGTTCAAGTCTTGCTATGTGTCGCATACATCTGGCCTTGTACCACAACTAAGCAAAGTGTAGTAGATAACTTTTGGTCAGCTCATCATGGCATAATGGTTAGCAAACAAGACTTGCAGATTTATTAGTACTGAATAGCAAGTTCGATCTTTAATGGATGGTAAATCTTTACACTATTGCTCATAGATAGATAGATAGAATATATAGATAGAATATTGGCCATAAATGTGTAGATAGATATATTATTGCCCACAGACAGATAGATTATTGCCTATAACTAGATAGATAGATAGACAGATTCAGTAATGGATAGATAGATAGATAGATAGATAGATAAATAGATAGATAAATAGAGTATTACCTATATAAAAGTTAAGTAAAGTCGAGAGTGAGAATAGGTGGCCTATTGTTGGTATCAGCCATACAGCAAAAGAGTCTATCCCCTTTTCACTAGTGCTAAACCGAGGAGATTATTTTAGTGCCTGAGGTGGAGCAACACACCTACCATCAGCCCCTCTCTTTACTGCATAGATCCTTGTGCTACTCATATGCTGAATTGTCGATATACAGATAGATAATTTTCCATTATTAGATAGATGTAAGGTGTGTTTAAAAAGTATCAAGACTGAAGCTGTATTTACTGAAAGAGAAAGGAACAATGAAACATTAATTTTCCTCAAAATATTCACCTCGAACTTCAATTCACTTATTCCTGTGAGTTTTCCATTGGTTAAGGCACCTCTGAAACTCCTCTTTTTATATGGTATGAAGTTATTGTATTCCTTTTTTTGTTGTTGTTTGTTTATATTTACAAAACTTTATCTTATAAATTTCATACTTTTTGAAATAATCATTCTCCCTGTATTGTAATAATCATGGAATTTCTAAGATTACAGTTTGGTTTGTTTTTTGTTTTTAATGACATATCAGTCGTTGTGGGTTATTTAATGCAGTATTAGTACTATTTAACCCATAGCTGGAGGGATAAAAGGGTTCATACCTCTCCCAACGGTATTAGTCTGAAAGTGAACAGAATAACACAAGTTAGCTGACTTAATTATACATTTGCCTAGGAATTGCAAGATTCTAGATTCAATACCATCTCTCGCCAATTTAATACATGAGTTTTACATCTTGGGTAATTTGATCAGTGCAGTAAAGCATCTGTGAGCTGATGGTGGGTGTGGTGCTCCACCTCAGAAAAAACAGTTTCCCTGGTCTAGTGCTAGTGAAAAGGAGAAAAGTATGCAGTAAAGCTAGTGCTAGTGAAAAGGAGATAGACATTCTTCTTGTCTGGCTAATACTGACAATAGGCCACTCTACAAACTTTACTTGCGCTTTACTTATAGATATTACATCCTGATCCTAAGAAGAAATGCCAAGTGTAAGAAGAGTAACATGAATCGACCGTCTCATACGATGTACGAAGTCCAGAATGCAAATGGCGGCGCCCACCAGTCATTAAGTAGAGGCTTACCGACAGCCTGCCACTAATATTTGCATAACACCACCACTGGTCACTCTAAGTTAACTATCAATAAAGGGAGGTTACTCTAACCTACCCACACACCAAGTAGTAATAATTCAATCCTAGGCAGAGTGCACAGATACTAGCCTCTAATCCTATTTATATTATATATATCAGAGAGAGAGATATAATGAAACTCAAATCAATAATTTAAATTTATGATTGTATTGGTAATTATAATTACCTTGTTAATAATCTGATTCAGTCAATAAATTTGGCCTCATGTACCCGAGAACACATTCAGCTTAACAATTCATTAATTTTCTTAGAATGGACTTAGCTAGTATATTTTAAAATCATATCATTTAATTTACTTCTCTAGGATTATTCTCTAGTGTAGTATCTGGGCAGAGCACACAGATAATACACTCTAATCCTAAACAGAAGAGGCAATTTATACATAAATAAATATCCCTGTTATTTTTACAAGTACAATCTACAATTTTTGTTTGCAATAACTTTGAACCACATACAAGGTGTGTCAAAAAAGAAATTGAGATTTTTTGTACTTTTTGACACACATTGTATTCTGAACAAAAAATCCCATTCCATTCATTCATTTTTTTTCTTCAGAATACAAGTGTGTTCAAAAAAGTACCAAGTTTAAAGCTGTATTTACCAGATAGAAATGATGAATGAATGGAACATTATTTTTTTGTTCAGAATACAAGGTGTGTCAAAAAAGTACCAAGTTTAAAGCTGTATTTACCAAGATAGAAATGATGAATGAATGGAACGTTATTTTTTTGTTCAGAATACAAGGTGTGTCAAAAAGTACAAAAAATCTCTATACTTTTTTGACACACCTTGTACATGACTAATGAGAATATCTTTCTTTTTTATTTATTCATATGATGGCCATTTATTAGAAAAGGGTCAGAAAAATTATTTTTTATTATTGTGCATATAATAAATTGTACACAAAAAATCCAATAAACTCCTCCTTTTCAAAATTTTAGATCATTCATTTTTAATCTTTAATTGAAAACATGTCATAGATCATATCCACAATGTGACATTAATACTTGAAGCTTTATTTTTAAATCTTGTTTGAAGTGTTTTTTTCCCCTTTAATTTTCGGATGGTGGGAGTTTTCTGCTGGTCAGTTATTAAGTCAGGGTCAATTAGAATTTCATACTTTTAAAATATCTCACAGTTGCTGCCCTCCCTTAAGACTCACTCCTACGCAGTGGCGGGGAGGGGGATAATGTAGCATAATAGTACTTAATTTATACTGAAGCTACAATTAACGGGTACTTTAGTATGGGGTTACTCATATCCTTTTGGAAGCAGGTAAAACAAAATAAAAGAGAGAGAGAGAGAGAGAGAGAGAGAGAGAGAGAGAGAGAGAACAAAAAAGAAATAAAGAAAGGTGTATATATATATATGACAATAATAATAATAATAATAATAATAGAGAGAGAGAAAGAAATAATATCAGCATAATTAACTAGACATGGGGTAGAGAGAGAGAGAGAGAGAGAGAGAGAGAGAGAGAGAGAGAGAGAGAGAGAGAGAGAGAGAAGGGGATAAAGAGTGAGATGGAGATACTGAGTAATAATAATAATAATAATAATAATAATAATAAAGGGAGAGAGAGAGAGAGAGAAAGAGAGAACAAAAAAGAAAGAAAGAAAGATAGATATATATATACAAAAGGAAATAGTAAAAAAGTATAAAGGAAATTTTAATAAACCTTCTCTATTATAATAAATACTTGGCAATGAGGTTTCATTGATAATTTTCAGTGAGTCATTTCTCCAGTTTATTGGATTCCTTCTTTGATTGGTCACTGAGTATTAAAACCTTGGATAAATGTCCTCTTGAATGGGAAGAAGGTGGGTGTTGGTCAGGGGCGGGGGTGAAGGGGGGGGGAATGACTGAATATGGACAATAAACACAATCAAAAAAAAAAAAGAAAAAACAGGTTTTTTGAATGGGAGGTAAAAATAGCCCCAAATGAAACAAAAATAAAATAGAATAGAATGAAAATAAAATGATAGTATGATGAAATAAATAAAAAGTAGAGAATATGAAGGATGAACAAAAATAAATTCATTTAAAGCAAAATATTAATTTTGTGTGTGTAGAGGGGGAGGGATCCATCTCCCCAATGACTATTAACATTCACAAGCATTTGACAATAATGGGATCCAATGCTCCCATCTCCCCCCTCTCTCTCTCTCTCTCTCTCTATATATATATATATATATATATATATATATACATATACATATAATATATATATATATATATATACACATATAAATATATATATATATATATATATATATATATATATATATATATATATATATATATAATCTAGGCAAGTATTGTTAAAACCAAGGAGTATTTCTTTTTCATGATCTTTATCTGAAGTCCTTCTAGTTTTCTAGTTATTTTTCTTAGTTCAGAATCCAACTGGTATAAGAACTGTCCCATATTCTTTACCCTGGCGCTTTCAACCGTTTTGTTGGTTGTCATCGGGGGGGGGGGTAGGTTGTAGTGTGTTAGGGTTTATTTTTTGTTTTTTATTTATTGCAATTTCAAATCAGGAGAGTCTATTACTTTTTAGATTGTTACTAAGAAAATGATATATATATATATATATATATATATATATATATATATATATATATATATATATATCTTATTATAATGGAGATTGTGTGTTTTTCTGTCTGTAACCAAAACTATATCACTACTCAAGTCACAATTCCCTTAGTTATTTACATCACATTCTCCATCATTTTATTTTTATCTAAACTTCTATTATTAATAAAATTGTTATACATCATTAATACTATTGACCATATCTAGATACTAATAACAGGTAATTGTATTTATATATACAACAAAATAGCGGTTTACAGTGTGAATGGAAAGGCTAATTTGCATATTGATCTTTAAAATTTGATTTTAATTAATATGTGCTTAGTATTATTGATTTCTAATTGTTTGGTTTTATCTTAATGAATATGAGCAAAAATCTCAGGGATAAATCTTAAATGAAATCGATTAATAAGAAGAAATAACTGTAATTTTATTCTTTACTTCCTATTTTAACTAAATAGTTAAATTATGAAAATTTACCAATGAAAGGCGGGAGTAATAGAAGATGATGGAAGAGTTAGTTTCAAAGTTGTTCTATTTTTCAATCATACCCCCTCTGTTCCAAATCTTTTTATCTGCATTTTTATTCAGTTTCATTAGCCTTTCTAATTTAATATAATATTTTTTATATTAAAACTTAAATACTTGCACCCGGAGGGTGCATATATTTGCTAGTATATATAATGAATATATATATTATCAATATTATATATATATATATATATATATATATATATATATATGATATTTATTTATTTATATATATCATATTTTAGGTAAAAATTTTTGGTTGTTTTAGAAGCCTGAAAAAATGAAGATCAGAAACAAAATGAAGAATATTGTGTTCTTAATCTTATTTATTTACCAATGTTTTAAGGTTCACCCCTCTTTCTTAAAGTTTTAAGATAGACTAAAATAAAAGTCGTTGAGGTGGCCTAAAGTCTGTATCAGCCAATGAGGGAGGGAGTCTATCCCTTTTCATTAGTGCTAGACCAAAGAGATTGTTTTTTAGCATCTGAGGTGAAGCGCCATACCTACCATCAGCTCCTTGCTTTATCACACAGATCCCTGTGCTACTCATACGCTGAGTTGGCGAAGGTCAGTATTGAACTAGGAACCTTGTGGTTTCTAGCTGAACACTCTA
>CM042148.1:111783799-111843799 GCA_023376005.1 Doryteuthis pealeii
CACTTTCAATGGTGTGAAAAGAATTAAAAAAAGTTTTATTTATGAGTGGATCCGAAATAAGATTGATATGATGGTAACAGAGAATGGTTTTTAATAGCAGGTACTACCAATCCAGGCCAGGGTAGACCTGATGTAATGGTGATAAAGGGGTAATCCACATTTTCCAGAGTACTAGAATATTAACATCACCATTAGATGCAGTTTCACATCATACCCAGGACACTAAAACCCTCATCCACCACCTTCTAAAATATATGATAAAAAGGGTCTTGCCATGAGGACAATAGGATTGGGACAATCATATAGGTGCTAGAGCTCATGGTGTAGTGGTTAAAGTCATGGGAAATGGGCTCGTCGCCCCGAGTTCAAATCCTGGATGTGGTAATTGCATTTCACTTTGCGTTTATACACTTGGGAAAGGTATGAATCCTACTCTCCCTCCAGCTATGGATAAAATAGTAGGGCAGACTGGGCTCTTTAACCTTGGTTAGGTAACTGGTCTAGGAGAAGGAAAATTCTGAATTCAAACCTTAAGAAATTGACCTTGTGTCACATCCTGCTCGTGCAGAGGGGTTGGTAAATATATATAGGTGCTAGAGCTTGACATGTCTAGCCGATTGATCGGAGAGGGCTTCTCCAACCCGTGGCGTAGTGGCTAATGTGCTGAACTGTGACATCATTGTAAGCAAGTTCAAACTCCAATCTAATAAAATACTTAACTCCAGTCGCACTATTATTCTCACTTTCAGAAAATTCATGCTGAAAGAACTGGTTCCCACTTGATCACTGAAGTTAAGCAGAAATGAACTTGTTCAATACTTAGATGGGGGACCATTTAAGCAACAGCAGGTACTGTAAGAAACCAAATATAAAAATCACTTGATTTGGCATTAACTCTTTGTCTACTTTAACCTGCTCACAGTGGCTGTCACACCACTGTGATCATACTGTAAGCCCCTGGCAGCGGCTCTCACGCATGTATACCCTGAAAAATTACTACATGAGCACCACTACCATTTTGTTTTGTTTTTTAACCAACCCTGAGACTGGTACTTGATTCTTTTATAATAGAGAACTAGTTGAATGGAATATTGGTACAGCTATGGGGGAAAATTTGTAGGCCAAGAGTTAAATATAATATATATATATATATATATATATATATATATATATATATGAACCCATATAACAGCTTGCAAATTATTGTCAGTCCAGGGAAATTGTTCTTCATCAACATCATCATTTTTGTTTTAAATAGATCACTAATTAGGTCTGAACCTATTCTAATAGTGACCACCTCAAGTGGATTTAACAGGTTTGAATTCAGAGTTTTTCTTCTCCTAGACTGGTTGCCTAACCAAGGTTAAAGAGCCCAGTCTGCCCCACTATTTATCCATCACTGGTGGGTATTAGTGCTATGCGAACTGTAGCTTTGCCCTACTATTTACCCATAGTTGGAGAGAGTAGTTGGATTCATACCTTTCCCTGGGTATTAGTGCTATGTGAACTATAGCTTCCAGGATTTGAACTTTGGTCGACGACTCCATTTTCTATGACTCTAACCATTACACCACACACCTCCACCTCATTATCACATGTTGGTACCAGTAGAAGCAGCATTACTACAAACAAATCATCATCATCATCATCATCATCATCATCATCAATGGTATCACCAGTAGCAGCACTACTACCACCATTTGATTTTTTTAAAAATTAGCTTTTGCTTACTGATAATCATAATTGGAGACATCAGTGTCCTTATAGTTATTTACTAAGCGTAGCTTAGATGCAGCACAAGGCCAGAAGTATGGGGCACCCAGTGCGAATCGAACTCACTAACAATGGTCTGCAAATCTAGTTTGCTAACCATTACACCATAATAAGTTCTCATCATCATCTTCATCATAATTATCATCATCATTAACAACACCAATATTAGCATCCCATCTATGGGTTAAATATTAAAAAAAATGAATTAACAAAAATGTGTTTAAAAAAAAAAAAAATTGATGGCAATCCCCAACCCTTTTTATCATATGGGTGCTAGAAGGCGGTGGCTGAGGGTCTACATGTCCTGGGAATGACATTAAACTCTATCTGATGGTGAGGTTCCAGTTTTGGAGGTTTGGGTAATGTGGAGCACCCCTTCATCACCATTGCTCCCTGGTCCACTCTGATCCGTAGTGGTAGTACCTGTTAGGGTCCCATCTATGGGTTAAATAGAAAAGATGAGTTTATAAACAAAATTTGTTATCCATTAAAAATGAAATTATTTCAAAACTTTGTCGGCATTAAACATTTTTGAATACCAAATTACCACTAGAAGTATTCGGCATAAAATAACCCAAGGGGTTGACATGCCGTAAAACCCAATCAACCAAACCAAACTAAAAAAATTGAGTTGAAAAAAAAAAAAGAATTTTCAAAACTCAGCAAGAATGAATAGAACAAAACATCATTGGCATAAAATAACCAAATGAAAGAATTGGAAATCAGAGGAAGAATAGTGACCATTTAGATCACAACATTGTTAAGATCAGTTAGAATGTTTAGAGACTTGTATCCTGTGCATGATGCTACACTGCATCTAGTGGTGAGGTTCCAGTTCTAGAGAAGGTAAAGTACCCTTCATTGCCATTATTCCCAGAATGGTAGTACCACCATCAATATCAACATTACAATCAGTGAGATCATCATCATCATCATCACCATCATTATCATTACTACCACCACAATTGCCATCACCACCACCACCATCATCATCATCATCATCACACCAATCATCATGACCTTTATGAACATTACTATCACCATCACCATTACCCCCACAGCCAAATTTACTATCAGCACCAACATCACCATCATTAATATCAGCACCACTATAATTGCCACCACAACCATCATCATCATCAGCATCATTACCCCAACCACCAGATTTAACTCTTTGCTTATGGAATTTCCTCCACAGCTGTACCAAATTTTCTTGGTATTTAATGTATGATGGGTTATTTCAAAGTTCACTATCCAGGAGAACTATCCTCAGAAATTATTCTATTCAAATAAACTACTATTATTTTTGTAATCTGAGCCATTCTGCTCAATTATAAGTCACATGTGCAAGAGCTGCTGTCAGCTGTTTACTGTAGGACCCCAGTGGTAGGAGACATGTTGTGAGTGGCTTAAAGTAGGCAAAGGGTTAACACCAGCAACAATGTCACTGTGATCATCATTATCAACAGCATTGTCCTGAGTATGACATTAAATTGCATTTAATGGTGAAATTCCAATTCTGGATCTCTGGGGAGTGTGGTATACCCCTTCATCACCATTACTCCCAGGTCCACACTGACCCGGAGTGGAATTATCTGTTATGTTTCCATTTATGAGTTAAATAGAAAAAAATGAGTTTTAAAAATGTGTTTAAAAAAACTGAGTTTAAAAAAAATTCAATACTAATCAAGAATGAATAAAACAAAATGTCTTTGACTTAAAATAACCTAAGGGTTGACATGCCATAAAATCCAACCAACCAACCAAGCAGCAGCAGCATCATCAGCAACACCTCTATCTAAAAGGAAAATAAATGTGTGTTCTTAGCTTCTGTTTATTGATAAACATAATCTGGAAATATCTTTTGTTATATGTGTTTTATTTATAAAAAAGTAAAAGTAAGTAAAGTCGTTGGGGCGGCCTAATGTCAGTATGAGCCAGACAGCGAGGGAGTCTATCCCCTTTTCACTAGCGCTAGACTAAGGAGATTGTTTTTTTGCATCTGAGGTGGAGCGCCACACCTACCGTCAGCTCCTTACTTTACCGCACAGATTCCTGTGCTACTCATACACTGTGTTGGCTAGGGCCGGTATTGAACTAGGAACATTGTGGTTTCTAGCCGAACGCCCTACCTGAGCTATCCAGGCCCTTTTTTTATTCTATAGTCTTTTTTCTATTGTATTTCATTTCTTGTATGTTTTTAATCATTTGTCTATAAGTAATAGCAGTGACGACAGAAGTCTTGACAATGAATGTGTATTTATTGTTATTTCGTTGTTTCAATTTTTATGTTTTTTTTTTGTTTTTAAATTTCTTATTTAGAGGAGTGGTTAGGTTTTTGTGTCATGGAGTGCAGATAAATGTCCCTTTTATTTATTGTGAACAGATGAAATGATTGAGAGTTTGCAAATTAGAAATTTATTATCTGAAATGGAGGGGGGTTCAGATTCCAATTCCAAATTTTTACTATCTTTATTTATTGATTTACTTTTACTCTTTCTTCTTCTTCTTCTTCTTCTTCTTCTTCTTCTTCTTCTTCTTCTTCTTCTTTACTTCCTTCTCTCTCCAACTCATCCCTTCTTCTTTTTATTTTTGTCCCCATTCTCTTCTTCTTCTTTTTCATTTCTTTTACTTCTTCCCTTTACTTCCTTCTCTCTCCATCTCATCATTTTCTCTTCATCTTCCTTTTATCTGTCTCTCTTCTTCCTTTTATCTGTCTTCTTCTTCTTCTTCTTCTTCTTCTTCTTCTTCTTCTTCTTCTTCTTTCCTTTCCTTTCCTTTCCTTTCCATCTCATCATTTTGTTCTTTTTCCTCTCTTTCTCTTTCTTTTCATCTTCCTTTTTCTGTCTCCATCCTTTCCTTTCTTTCCATCTCATCATTTTGTTCTTTTTCATCTTCCTTTTATCTGTCTTCTTCTTCTTCTTCTTCTTCTTCTTCTTCTTCTTCTTCTTCTTTCCTTTCCTTTCCTTTCCTTTCCATCTCATCATTGTTCTTTTTCCTCTTCCTTCTCTTTCTTATTTTTCTTCTTCCTTTTATTTCCTTTTTTCACTTCCAATTTCTTTACCTTTTCTCAAAATGTTGAGAATGAAAATGAAGAAAGAAAAGAAAAGAAAATGTATCAGTTTTTCTTGACTTTTAAATTTTCTTTCATTCTTCTTTTCTTTTCCTTCTTCATTTTCATTCTCATCATTTTTCCCTCTCCTCAAACTTTATTTTTTTAAGGGTAAATGTCTCTTCTTGTTTTGTCCTCTCTATATCCCACTCTTTTTTCATTTTCCAACTTACTCTTTTCCTTTTCTTTGACATTATTTTTTTCTAAACTCTCAGTTTCTAAGAGAAATTGACAGTCTTCCTTGCAGTACAAATCTTAACATAGTCGAAAATTAAATTCTTCTCTCTCAATGTCTAACAAACAGATAAATAAATCTTTTAAAAATAATGAAATAAAAGAAAAGAAAAAAATGACAAGAGAGATGAACTAGCCATTTTCATCAAATAGTAAACAAAATCATGAACTTTTTATTAGCAATTACATTAAAAAATATTGTGATTTCAAGATTGAATAAGCTAATCTGACTATGGCGACACCATGGAAGATTAGACCAGCGTAAAATACAACTGAAACCAACAACAATTGACAAAGAAGTAATATAAAATGAATAATCAAAGTAAATGCACATTCATATTTAGAAATGTACTTCTTGGCTCATCGTCTTAAAAAAAAAAAGTCACAAATGATTTGCAGGTATTTAATGTTTCTTAGCATGGATGAACATGACCGTTCTTTTGGGGGGAGGGAAAGTTGTTAAATTCTTTTCCATTTTTCATTCACTCTTTTATTCCTTCTTTCATTAATTCATGTTCTTTCATTCTTCCTCCATTCATTGGTCACACATTTCATTTTCAATAGTACTCTTCTAATCATTTGCTTAGTCTAAATTTTATGGCTTTTTTTTTTTTTGTTCAGATATTTTTTTGGTATCTTTTTTTTTACTATTTTTATTGCTTTTTTTTTTCAGATATTTTTTTTGTGTTGTTTTTTTACTATTTTTTATTGCTTTTTTTCCAATAGTTTTTGGTGTTGTTGTGTTTTTTTTTACTATTTTTTATTGTTTTTTTTAAGATATTTTGGTGTCATTTTTATTTTTTATTGCTTTTTTTTCTAGATAATTTTTGGTGACGATTCTTTTTTTTCATTTTTTTTCCAGATATTTTTGGTGTCATTTGTTTTTATTTTTTCTATTGCTTTTTTTCAGATATTTTTTGGTGTTGTTTTTTTTTTCCCTTAATGGATGTTAATGTTAATTTTTTCTTTTTTTTTCTTTTTATTTTATTTTATGAAATGTTTATTTCTTTTTTATTGGCATTTTATTACTTTTCTTTTCTTTAGTTGTGAAGGGTGTGGTGTGAATTGTATTGGGTTTGGAATTTATATCTAAATAGAATTGATGGTAGAGTCTAATTAGTAGATATTGGTCATAAAAGTAGAAACTGACTAAAAGTTCACTTCTTGTATAATAAATTAATTTTCATTTCTTTCCTTTCTTATCCTTTTCTTTCTTTCCCTTTTCTTGTTTTTCTTTCTATTTTTCTATTTTCTTTTTTCCATTCTCCTCTTTCTTCTATTAGACTCCTTTTCTTTCCTGTTTATCCCCTCCCTCTCTCCCTCTCTTTTTCATTCTTCATTTTCATTCACAATTTCCTTCATTTTCTTTTTTTCTTGCTTTTTGTTTCTTGTGCTTTCTTCTTTTGATTAGTTTTGTCTCTCCTCTCTTTTCTTTTCTTTTTTTTGCTATCTATTTCCTTCCTTTATTCCTTCATTCACTCGTTCCTTTTCTTGTTCATTCGTTCCATCCTTCTTCTCGTTTTTCTTTCAATATTTTTCTATTCTCAATCCAACTTCTTTTTTTCCTAGCCTCCTTTTCTTTCTCTTTCTTTTTTCATTCTTTAATATTTCATTTCATGTTTTCCTTCATTTTTCTTTTTCTTTCTTGTGCTTTCATTATTTTATTTCATATTTCATTCTTCTTTTAATTAGTTTTATCCCTCCATTCTTCATCTATTCCTATTTTTTCAGATAATTTTTCATTTCTTTTTTTCCCTTCTCAATTTTCTTACTTTTCTTTCTGTCTTTTTTTTTCCATTCTCATGTAACCTTCCTTTTGACTAACCTTCTCTTTCTTTCTCATCTCTCTCTCTCTCTCTCTCTCTCTCTCTCTCTCTCTCTCTCTCTCTCTCTCTCTCTCTCTCTCTTTTCTTTAATGTCTTCTTTCTTTTTTCTTTTTCTTTAAATCTATACATATATAAAGGACAGTTGGTGTGTCTGTCTGTATTCCAGATTAAATTATGAAAATACAACAATTAGTAACAAAGTAAATATATATACACATTAAATATCAGCAGATCTTGCTTTTTGTGCAAAAATAATGAAGATTTGATTTATATTCAAAGATATTCAAAAATTAAAATATACATAGAAATAGCATAGAAATTCTACTTTAAAATGTCCACCATTTGTCAATCTCAAAAGTAAACAAATCAATAGAGCAGGTTTTTCCCCAGTCCCTCTACCCAGGTGATGCTGGGTAGCTACTTCTAGTATTTCATATTTCTTTCTTCTTTTAATTAGCTTTGTCACTCTCACCACTTCAACTTTTGTCATCTATTTCCTTCTTTATTTTCTCACATAAATTAATCCTATGAATGATTTTATATAGAAACCAGTTAAAATATAATTAAAATAAGTGTAATCTTTTTATATGCGTTCTTATTTAATTTTTGTCAGTCTTTCTAATTTAATATATTCATTACATTAATACTTAAATACTTATGACCAGAGGAAGTATATTCATGCTAGTTCTTTTAAAAATAGAACATAAATAAAACAATGTAATCTTTTTATATGCGTTCTTATTTAATTTTGTTAGTCTTTCTAATTTAATATATTTTTTTACATTAGAATTTAAATAATTATGCCCAGAGGGTACATATTCGTACTAATTATTTTAAAATTAGAATATAATTAAAACAAGTGTAATCTTTTTATATGTGTTCTTATTTAATTTCACTAGTCTTTCTAATTTTTTTACATTAAAACTTAAATACTTAAATACTTATGACCAGAGGAAGTATATTCATGCTAGTTATTTTAAAAATAGAACATAAATAAAACAAATGTAATCTTTTTATATGCGTTCTTATTTAATTTTGTTAGTCTTTCTAATTTCTTTCTTTCTTTCCAGAGAGCACATATCCTTGCTAGTACAGTAAATGAAAATTCAGACTATCTTGTCTTAAAAATGAGATATCTTATAATTGTATGTTTTCTCAGCTAAGGCCATCCCTTATAAAACACACACACACACACACACATACACACACACACACACACATATATATATATATATATATATATATATATTCTTCAAATGCTACTCCCACGTTTTTGCTGTAGTAGCATTATATATATAATAGCAGTTTACAGTGTTAACGGGAAGGCTAATTTGCATATTGATATTAAAAATTTGATTTTAATAAAATGTGCATAGTATTATTGGTTTCTAATTGTTTGGTTTTATCTTAACAAATATGAGGAAAAATCTTGGGGATAAATCTTAACAGAAATCCATTAACAAGAAAAAATAACTGTAATTTTATTCTTTAGTTGCTAATTTAACTAAATAGTTAAATTAGGAAAATTTAGCAATGAAAGATGAGGGTGATGGAAGAGTAAGTTTTAGTTGTTCTATTTTTTTTATTATACCCCCTTCTGTTTCAAATCTGTTTATCTGCATTCTTATTTAGTTTCATTAGCATTTCTAATTTAATATAATATTTTATTACATTAAAATATAAATACTTGCACCTGGAGGGTGCATATATTTACTAGTGTTTAAAAGAAAATTTAATTTAAAAAACCCAAGCCCCCTTTTTTTCCTGGTCAGTCTTGTGAATTTCAGAACTGAAGATGTCAGTAAGAACAAAAAAAGGCAAAGCAAAGACTGCGATATCAAAAACTCAGACATAACTTGGTTTTATTGGCCATTGACCAGGTCATCAAATTTTTCAATATTATATCTCGAAATAGAGATCTATGTTTGGTATCATTGAAATGAACAAAGAGAATTAACACAACCTTAAATGAAACTTCCAGGGTGTGTCCCTCTAATTGATTTAATTATATTGATAATTATATCACTGAGTTAATTACTTCTTTTTTATTTTGTCTGATGACGTTGCCAGAAAATTTGTGCCTAAAGTAATTTTATTTTTGCTTATTGAAGAATAAGCCTTGAAAACCACCTGGATTTGATAAAATTTGAATTTGAGCTACGAAAAAACAAAATGACTAATAATTTCTTATTGTTATCTATTTAATTTTTTTTTTTTCTTTTTTAAGATATTAACAACTTAGCACATTCAGTGCCAAAGGTTGTTAATTAATGTTTTTGCTACTTCACCTGTTGAGTGCCAAATAACATTAATTATCATCCCCCTTTTGTAAATTCACACCCTGTCTTCATTTTGTCCTCTGCATTCTACTGTGACTAATTACCTTCTTTCAGAGAACACTGTTTAGTCTCTACCCTCTTCATAATCACACATGAATAAATGCACTCCTAACAATATTTTTGTAAAAAAATTAATTTTCTTCGAAACCAAAAATACCAGGATTTTATTATTTCTTGTGAACATTATAAAATCAAAGTAGATATTATTAGAAACAGCATCATTCATAAATAAGTACACAACTAACAATTTTTTGTCTTTTTTCTTTTAAACCAACAGCATCATCATCATCATCATCATCATCATCTTGTACTGACAGCATGAATTTCCATGACTCTCTCTCACCACTTGCCCCTATCATTCATTGTTCCTAGCAGGTCCTATACACAGCATCCAATATCCAAACAGAGCTGGTCAGCCTACACTGGTGTGTCTATGAGTAGGTGTCCACAGTAGAATGTTTACTCTCTCTCTCTCTCACCACTTGCCCCTATCATTCATTGTTCCTAGCAGGTCCTCTACACAGCATCCAATATCCACACTGTAGTCCACACTGTAGTCAGCCTACACTGGTGTGTCTATGAGTAGGTGTCCACAGTAGAATGTTTACTAAATTCAGAAGCTTGCCATACAGTGTAATAATTCTCAGTCACTGGAGGTATAGTGATAACCTACTAGAGTCAATGCTGGTCTGTTGATAACCATCTAGAGTCTCTGAAAGTATGTTTATAAATTACTGAAGTCACTGGAGGTTTGTTGATAGGATATTGGAGTCACTGGAGTATGTTAATAATTTACTGGAGTCCCTGGAGGTACATTGATAATACACAAGATTCATGGGAGGTACACTGATAACCTACCAGAGTCACAGGAGGTACATTGATAACATACTGGAGATATGTTGATAACCTACTATAGTATCTGGAGTTTTGTTTATAGCATATTAGATTCACTGGAGGTATGGTAATAACCTAATAGAGTCACTTGTGGTACACTGATAACCTACTGGAGTCACAGAAGGTACAATAACATACTGGAGTCACTGGGGGTATGTTCATAACCTACTAGAAACATTGGAGATATGTTGACAACCTACTAGAGTCACTGGGGATACATTGTTTGACCTACTCATAGGAAGTATGCTGATAACCTACTGTTGTCACTGGAGATATGTTGATAACCTACTAGAGACACTGGAGGTACGTTGATAACCTACTAGTATCACTGGGGGTATGTTGATAACATACTGGAATCACCTACTGGCATCATAGGAAGTATGCTGATAACATACTCTTGTCACTGGGGTATGTTGATAACCTACTAGAGACACTGGAGTACGTTGATAACCTACTAGTATCACTGGGTATGTTGATAACATACTGGAATCTATTGATAATCTACTGGCATCATAGGAAGTATGCTGATAACATACTCTTGTCACTGGAGGTATGTTGATAACCTACTTGATGGTGATCTGTCTGTCCATCTCTAATCTGCTATACTAAACACAAGATGTAAATATATCTACAAATGTATGACATTTGAACAAGATAATAATAATAATAATAATAATAATAATAATAATAATAATAATAATAAAAGAACTTTCTTTTCAGTAAAATCCAAAGAAAGTTATTTTCTAAAATGAAAAACAAAAGTAAATAAAAAGTTGGGTAAAACATTTGTGGTAGGAACCTACTGAGGGATGAAATAATCTTAAAAGAGAAATTCTAAAAAAAAAGAAAATTGGCAGTGTTCTTTGAATTATTTATCATCCTTTATGGAATGAGAAATAAAGAAAAAAAGAAAGAAACTGATGAAAAGAAGGAAAGAAATTAAAAAAGAAAGAAAGAAATGAAAAAGGAAGGAATTGATAAAGCAAGAAAGAAATAATAAAAGTAAGGAATGACAAAGAAAGAAACGAATGAAAAAATATGGTATTGAGAAAGAAAAAAAATTAATTAATGAAAGAAAGTAGGCACATAGTTGAAAATGTTAGAAAACAAAAAGAAAGTAAAACAAACATTTTGATTAGGGAGAAAAGTAGAGAAGAGATAAAAGAAAGAAAATTAAAAACAGAAAAGAAAGAAAGTTAAAAACAGGAAAGAAAGAAAGAAAGAAAGAAAGTTAAAAACGGAAAAGAAAGAGAGAAAGTTAAAAACAGAAAAGAAAGAAAGAAGCAGAGAGGGGAGAGAGAAGCTAAGAAGAAGAAAAGGAAAATTGAAAGGAGAATAAGAGATAGATAGAGAGAAAGAGAGGAAAAGACTAGAGAAAAGCTTTTTAAGAAGTAAAAAAGAAAAAGAATGGAAATAGACAGAGACAGACAGACAGACAGAGCTAGAGAGAGAGAGAGAGAGAGAGAGAGAGAGAGAGAGAGAGAGAGTAATTTATTTATTTGCTTCTACTTGAAAATCCCCTGTTAACTTTAATCATGTCCACAATCTAATCTGTTTGCACACCTAACAAAGATGTTGTGTAGATACAATGAATTTCAAGAAACAAATTTGGTTGGGGTAAAATCTTTTATGTTTCTTACATTTTAGAAGCTTAAGAACAATCAACTTTTTTTTTTAAGAAATAAAGGAAAATAGAAAAAGAAACAAATAAATAATGGAATTAAAAAGACAGGTAAGAAATGTAAAAATAGGAAACCCAGACAAAAAATGAAGTAGGAAGCAATATGGGTTAAAAGTAGAAAAGTACAAATAAAGAATAAAAGTACAAATATATGAATAAAAGTACATATTAAAAATAAGGATGACTTAGATGATAGGAAGAAAAGTGTGGAAGTTTTGGAAAGAAAAGAAGAAAAGATAAAATGAAAGAAAAACAAATAAGTAGAAAGGATTATAAATGAAGAGGAAAAAAAGAAAAAGTAAGAAATAAAGAGGAGAGAGAGAAAAAGGACAAGAAAATGAGAAGGAAAAAAAGAATGAAGATTAAAAATAATATTCTAGTATAAGGATGAATATAAAGAGGAAAATTAATAAAAGTAAAAAGAAAGAAAATTAAATATTAAAGAAAAGAGAAAGAAAGAAAATATAGGATAGAAGAGATATGTAGAAAAAGAATGAGAAAATTAAAAAGAAAAAATACAGAAAGAAAGAATGAAAGAACATAGACAAGAAAAAAGAAAGAAGGAGAAAAGAGAGAGAATGAAAAATTAGTTGGAATTAAAGAAAAATAATGAAGAAAAAGATGAATAAGTAATGGCATGGAAAATTAATTATTAATAAAAAGTAAAGAAAGAAAAATAAAAGTGAAAAAAGAAAGATAGAAGGAAAGAAAGAAAGAAAGAAATAGAATGAAAAAAAGAATAAAAATACAAATAGATGAAGTGAATAAGTAGAAATAGAAAAGAAAGAAAAAATAAGGGTGAAAGAAAGAAAAGAAATTGAGGAAAAAAGAAAGAAAAGATTGTGTCGAAAGAAAGGTAGAAATAAAATGAAAAAAGAATAAACAATACAAATAAAGAACAAATACGTAGAAATAGAAAAGAAAGAAAAAATAAGGAAGGAAAAATAATTTAAAAAGGAAAGAATTAGATAATTTATCAAAAAGAGAAAAGAAGAAAAAAAAATGAAACCAAATGCAAAAAATGTAGAAAGAAAAACAGAAAAAGAGAAGAAACAGAAAAAGAAGAAAAAAAAGCAGGAATAAAATTTTATGATGAAAAAATTTCTTTGCTCTTTTTATTCTTTATATATTTATTGTGGTTTTGTTGAAATATCTTTTTTTTGTACATAGCATTTCTGAACGCGTTCCACACAACTTTTTCTTTCTTGTTGGGTTTTTGATGTCTTCTTATTTATTGTTTTTTTTCCCCTTTCTTTTTTGCTTTTAAAAACTTCTTGCACTGTCATGTTTATCCATGTTGCTGGACAATAATCTTTTAAAAGCCCGCTGTACCTGAAAATATATAAACACAGCAATGGCTGAAAGATATTAAAAAAACAAACGAAAAAGAAACAGTTGAAATGCCGACTTTATTTTGTGTCTACTGTGTTGATAAATAACCATTTTCTATCACCTGGGAATCGTATGTAGGTTCACTTCTCTTTTGACCATGTGTACATGCATATATGCATATATAACAAGATGTGATGTAATATACATATACACGCACATATAAAGTGCATTATATATATATATATATAATATATATATACATATATATACATGAGTATGTATGTTTTTGTATATGAATATAGTATATATACATGTATACACACACATACATACATACTAGACATGTATATATATATATATATATATATATATATATATATACATGTGTGTGCATCTTTATATACTTCTCATATATATATATATATAATATATATATATATATATATTATTATTTTTTATGTCTAGTATATATATATATATGTGTGGTGTGTTGTGTGTGTGTGTACATCTTTGTATATTTTCTCATATATATATATATATATATATATATATATATATATATTAGACATATATAAAAAGAAATACTCACTGACACACACATATATATGTATATAGTAAATTATTGTATACAAATGTCTGTGCATATGCATACATATATGTGTATATATATATATATATATATATATATATATATGAGTCATAAACAAGCACATACACACACATGCAAGTATACATATATATTTATATATATGCATATAAATGGACAGTAGTATGTTTATATAAATGTTTACCTATATGCATTATAAATAAAAATGAAATCTATAGAAAAAAATGAACAATGGAAGAACTCCATTTAATTTAGAAGCAAGAAATGTTGCTCACTTTTGATTTTGTATTGTTTTTAGTATTTTTTGAAAAAAAAAATTGTTTTGAGATCATCCATCATTACATTGAGCCATCATTGTTATAAGCCAAGAACAATGTAGAGCCTCTTTTTGAGATAATGTAGAGCCTCTCTTTGAGATAATGCCAAGGGCTTTGTGATGTGCCAGCTTCAATCGCCAACTTGAAGATGGCAAACATTGCTGAAGGTTGCTGATATATTACATCATGAATGTGGGGCCCAAGCAATAAAAATAAATAAATAGCAAAAGGGAAAAAATAAAAAGGAAAAACAAAATGGCTGGAACATGAAAATAAAACCCCCAAAAACAAACAAATAAAAAACAGAAAAATAAAGCAACATTATTTTTAACAATAAAAAGATTGTGACTTGTTACCGATAAAGACAGGTGAAATATTTCATTCAATGTTGGTGAATTAAAGGTCATTTTTTTAAAATATGAAACATTGCCAAAAAAAATGGAATAAAATTATGACCTAAAATGTATTTTTGGTAGGGGAGTAAAAAAAAAAAAAGTAAAAGAAAGAATTGGCTTAACTATTTAAAATTTTTATTTTTTACCATTTGTCATATTGTCTGGAACTACTTCTCAGAATAAAGCTATTCAAAGAACTTTTGATGGGCATGCATCTCAGACTCTGCAGAAATATATAATATCACTCATCAGACTTCATATGTACTGGTGGAAAATAAAATTCCGACATCCATATTCAGGATATTATAAATAGGAAGACATGTTTAGAGTAATGGTTAACAACATAAAAAGTAGTTATAATTAGTGAGATAGATCACTAATTAGGACTGAGACTGTAACTGCCACTAAACTGACCAGTTTAATTATTTGTTATTTTTATATAAATATTTTTAAGTTAAAAGAAAAGGAAATGAATCCAATGGTATGAATATATATAAAAAGATATGAAAACACCACAAAATGCTGTTAAAGTGAAAACATTTTATAACATAGCTGATATTGAACAATATTTCGATTTTATGAAAATCATCATCAGAGCTTGTTTATACTCTGTGTTGTTAAGAGCGGAGACAAAAGTCATATGACTTTTTATATATACTCATAAATATTTTTGTTTATAAAAATTAACTACAACCAGAGTATTCAATTTAGGGTAGTTAATGGGTTTAATATCATTTGGTGCGGACCACTAGTTTCTGCGGCCTATGAACCCTAACTGGAAAAGGGTAAGAGGAAGTCAGTTAAGAGTTCTAAAGTCAACAAAAAAAACGGTAAGTCTCCATTTCTTTGAAGTGTTTATATTTCTTTGAGGATTTTCTAATTTCTTAAGATAATTTGTTGTATACATCATTAAATGTATTTGTTTTTTCCTTGTACAGTTTCATGGTGTTTATTAAATAAACTTAATGACATCAATAAAGAATTGTCATGCCGTCCATTTCTTTGAGACCAGTTGGCAGTTAAAGAGCCTATTCTTGTAATGAACAGCCCAAGCTAAGTTTAACAGGTTTAAATTCAGAGTTTTCCTTCTCCTAGTCTGGTTACCTAGCCATGGTTAAAGAGCCCAGTCTGCCCTACTATTTACTCATTGCTGGTGAGTATTATTGCTATGTGAACTGTAGCTTTGTTCAGGATTTGAGACTCTAACCATTGCACCACACGCCTCCAACAAAAAATGGAATCCGTGGCCTGAGTTCAAATCCTGGATGAAGCTGTTTGCATTTAACTTCATAATAATGCTCTTTGGAAAGGCATTAATCTATCTGTTCTCCCCCAAGCTATGGGTAAATAGTAGGTTCAGACTGTGCTCTTTAGCCTTGGTAATCTTGCATATCATATTCCTCTTGCATCACATCTTATGCAAAGTGTAGTATAGTAGAGTACACCTCTAGAGGTTTTAAGGAAGGTGACACCTGTCTTGAAAACAAACTGAATTTGTGTTATCATGTCAAATGTCTTCAAATCTTACATTTGAAAAAAATCACATGTGTATGACAAAACTGCTGATTTGATTAATCACAGGATGTTACACTAGATGGAAGTTTATCATTAGTCAATGTTTGAACGTTTTGGTTTATATAGAAACCTTCTTCAGGACAATATGAAACAATCTTTTTTCCTTAACTTGTTTCAGATTTTCTTGAAGAAGGTTTCTATATAAACTGAAATGTTTGAACATTGACTAATAATAAACTTCCATCCAGTGTAACATCCAATGTTTGTCTACCTTTTTTCATATATATATATACACACATATATATATATACACACACACGTATATACAAGGTGTGTCATAAAAGTGCTGAGATTGAAGCTGTATTTATCAAGATAGAAATGAACAATATATGGAATGTTATTTTTTTCAGAGTACAAGGTGTGTCAAAAAAGTACCAAGCTTAAATTTGTATTTATCAAGATAGAAATGAAGAATGAATGGAACATTTTTTTTTCAGAATACAAGGTGTGTCAAAAAGTACAAAAAATCTTGATACTTTTTGACACACCTTGTATCTATATAGATACAAGGTGTGTCAAAAAAGTATCAAGATTTATATATATATATATATATATATATATATATATATATATATATATTGAGAGAGGAAGAGAAAGTGAAGGCATTTATCAGACACTGATAAACAAACAGGAAACAATAGATATGAGGTACACTGGGATACATAAAAAAAGAGACTGTCTACTCTTAATGTCATTGAAAGAATCAGACAGCAAAAAATCACACTGCTAAGTTTGACATTGTCTTTCTATGAATGAAACAAATTGTCTGGATCTTCTTTATCCCCAAAATGAGGATTGTAAGAATTAAATGTTCCAGACTAGCAAATCAATTATATTAAAAGTGTGACAATTACAACAAAGGGAGAGAGGTGGCGACAAAAAGAGGCAACTTGCCATAATGTTACCGTCTGGAGAACCATTAAGCGTTTCCATCTCTATGAAGAACGTTCCAACAAGTTGCAAGAGACATCATACACTGAAACACACTGTGACCACTCAGTTGCAACGGCTTGGATAAGCGCCAGATGTACGATACAGAGCTGTGGACACAGTTGGGTGACGGCAACAGATGGAACTTATGGGTGCAAGGGGTCGTTGCACTTGTGCGTGCCTAGCTGGGTCGCCACCATTAATATTTGGCAGTGGTGCCTGCCATTTAGTTGCCAAACGATATTCGAATGCTTGCACACACAAAAGGCAAGGACCATCTGCCCAAAATTGATATGCCAAGAATGATCTGACCACAACTGAATAATATCTGCTTTCTTAACCATTTGATGTTTCTCAATGAGTTCTTTGCGCATACTTGCTGCAAATATGCCAACGTCGACAAATTAGGGGCAGTTGGATATTAGGGGTGGGAGGAGAGATTGCATTATAGTCAGGATAATGCAGGTCTAAATTTCAAGAGGAGACATTTGAAAAGGAAATCATCAGTCATGCTGAGATTATAGGCATATATATATATATATATATATATATATATATATATAAGTTAAGGTAGCATGGACATGGTGTCAACGGCGCCTGATTAATGACAGTTTCTTACCTATGCAATCTTCAGACCAAGATTTTGTCTGAAAATTGCTTAGGTGAGAAATTATCAGTAACTTCCTGTCCACGCTACCTTGAGTTAGATATAAATGCCCTATCAACAATATTGAGCACTGTCTACTTATAAATATAGGACCCATATTATCTATCTATCTATCTATCTATATATATATATATATATATATATATATAATAGATAGATAGATAGATAGATAAAATGTTTGAAATTATATCATAAAAGTACTTCCATAAGGGTATTAGCATTTTTTTTACTCATCCTGTATATATATATATATATATATATATATATATATATAGGTTTGAAATTATATCCTAAAGGTACTCCCATCAGGGTGTTAACATTTTTTACTTACCCTGTATATATATATATATATATATATATATATATATACAGGGTAAATGAAAAATGATGGGAGTACCTTTAGGATATATTTTCAAACCTATATATATATATATATATATATATACAGGATGAGTAAAAAAAATGCTAATACCCTTATGGAAGTACCTTTATGATATAATTTCAAACATTTTCCACATGTTCACCATCACTGACAACACATTCTTGGAATCTCTCACAAGTGATCAAAAATATGTTAATGTTTCTATACGAGTATCTTTACTAGAAAAGCAGAACTGATATTATGGAGACCACCTGGGGAAGATTCCAATAATGTTGACAGGGATGGTGAACAAGTGGAGACTATAATATCATAAAGAAACTCTCATAGAAATGTGGAATTTTTTTAAACACCCTATTTCTACATTGCTATTGCCTTGGAACAATACAACCAACCAGGTGTGCCCTAACATCTGTGTCATGTTTCAGCACATTTAGCTGGTATTTGGGTCACTACCTAGGAGTAGATTTATCTAGGCAGTCTGAATTTTGACTGCGGAATACCCATTTCTACATTGCTATTGCCTAGCATCAATACAGCCAATCAGATATGAGCTATGGCCCAGCACATTGATTGTAAGCATTGTAATGTTGTAATCTGGTGTCAGCATTAAATAACCCAAGTGTTGACATGCTGTAAAAACCAGCCAAACCAAGGGCATGAGTGTGCATATTTGCATGCAATGTTTGAAATATTTTTAAATGAGCACTGAATTACATTTCAACTCACTCAAAATATATCAATCTTTGAAACACTTGTTCTGCAACTGGAATATTTTTAAGTGCAATTAAAATAACATTTACATTATTAGTAATTAATTGCTGGAATGTGCTCATTGAATGATTTATTATTTCACTAATATATAAGGGGGCCCTTATATGGTTAGTGAGCTTGGCTAGCAAATCATTACTAGTGAGTTTGAATCTCACTGGGTGGCCCATACTTCTAGCCTAATGCCACAATTAAGCTAAGCTTAGTAAATAACTGTATATACACACACACACATTAAACTCTTTCTCACTCTTTTTTTTCTTTCTTTCCTTTTTTTCATCTTTTCATTATGTTCAGTTGAAACAGATTAGCATTATCACTTCTGTTCAATCACATACTATCTCTGTCTTTCCCCTATTCTCTTTCTTATTATATTTTTTCTGTGTAGAATGTCCTTTTTCTTCCCTTTTTTTCTTTATAATAAAAACGGAATGGTCCATTATTTAGTTGAAGTGATGACACTCATAAGAAATAAGAATTTGGTGGATAAGCAATACCAAATAATCAGAATTTACATTTTTGCATTTCATCTTGGAAGATTTGGATGGTCTCATTTTTTACCAGAGGGTGTTGCAAGATGATAATGGTTGGAAGATGAAGGAATTTTATTGTTACCTTGTTAATTTAGCTGTTTTTTCTGTTGTTTTAAGATTGCAGCCCTCCTGGGTTAAGCTTTTGAACCTCAAGCTGAAAAGGTTGGGGACCTCTGGCTTAGAGCAATAGTTAACAAACTTGTCTCGAAGATTAATACACTGGCCTGCATTAAAAGATATTTTTCCAAAGATTAAAGGTTTGTCAAGTGTTGTATGATTGCCATTTTATGTTGAATTCAAAAATACCATTCATTGTGTTTAGTCAGGTCTGATTTTTAAGATGTGCTTAAATAAGTTGTATATAATAATAACACTTATTCAAAAGCCTGTGGACTCTACTTGTCACAGCTATAATACTGTTCTGTACATTTCAAGTAAGATCTTGTATCTTAAATATTTGATCTGATTAGAAAAAATGAGTTTGATTTTTGGATTCAGCGTAAAAAAAAATGCCTTAAAATCAGTTATTATATATTTGACCTTGAAAGTATCACAAACCAGTTTTATTTACTCTCATGAATTTCAGCCTCACTAGTGTGCCCCACTATTGTAGTCTTGTGCCCCACTAAGCTATTCTGAGTATATATCGATAGTAATTATTAGTACTTAAATATTACAACTGTATTTTCCATATAGTTAGGACTGCAGCTATTAATAAACAAATAATTTTATTCATAGCTGGATATCAAATTAAATTAAGGTATTTTTTTTCCTATTTTTAAGACCAGCAAAATTTAAGAAACATAATTTTCAATAAGAACTGAGAATTAAAAATATACTACACTAATCTGGTTGTATAAAAAACATAAAAAAAAAACATATAGACTATTAATTAGGAATAATTAGATAAATTAATTATGGAGAGAATGATGAATTATATTTATATTTCTTATTCTTTTTTTTTCTTCTCTTTCACTATGCTCCCCACTTTCTTTTTCTTCTCTTGCACAATTCATCTCCCCCCTCTCTCTCTCTCTCTTCTTCTTCTTCTTCTTCTTCTTTTTCTTCTTCTATGTCCCCCTCTCTCTTTCTTTCTTTTCTTCTCTTCCACTATGTTCCCCTCTCTCTCACTTTGTTTTTCTTTTCTTCCACTATGTCCCCCACTTTCTTCCTCTTTTTACTCTTTCTCTCTCTCTCTAATAGTGTTTAGAATTAATCAAGTGTTTTTAAGATATACTAGGGGTTGGAAACTTATATATTTGAAAGTAAAAAATCAAATAAACACTTTTCATATTTTGTTTAATTTCTGTTTAGATTTATTGTATAAAAAAAAAAATAAAGTGGTGCCTTGACTTAAGAGTTTAATTCATTCCAAAAGTAACTCAATTTATTATTAAATTCATCATTTTGACTGTTCTTCCTCAATCATAACAAACTGCTTTAAAGTCAGATTTCAAAGTTTCTGGTTAAAACTATATGCAGCTATATACAAATATGTGTGTGTATATATATATATATATATATATATATATATATATATATATATATGTGTGTGTGTGTGTGTGTGTGTGTGTATGTGTGTGTATCTATATGTATATATAAAAAATGATTGTGCATATGTGTGTGTGTGTGTGTGTGCATCTATATGTATATATAAAAATTATTGTGCATATATATGTGTGTGTATGTATCTATATGTATATATAAAAAATAATTGTGCATATATACATGTGTGTGTGTGTGTGTGTGTGCGTATACTGGTTGGTTGTTTTTGTGGAGGCATATTGTGTAATGGTTATCCTCATAGGAAATGGACACGGCGAGATGAGTTCAAATCCTGGATGCAGCTGTTTGCATTTTATATAGCGCTAATACTCTTGGGAAAGGTATGAATCCAATTGTTATCCCTCCAGCTATAGGTAAATAGTAGGGAAGACTGGGCTATTTAACCTTGGAGATTAAAAAATTTGAATTCAAACCACAGGTAGTCTCTTCTCATTAGTTGAAAGTACTTTGTTAGCTCCTCCTCCCCTTCTCTTCATCTTCCTTAAAACGTATCAGGTGAAGCTCAGAACATTTTAAAAGAAGAAGTTAAATTTATGTTTTATGGCATATCAACCCTTTTCAGGTCATTTAATGCTACATGAAGTCATTTTGATAAACAAAGGACTCAGGTTTCTTACAGTACCTGCTGTTGCTTAAGTGGTCACTTAATTAAGTTTTGAACAGGCTCATCACTGCTTAGTTTTGGTGATCTAGCAGGTTGGGGTGTTGGTTGGGTTTTATGGCATGTCAACTCATCGGGTTATTTTATGCCGAAGATGTTTTTGTTTTATTCATTCTTGATGGGTATTCAAACTTTTTAAAACTTAATTTTTATAGATGGGACTAACATTTACTACCACTCTGGGTCAGAGTGGGCTTGGGTGTGATGTTGATGAAGGAGTATTCCACATTCCCGAGAACTCTAGAATTGGAATTCAGCGTCATATAGAGTTTAATGTCATACCCAGTACATTACGATCCTCAGCCACAACCTTCTAGCACATATATGATAAAAAGAGTTGGGACTTGCTACAAGGGTAATAGGTTTGTGACAATCATATAGGTGCTAGGGCTTGACGTGACCAACCAATTGATCAGAAGGGGTCTCTCCAGCCACCCATCTAGCCTAAGTAAGTGGAGTGTTGCATCTCATGGGCTGCTCAGCCACTGGGATTCCATCCTTAAGCATCACGGGTTGCCACCCAAGGCCAATTGGTGGCCCCATTAGGATTGTCATACCCTTCTGCAGAGATGCTGTTGGGGTATTGTAGAGACTCAGTTGACAGAGCTGGATCTAATGGGACCAGTGCTTTCAGCATGACTTGACTGTAATCAGCATATGTGATAAAAGAAAAAAAAAGAACAAGAAAAAAACAAAAATTGAAGAAAAGGAATGAAAATCTAAAAAAAAAGAAAAAGAAATGAATGAAAGGAACAAAATGGCGGAATGAACCAAGGTTTTGAAAATTAAAAAGAAAGGATGATACATTTGGTCTAAAATGACAACCGCACTTCAACATTATGCACTGTATCCATCCCTTAGCATCCCAGATTGTCACCTATGGCCAACAGGGGTCCCAGTGGGGTGGTGGTCTTACCCCTTTGCAGAGGTTCAGCTGTTAAATGCTAAATCCGCAGCCAACAGGGCTGGATCTAGTGGGAACTGATGCTTTCAACATGACTTGACCTTAATGTGTGTATGTAATGAAAAAAGAAAAAAAAAGAAAAAAAATTGAAAAAAAAGAAAGAAAGAACAAGAGAGAAAAGGAATGAAAATCTAAAAAAGAAATGAATGAAATATGTGTATGTGATTAAAAAAAAACATAAAAAGAAAAGAACAAAAATTGAAGAAAAAGAAAGAAAAAAGAAGAGAGAAAAGGAATGAAAATCTAAAAAAAAACAACAATGAATGAAAAAAAAACCAAATTGGCAAAACAAAATGGAGGAATGAACAAAGGTTTTGAAAATTTAGAAAGAAAGGATGATACATTTGGGCAAAAATGACAACCACACTTCGACATTATGCACCATAACAATGACAAATTGCGATAGGAAGTGTAAGAGCAGCAGTTACAACAAAAACTGCTTTGTACGTTCGCTGAAATGCATGACGAGATTTTTACTTGAATGCAAATTTTATGCTTATCATTTTGCAATTGTTCCGGAAAAATGAGCATAAAATTGACATTTTCATTTGTATTATTTGGATGAGTGGTTAATTTCATTTGAATTTTTGTTCACTCTTTACACCAATTCATTTTTAATTCATCATGAAAAAAGAAAAAACAAAGAAAAAACAAAATATCATTAGCATAAATATTATAGTTATGTAAGATTATCCCAATAAATGTATACATTGTTTATTTTTTTGTTTTTTCGAGTCATGAATCATCGTATGCATATTCATCTATAAATACCCAAAGTGCAATCTATTCTAAGTTGTCCGGTGTTTCCCCAGTCTTGCCAGACACTTCACATATCTTTTCAAAGCACTCCACCAGGAAATAAAAAAGTTTATTTTTTATCATTTCTTTTTCTTTTAAGAAGCCATTTTGTTCCTTGTTCCTTAATTTTAGGAGGCATTTCATATATATACAAGGTGTGTTTAAAAAGTATCAAGATTTTTTGTACTTTTTGACACACCTTGTATTCTGAAAAAAAAAAGGTTCCATTCATTATTTTTTTTTCAGAATACAGGTGTGTCAAAAAATACCAAGTTTAAAGCTGTATTTAGTAAGATAGAAATGAAGAATGAATAGAACATTATTTTTTTTCAGAATACAAGGGGTGTCAAAAAGTACAAAAAATCTCAATACTTTTTGGACACCTTGTGTATATATAAAGTCATCTTAGAGGTAGCCTAAAGTTGATAGCCAGACAGCAAGGGAGTCTATCCCCTTTTCATTAGCGCTAGACCAAGGGATTGTTTTTAGCATCTGAGGTGGAGCACCACACCTACCATCAGCTATTCAGATCCCTGTGCTATTCATACACTTTGGGTAGCATTTTTTCTTTAATGCATACGGTGTTGAACAAGAAGGACATTTCATGTCTGATGAGTCTTTTTTTTTTTCAATCTTTTCAGTTTTCTGGTCAATTTCTTAATATTGCGGTGGAGTCTGTTGATTAGTCCACCAATGTTTTCATCTTTGAAAAGATGAAAAGAAACTGATCAGACAATAAATATGTGTCTTGTTCAACACTGTATATCTTATTATAATGGAGATTGTGGGTTTGTCTGTCTGTAACCGAAACTATATTACTATACAAGTCACAATTCCCTTTGTTATTTACATCACATTCTCCATGATTTTATTTTTTATTTAAACCTCAATTATTAATAAAATTGTTTCACATTATTAATTGTTGACCATATCTACATAATAATAACATACAATTGTATTTATATATACAACAAAATAGCGGTTTACAGTGTGAATGGGAAGGCTAATTTGCATATTGATATTAGAAATTTGATTTTAATAAATATATGCTTAGTATTACTGATTTCTAATTGTTTGGTTTTATCTTATTGAATATGAACAAAAATCTTGGGGATAAATCTTAAAAGAAATCCATTAACAAGAAGAAATAACTGTAATTTTATTCTTTACTTTTTATTTTAACTAAATAGTTAAATTAGGAAAATTCACCAATGAAAAACAGGAGTAACGGAAAATGATGGAAGCGTTAGTTTCAAAGTTGTTCTATTTTTCAATCATACCCCCTCTGTTCCAAATCTTTTTATCTGCATTCTTATTCAGTTTCATTAGCCTTTCTAATTTAATATGATATTTTATCATATTAAAACTTAAATACTTGCACCCGGAGGGTGCATATATTTGCTAGTATATATATATATATATATATACATACACACGCACACACACATATATATATATATATATATATATATATATATATATATATATATATATATATATTTTTGAGAAGTAAAATTTTTCAGTTATGCAATTCAAATAACCTGATCTTCCATCTGATGAGACTGGATTTTGGGAAGCTATATTAAATCAACTTAGATTTATATAGGCCCCAATTTTAGTCGAAATAAATTTATTATGGAATTACGGTGTTGAGTTTTTCCTTCCTTTCTAAGATATATATATATATATATATATCTTATTATAATGGAGATTGTGTGTTTTTCTGTCTGTAACCGAAACTATATTCCTACTCAAGTCACATCACATTCTCCATGATTTTATTTTTATCTAAACCTCAATTATTAATAAAATTGTCTTACATTATTAATACTGTTAACTATGTCTACATACTGACAACATGCAATTATATTTATATATACAACAAAATAGCGGTTTACAGTGTGAAAGGGAAGGCTAATTTGCATATTAATATTAAAAAATCGAATTTAATAAATATGTGCTTGGTATTATTGATTTCTAACTGTTTGGTTTTATTTTAATGAATATAAGCAAACATCTCTTCAATGAATCTTAAATGAAATCCATTAACAAGATAAAATAACTGTCATTTATTCTTTACTTCCTCTTTTAACTAAATACTTAAATTAGAAAAAATAACAATAAAAGACGAGAGTGATGGAAGAGTAAGTTTCAGTTGTCTGTCTGTTTCAAATCTTTTTATCTGTATTCTATTTAGTTTCATTAGAACTTAAATACTTGCACCCGGAGGGTGCATATATTTGCTAGTATATATATATATATATATATATATATACTAGTACAAAATAAAAAACACACTCCGGGCGATGTAAAAATAGATTTTTGAAACATATTGCCTGAGGGGTGGAAGTAAAAAGCGAGTTTGTACCCTAAGTAAGTAAAATCATCAAATTCATTAAAGGATTAAACAATAAAACAATTTGAAATGTAAACTTTAAATATGTATTAAAATAAAACAAACTATATATAAATATATAATACCAGTTATGTATTTATTAAAACTTGTTTTAAAAAACAATGAGGACTATCTAATGTTGCATGTTCAAATTTTGAGTGTATTTATTCTATGTTATGACGATTTTGGGTAATGTGACGTAAGCAGTGATGTAATTTTTGTTACAGACAAAAACCGGAAGCGATCTCCATTATTAATAGAAAAGAAAACAGTAAAAGGATAATTTTCCATTTTTTATTAACGTTTTAAAAATTTTCTTAACAATTATGGACATGTGAAATATCCATATTTTGGACATACTTATTATATACATGTTTTGGCTGATGTGCCCTCTGGCCTTCTCCGGGTGTTTTTTTGTCAAACTCAGGTACTTTCTCTTCGGACAAAATATTGTGTATATAATAAAGATGAGGACAACAGTCAGAAAAATACAATAAAGATGAGGACAACAGTCAGAAAAATACAAATAATACAAATTATCAAGCCTCATGTAAAAAATTTTCAGACAAATCACTCACTAAGGTCTGCTAATCTAACTTTCTAACAATTACAGCACGTAAGATACCTCCCCCTCCCATCTCCTTCCCCCTCTCTCTTTCTTACTCACTCCCACTCCCCCCTCTCTCTCTCACACACACAGACAGTGATGGCCCAGCACAAATATGCAAATTTCCTATGTACCTGAAGATTGCGTCAGCCAATGAGAAAAAGCCACCGCCAAATTTGCAAACAGTTTCAGAACTAAGTGAAACTCAGTTCAATTCCTGAAGTGAGTGGCGAATGCACGATAATAAAGCAATCCCTGATATGTTACGTCATGGTCAGCATATCTATACCCGGTAAGAAGTCAAAACTTGAATTTACTGTATTTATTATCAATCGAAAATCTACTCCAAGTTACAAGTTAATGTAGATTTTCATTTTTTGTAGCAACAGTTACTATAAAAGTAAAAGATGAATTCGCAAAACAAAGCACAAAAAAAAAAGTAAAAGAAAAAAAAGGGGTTTATTTACCAATTAGATTTTATCTTAAATTTTTACTTAAATGAAAAAAAAAAAAAAAACTATAAAACTTCCAGAAAATTTTCTCGGGTCAATATTAAGTTAATATTGATCCGAGAAAACAATCCGAAGTTAATATTAACTGTTGTTAATATGGATGACATTTTATACTTCTTGACAGAAATAAAATATACCGAAAATTATGAATCGTATATAAAAAAAAAAGAAGCATCCACGAAATATATCTACAAAAATTACAACAATAAAGGAAACTTGAGTACCAACATTTAGTTTTTGCCATTAAATAACTTACAGGGTTATTATACAATTAAACTAACCAAACGAAACCAAATCAAGTTAATAAATTAATTATACCAATTTGAAGACATTAAGAACTTGAAACGGAAACTTTTATCAAAATGACTTGTTTCGGCATAAAATAACTCGAAAAAAGTTGATATGCCGTTAAATAAACAAACCAAACCAAACATGTTGCTTAAAAACTTACTTGAATTTTTTTATAAAGAATTCCGATGATTTAGATGTATCAAACATATTTTTTTTTATTAATCAAAATTTACGTCAATGCGTGACTATAAATTTAAAGCTTAATAATCGTACTAGAGAAAATTCACCAGTTGAGATTTAAAAAAAAAACTATACTTAACAAAATTGGTAGAAAATATTTATATTGAAGATTTGATGACACTCAAAACGTATAAACAAGAAAACTATAGTTTTTTTTTTTTTTTTCATGTGTAAAGGTAATAATAATGGGCTGAACATGCACAAATGTGTCAAAATTAGGGTGACCCAGAAAAAACAGAACCCACATTTTGTAATAAAACTGTTAATTTTAACTATGGGGGTCTAGGTTTAGGGTTGGGGTTTAGGGACTTAGGGTTACCCTTTTTTGTCGTCTGCTAAGAGTTTTAAAAACGAATTAAACATAATTAAATCTATTATTTAAGGCCAAACTTTGTCTAAATCGATAAGTAGTAACTAAATACTGACCATCATTAAAAAAAGAAAAATATCATTACTTATGCAGTTTGGGAAAATGAATAAATAATTTAGGTTCTGTTTTTTCTGGGTCACCCTGTATACCGGTGACCCAGAAAAAATAGAACCCACTAATTTTGTAATTAAACTGTTAATTTTAACTAGGGGGTTTAACGTTAGCATTAGGGCTTGGGGTTGGGATTTAAGGTTAGTTTAATGGGGAAATAAATAATTTGGGTTCTGTTTTTTCTGGATCAATCTAATTTTGACACCTTGTGCAAGTTCAGCCTAATAATGAATGGAATGAATTTATTTCGTACCAAGTGCACCATAACTATTAAATGGTAGATATTAATATCTATCTACAGAAAAATTGAGAGTCCCGTTTCAATCATATTGTATTTATTCATGTCATGAAGTAAATAATTTTTTAGCATATTTAATCTGGACTAATAAAGATGGTCCGAAAGTCTTGTCACCCCTCTACATACTGTTTTTAAAATTTCATTATTTTTTGTTTTAATAATATAATATATAGATTATGTAATTATTTCATCTTTAAAAATTATTTTCTTGAATTTCGGATTGTATTTTGTAATCATTTTACCTTTTTAGAAAAAAAAAAGTATATAGACTTGTAATTTTAAGTTTATGAATTAGAACCAACATTTTTATTTTTAGCATTGGCGTTTTCAGTTATTTCTCTGTTATTTGTCAACTGATTATAGAAAATCCCCTATAAAAGGAATTTTTTATTCCTTTTTTTTTTAATTAAAAAAATATGAGTACGGATTAGCAAAGAGATATATTTATCTAAACAAAATACTTTTCGAAAGAGAAGACCTGCTTTAAAAATGAAGGGAAACAGACGACACAATATAATTCTTCTATTGTGTCGTCTGCTCCCTTCAGTTTTTTTTTTTTTTAAATTATCAATATCAAATTAAAATAGTAATAGTAATAATAATAATAATAATAATAATAATATAACTTTAAATCTAAAACTTTGCTACGAATGAATTTTGAAAAAACTTTAATATTTTATTTGAAACTTCTTTACATTTTTTTTTTTTTTTTTTTTTTTTTTGTGAACGGCAACAGTTTTTTTTTCTACATTGATTTTCATTAAAACAACAAAACCAGCATTCATCCAGTCTTCCAAAATTGCTCGATTGATTTTAACGGCATGTCAACCTGTCTAGGGCTGTTTTAGGTCTTGAGGTTAGGGAATTGCGTTCATTGTATGTTTATATTCATATTTTTTTCTGTAGTTGTTTAAAAGTTGATTTTTTGGGGGGAGGAGGGGGGTCACACTATCTTATCCTATCCAGTACGAATAATTTTCAAATATGTCGGGCCATTGGTGTTGGTACCACCAATTTGTACGCTCATTTTCATTTTACAAACGAATTAAAATTAATGAAGTCAAATTTTTGTGTTAGTCGAAAATTAGTAACATAATGAACATCAGTAAAAAAAAAAACGTATGTAAATGATTGTAATTAATACATTTTAAACAATTAAATTCGCCCCAAAATGACTAAGTGAAGATTTATGCAATGCTAAAATAAAACATCTCATCAACATTTTAAAACTTTAAAAAAGTTTCTTCTTAGAAATCAAAAACAAAAAACATTAAATACACTATGTACAGAAAAATGACTAACTTTTTTTTTTTTTTTCTAAACATACAGAAAAAAAGATGCCCTAAAAAATGTTTATTTATTGTTTACTAAAGAATTGACCAGCAGAAAATTTCATAAACATCCCCTATTGATTTCTTTACATTTTGTTTAAACAAACAGTTGCCCATGCAGTAGGTCTCCCCATGATACAGATAGTGTCCAAAGGAAGGGCAAAATGTAATACATCTTGGATTTAGGTCACTGTAAGTGATAACAGAATGAAGTTGAACACATTTAAACTGCCTTAGGGACTTCAGCTCCTGGGTTTTTCCTTCTCCTAGACTAGTTCCCTGCCAAGGCTAGAGAACTCAATTGGGAGAGATGCTTTCTCAAGAGTAGTTGTATATGTTGGGATTTCATCTATGAGTCCAATGTTTTAGATTTATTGTATCACATAGGAATACTAGATATCATTTAACTGTGTGTAACCAAATAGTTATTATTATTTAATAGGAATAGTAACTTGAAATCATATAATTATGTATAACTTAGTCAGTAGAGAACCCACCAAGGAATCACTAGGTTCCTGGTTTGATACTGTTCCATGCCAGCTCGGCACATGAGTAGCACAAATTGGGTAATCAAATCTGTGCAGTAAATCCCTGGTCTAGTGCTAGTGAAAAGGAGATAGACTCCCTTACTGTCCGGCTGATACCAACAATAGGCCACTTCACCAACTAATTTTTTTAATTAGTATTAAGAATAGTTATTTGAATTTATAATTGGTTTACAAATCATCATTTGTGAAGAGAGTTTTATAATTTGCTTGAAGCATTGTGTATATATTGGTTTGGAGGTTGATTTTAAAGGCTATCACAATGCACGTGTAAAGGAAAAAAAAAAAAATACGGTAACAATGGTGTTGTGTGTTAACCTGTATTTTTAAAATACAGGTTAACACACAACACCATTGTTACCGTATTAAAAATGTACTGGACTGTGACATTGTAGTCAACGTGTTTGAACTCTAGTCTCGCTATTACGTTCACTTTTGGAATAATACCCTTGGGAAAGGTATGAACCCCCTCATCTCCCAGTTATGGATTAAATAGTTAAATTACTGTACTGGCTTTGGCATTAAATAACCCATGAAGGTTGATATGCCATCAAACAAAGAATCAAAAAAATTTGGATTATTTAGATTATTCGCACTGTTGTCCTCATCTTTATTGTTATATACTCCACATTTCAGCCGATGTATCCTCCAACCTTTTTCAGGTGTTTTGTGTCGAACTCAAGAATCTTCTCATCAAACTCAGGAACCTTCTTGTTGTAATCAGGAGCCTTCACAGTACTTTGAAATGAACCCTTTATTCAACCCACTGGGGTAGACTGTTCTCATTCAGTTAACCATTCAAACCATTTAAAATTCAGAGAAATAAAAATCAAACAAACCATCCCAATCTTACCTGATTTTTCATCTTTATCTTCAAACAGTTTTTCTACCTGTTTGTCTTACCTTCAGATCAGTCTCTCAATTGTTCCTTTTGTTATCAGTGTGTGTCTGTATTCCAATCATTCTATCAATCTGCTTGTCTGTCAATCATACAGCTGGTCTTTCTGTCATCTTGTTTTTGCTTTTTTTAACGTGTCGTTCAATGTGCTTGACTGTCATTCTTTACTGGTCTTTCTTGTTAAAACTGTCTGTCATTTAATCAATATGTCTGTTTATTTAAACTCTTTTTTTAAAAATCTATTCGACAAGCTTTCAATATCTTTTTTCAACTGTAACCTTCTATCAGTCTTTCTACTCCTGGAAATCATTCATATTTTCTCCTAATTTATCAATTGTTCATTGTCTATTGTTGATACATTTGATAAGTGCAATCAGAAGTGTAGAGTGTGCCTAATGATAAATAATATGCAAAATGAAACTGATAGTGAAGGTTCAAATTTTGGCAGAGGTAGTGTTTGAATTGATTTAAAATTTCAAATAGGACCTTTTGATTGATTTTTTGATTTTTTTTTTTTTTTTTTTTTTTTTATAGAAGTGAGGGTAGAGTAATGCTAAGTTCAAATCCTGGATGAGGCTGTTTGTATTTAATTTTGCACTAAGACATTTTTGGAAACGCATGAATTCATCTCTTCTCACCTAAGAAATTGACCTTGTGTCACATCCTACTCGCATGGAGAGGTTGGTAAATATGTATATAAATTGATGGTGTCTTGACTTCACTAAGATAAGTCGGTGTCAATTTGATAAATACAAAGGTGAGTCAAAATTTAACGCCATTTTCTTTATTTCATGTGAACTTTTTTTTATAAAACTAAGGCCTACATTGAGACCCTAATGAGACTCAGAGCAAGAATCTGACAAGTAAGACCCAACTTGCCAATCAACAAGGTCCTCCTCCTGCATGACAATGCTCGACCACAGACAAACATCAGGACAAGGGAGAAAATTGCCTCATTTGGAAGGACAACTTTACCACATCCTCCATACTCACCAGAATTAGTGCCTTCAGACTATTATCTCTTTGGCCCTATTAATGAGGGTTTGAGAGGCAGACCTTATTCCAGTAACGAGGAAGTGAAATCTGTTCTGAAGAAGTGGCTCAATGAACAGTCAACAGAATTGTATGGCACAGGGATACATGCTCTCATTCAAAGATGGAAAATTGCTATTGAGAGAAACTGTGACTATGTAGAGAAGTAGGGATATGATCCTCAGAGGACAAACTTCATTTTGATGTATGATACATGTTCCTGTGTTGGTAATTATACCTGTCCTAGATAAAATGGCATTACTTTTTGACAAACCTCATAATTGTGAATCTAGTCTCAATGCATTTTAGCTGCAATTTTTGGTACAGCACAAGATTATGTAAGTTATCTCCCTCCAAACTAGACCTAGTTCTGGTTGATCTTTCTTTTTTTTTTCTAAATTAAAAATTCATCTCATTTGAGAATGTATAGGATATTAAAAGAAATAGGATAGAACAGCTTCACACCATATCAAAAGAGAAATTTCACAGGTTCATTGATCACTTGAACAACTGAATGCCACGTAGACTAACTTTTGAAAAAAAAATTAACCTTTCATTTATTGTTCCTTGTCGTTGGAGGCATGAGGTCTAATGGTTAGTCGTAGGAAATGGACTGGTTAACCCTAGTTCAAATCCTGGACAAAGCTACAGTTCACATAGTGCTAATACCCTTGGGAAAGGCATGAATCCAACTATTCTCCCTCCAACTATGGTAAATAGTAGGGTAGACTGGGCTCTTTAACCTTGGGTAGGCAACCAGTCTAGCAGAAGAAAAACTCTGAATTCAAACCTGTTAATCTCCACTTGATGTAGGTCCCTACTAGAATAGGCTCAGTCCTAATAAGTGATCTATTTCACTAATTTTAATTTTTTTAATTCAATTTTAATTTTTAAAATATTTTTCTGTCTTAGTGAATACAGCTTCAGTTTGATACTTTTTAGCACACTTTGTATATTTAGAACTCATTTCTTTTTTAGTATAGATTTCTTTTTAAACAAAAAAAGATGAGTCTATGGAGAAAAAAAATTTAATCAATACAATGAAAAATATAAATTACCTACATTTACTTATAGGTGTGTACCAATATATAATCAAATAAAAAAAAATGTAATTTAATTTATTTTAAATGTCATGAATTCAAATTCTTCCTTTCCCCTTTCTCAGCTTGGCGAGAACTGTTATTTTGGAAGTGGGCAACAGATTGAGAAACATTGGCCTTCTAAAAGTAGTTCGACTGTTCACCAGAAAAAATTCCAGTAACAAAGAAATGAAATCTGTTCTGAAGAAGTGGCTCAATGAACAGTCAACAGAATCGTATGGCACAGGGATACATGCTCTCATTCAAAGGTGGAAAATTGCTATTAAGAGAAACTGTGACTATGTAGAGAAGTAGGGATATGATCCTCAGAGGACCAGCTTCATTTTGATGTATGATACATGTTCCTGTGTTGGTAATTATACCTGTCCTAAACAAAATGGCATTACTTTGTGTAAATGGCACATCTTTGAGAACAGTATGAAGGAGCAGGTTTTTAAGAGAGACACCAAAAAGACAAATCTTTGAAAAGAAAAAGAGTTTAAAACCTGAGTAAGTATTCCTCTTTTTCTTGTGTATTGATGGATTTTGTTGGTGCTTGTTTCTGCCCTTTTTCTATATTCACTTTTTTTTTTTGTTTTTTTTTTAAATCTTTTTTTTAGTGTTAATTTATACTGCTAGTTGGCTTTGGACTGTCAGACTGAAGTCACCCACTTATTGATTAAGAGGGTGGTATTCTTTTCTTCCTGTTATTAAACTTTATTTATCTGGTTTCTGTGTTATTGTTGTTGGGCTAATTTTTCTTAAAACATTCTGGGCACTGCTGAGAAGTAAGGACAAACCCATAAGTGACATTCTCCAATGGACTCTGGATGCCTTCTAAAGGACCTACCAAAAGCAATTGTTGATAGACATGGATGGTGAGAAAGGGTCAAAAGAATCCGTGTTGTTGGCCCACATGGATGATGATAATGTGTTTTAGTTGTTAATTTCACCCACTGCTATTGTCAGTAAGAAATTTAATAAGCAAGTAGAGCTTTTAGAAATGGCTTAGCGGCAGATGTGGTTTGTAACAGTAATTTAAACTAGCGGGACCTGTGGATATACCACAGTATGATGATTCAATTATTACGATGTTTGATATATTTACTTAAGAGCTATTGTGAAATAGTTCAATATGTAAAATTTTGATAAACTTCTCACTCTTTTTTTCTTTCCTTCTTTTCATTATGTTCGATTGAAACAGATTAACATTATCGCTTTTGTGTAATCACCGCCTCTATATTTCCCCATCTCTTTCTTTCTCTTCAGTGTCTCTTCAGTGTCTCTCTCTTCTCTTTCTTTTTATTTTTCAGTGTCTCTCTTTCTTTCTCTTTATTTTTTCAGTGTCTCTCTTTCTTTCTCTTTATTTTTCAGTGTCTCTCTTTCTTTCTCTTTATTTTTTCAGTGTAGCATTCTTTTTCTAACTTTTTCTTTATTATAAAGACAAAATTGTCCATTACTTAGCTGAGGTGAAGACACTCATAAGAAATAAAAATTCGGTAGATAAGCAACACCAGATAATCAGGATTTACGTTTTTTTGCATTTCATCTTGGAAAATTTGGACAGACTCATTTTTAACCAGGGGGTGTTGCCAGATTATAATGGTTGTACAAAATAGGAACATGAGTATTAATATATAATTTTTTATTTCAATTTATCGAGAAATGGCTACACAAGAAAACATTCATGTATTTTGTTTATAAAATATATCAAACATTTAGATATTAAGTCACAGTGATGTAATTCTATCAGACAGCATATTGTGAAAATCTGTCATTTTGAGATGAATCAGTTCTGGGTCAAATGGATTTGAGTTGAACCTGTATATGTTTTGTATAAGTGTTACATTACAAAATAGTATACACAGGCCTTTTTTTTTCTTTTTTTTTTTTAAAGTAACATAACTTTGATATGTAATTAATATGAGTTTTAATTGTCTGTTGGACAAGAGACATCTTGTTCATCAGACAATCAAAACTCATTACAGTTATAATGGATATTGCTATTATCTTAGCAACAATAATTGTGAAGTTGATGAGTAATAAAAAAAAAATGTGTATTGCTGAACATTTCTTTGCTTAATAACATCAACAATCTGAAGCCATGGAAATTTCATGGTTTAGCTAGTATATGTATGCATACAAATAGTACTAAGCAACCTTTTGGTATGTGTGTGTATATATATATATATATATATATATATATTTTATAAAGAGTGAGAGAGAGAGAGTCAGCCACAGACACCGTGTTTCGATGTATCATGTCTTCTCAGTGTGGCTAGACTTTGCAGGTTACCTTCAGCCAGGATCAAAACCCAGCTAATTTATCATCAGTCAGTTCTTAACCACTCGGCCATCCTCAGTACCTACAAGTGAATGAGAATTTAACTGATAAATACATACATAGGTATATATTTATAGAGAGCTCATATCTGTTTAATAGAAGACCAATGCTATATATATATATTTTTTTTTTTTCTTTGTTTCTTTTTTATATTATCTTATATTTCCTCTTATCTTTATTTTTTAACTACTCTTTTCATATTTTTTTTCTATATTTATTTCTTTATATTTTCTATCCATTCTTTCTTCTTCATATTTTGATACTTTTTCTCATTTTTCTTTCAATATTTTCTTTCTTGTATTATCTTTTTTTCCTATTTTCTGTTATTCTTTCTTTCTTTATCACCTTTTTTTCATATTTTTCAATTTTTTTTTTTTCATATTTTTCTTTCTTTATTCAGTACATTTTTTTCACATATAATCTTTATATATTTTCATTTTTTTCTTCAATATTTCTTTTTTTCTTTCTTGTACTGATTTTTCATATTTTCTATCAATCTTTCTTTCTTTCTTTCACTAACTTATTTTTAATCTTTTTTTTCTTTCTTCAATACATATTTAATATTTTCTTTTTTCTATCTTTCATCTTTTTCTCTCAATATTTCTTTTTTTTTCTATCTTTTTTATACAGTTCGTTTTATATTTTCTGTCAATCGTTATTTCTTTCAATACCTTTCTTTCTTTTTTCTTTCTTTCATACATAATCTTTTTGAATATCATTTTTCTTTTTTCTTTCTTTCTCTTTTTCTTTTTTTCAATACATTTTTCATATTTTTATTTCTTTTATGCATAATCTTTTTTAATATCATAATTTTTTTTTTCTTCCATACATTTTTCATATTTTTTTCTCTTTCTTTCATACATAATCTTTTTAATGTCATATTTTTTCTTTCTTTTTTCCAAAACGATGTCCACTACAACTAAATTATCAAACCAATGAATTACTTTATTTATTAATCTATATCTGGCCACTCTATTGAAGGAAGTAAATGATAAGGGCGAGATACGGATGCAAATGAAAAATAAAAAGGTACGACATTAAAAGTGCCACATTACCCACCACACTGGAACGCCTTCTGTCTACCATTAATACCACTGAACCCTTTTAGTACAGAGTGGTGCCATTTTCATTACAGGGTATTACGGATGGCATATTTACAAAGGGAGAAATGGCAAAGGTTCGGGAATTACATGATACTCTTTCAGAGAACACAAGGAAAGAGGGTGGATGGTGCACACAGCGCACGGACATAGAATTCGGTAATGCCAATTTTTCTTTGTGTTTTTGTTTCAGATTTATCATAATTCCCCACCCCCGTGACACACCCCAATAGAATCAAAATGTCTTCCTGAGGATTCTGAAATACCTTTGATCTGTTCTCAATATGAAATTTGTCCTTTACAAAACTGCTTATCATTATGAATGTAATCATCTATCACGTCTCCCAGCATGCAAGGGACAGAATTCGCTCATGCAGAGAATTCACAAAAGTGGTCAAAGCCATTGGATGGATCCTGTCCGTAACCAAGTATTAGTCACAAATCCACCCATGCGTGCTTTGGACATTCGACCAATGTAACCTCAGCCTAAGGGGGGATGAACTTGTATACTAGTAATGTGTCATATCTTTATTTTTTAATTTTCTTTTCTTTTTCTTTTTTTTCAATTATTTTTTTTTAAATGTGTAAAGATATTATTCATGGGTGATAGAAGTCTGTGTTCAAGCCAAGATAAAAGCTTGGATTTAAAATCCTGATTTTCTAAGCATGCAGATACTTGTCCCTCTTCCACCGGCTTACAATCAAGTCACACTGAAAGAACTAGTTCCTGCTAGATCACTGAAGTTAAGCAGCAATGAGCCTGTTCAGTATTCAGATGGGTGATCATTTAAGCAACTACAGGTACTGTCAGAAATTAATCATCAAAATAACTTGATTTGGTATTAAATGACTCAAAAATGGTTGATATGCCATAAAACAAAACAACCACACCTTCTGTTCTGGGTATGATATTAAATTGCAACATTGGTGAGATTCCAATTCTGGAGCTTTGGGGAGTGTGGAGTATAAAGGGGCCATGTACAGACACATGTATAATCTTGTAGCTGGGTGATAAGTATCCCCACCAGTCCAAATGGATAGACACGTGTCGTTCTGAAGGCTGGAGAGTCTAGGGGAAAGAGTTTTACTTTTGCAGGACTGCCTCATATATTCTTGTCCAAACATAGCAAGTAAGAGAAGATAATCCCTACTAATCCTATCATTGTTAATACTATACAAAACTCATGATCTTCCTGGCAATTGGTATCTTCCACTTCATATGAAATCTGCTATATTCATCTTGTAAATACTGAAAAGTTGGGTTATTCTCTATATGCATATTGCATAACAGTTACCATTGTAAGAAATGGAATCGAATACCTGAGTCCAAATCTCAGATGAAGCTGTTTGCATTTCATTTTGTGCTAATGCCCTTGAGAAAAGCATGAATCCATTTGTTCTCCTCTGTGCTATGAATATTTGGGTAGACTGAGTTCTTTAACCTTGGTTTGGCAACCAGTCTAGGAAAAAAAAAATGAATTCGCAACAAATTTACTCTGTTCTAAGAATTGACCCTGTGCCACATCCTGTCCTTGGCAGAGGGTTTGGGTAAATACATCCATATTAATAAAATAGTAATACAGATAGTCATCAAGGTACAACACTATTCTATTCCCAAAACTTAATCATAGTTAATAATAATTAATTTAATTTACTCTATAATTAATTAAATTATTAATAATTAATAATTAGTTCTGATACAAAGAATTGTAATATCAGTGCTTTAAAAATATTGTTTTCTGGTAGTTAGTTTGAAAATATAAAAAGCAATATAAAAAAGAAAAAAGGTTTCTATGCATGTTAACTTGTTGCCAAAATTGTATCTAAGTGTCACTTGAGTCCTTGAGGGATTTTTTTTTTACTAGCTCCATTGTGTTATCTTCATTATTAACAGCATTTGGTAAAATGATTTTGTCTAGACATAAACTTATATGTTAACATGCAAAATTAGAAAAAAAGTTCAATTCATTACCTGATGTCTACAGCATTTTTAATGGTAAAAATGGTACTTTTGTTTAATCATATTTTAGAAATAAGATTGTTCTTTTTATGCAAATCTGTTAAAAATTATAAGGGGTAAAATTTACTGATTAAGTGAAATCTTATATATATATTTAACAACTCTGCCACACAAGCAGGATACAACATAAGGTCAATTTCTTAAGCGGTGTTTAACAGGTTTGAATTCAGAGTTTTCCTTCACCAAGACTGGTTACCTATCCATGGCTGACGAGCCCAGTCTGCCCAACAATTTACCCATAGCTGGAGGGAGAGTATTTGGATTCATACCTTTCCCAAGAGTATTTGCGTTATGTGAAATGCAAATAGCCTGGTCCAGGATTTGAACTTGGGTCAACAAATCCATTTCCTAGGACTATCCATTATGCCACGTGCCTCCAAAACGCTTTGTCTGATCATTTTAAGTCCATATATGAAATAAATATGAAAAAATAACCTCCATTTTATTTTTTTAACACACACACACACACACATACACAAAGGCTAAATTGCTCAGCTAGTCCTACTATTTATCCATAGCTAGGGAGAGAAGAGAATGATTATCTTTCTCAAGAGTATTAGCACAAAGGGATATGCAAACAGCCTTGACCAGGATTTGAATTTAACTATATGTTTCTTGATAGCATAATGATTCTTAACAAACTTGGTGAGCCAAGTTAAAATTCTATGCTTGTATTTCCTTTCGCTTTAATGCCCCTGAGAAAGGCATGAATCCATTTTTTTCATGTTTTTCTCACAGCTATGGTTAAAAAGTAGGGCAGACTGGGCAATATAGCCCTGGTGAGCAACCAGTCTAAAAAAAAAAAAAACAATACTGGTCAAGGGTGACAGTAACATAGAATAATAATTAACACAGCTTAACGCCTGTACCCCAGCTATAGTTAGCGAAATGAGAACAGGATAACCCCGTGGATTGAATAAAGGGTTGGATTCAGTTCAGTAATGGCTCCCAATTATGACAAGAAGGTTCCTGAGTTTGAAAAGAAGATTCCCAAGTCCAATAAGAAATACCTGAAGAAGGCCAGAGGGCACATCGGCCGAAACTTACAGATAACAATAAAGATGAGGACAATAGTCCTATTAATCAAAATAATACTAATTATCAAGATGTAGAAAAAAAACAATGACTGGGAGTTCATAAGGCAGTCTGACTTCTTCAACCTCATTACTTCTATGATTATACAAGTTTTAGCAAAGTAAGATCACCCTTTGCCCTTTTCTTAGATAACATTTTTGTCATGGAAAGGGGAGACTTGCAGCATAGGCAACTGTCAGTATTCTTTACAACCTTGCCCAAGCCAGTATTGCCATCCAGGAACTTGGTCTTATAAGACTGACAAAGGCCAATAAATGAATATATTTGTCAATATATAGGTGTATATCATATCTTTTGTGGTATTAAAGCAGGTGTGAGTATGACTTGGTGTATGACAAATAGTGGTGGTCTTTTTTGAAAATGAAACACTGAAATTTAGATATAAAGTAACAGCAAGAAAATGTTTAATGAGAAGTTAAAAAAAAAAGAAAGAAAACTTGCTATTTTTGGTTCTTGTGTGCAGTTGCCAATTTAATTCAATAAAGTTCAATTTCATATCAGTTTGTCTGTCACTTTATTTATTGATTTATTTTTAAACTTGATTTCATTTTCTTAAACTGGGTGGAGCTATTATATAATTCTAGTGTTCATTCTTTTTTAATTTATTTTCTGGCATTAAAGATTATAATTTGATCTGTAAGTAAGTGTAAGTATGTATATGTATGTGTGTGTATTTTGTATGAGAGAAATGAAAATAGTCCTTGATTACAGGTGTAAATTCTGTATTTATTAGATATAGTGTACAATAGAATTAAAAGGCAATTGTTACCATTAGTTTCAAAGCAGTGTATTAGCCATTTATCAGGACAATGTGCCTGTAAAAAACATTTCAATAATTATTTAATTTAGTTATATATGTGTATACATTGAGTTGAGTATATAATGTTTCTAGAGAAACAATCATGGATATAACTTCTACAAGCAATTTGTCTTGTCATAGCTAATGGTCTTGGTGTCCTGGGTATGACGTTAAACTCTATCTGATGGTGAGGTTCCAATTCAGGAACTCTAGGGAATGTGGAGTACCCCTTCATCACCATTACTCCCAGGTATCACCCATACCTAGAAGGCGGTGGCTGAGGGTCTACATGTCCTGGGAATGATGTTAAACTCTATCTGATGGTGAGGTTCCAGTTCTGGAGGTTTGGGGAATGTGGAGCACCCCTTCATCAACATTGTTCCCTGGTCCACTCTGACCCAGAGTGGTAGTACATGTTAGGGTCCCATCTATGGGTTAAATAGAAAAATGTACTTAGAAAAAAAAATTGTGTATCCAGTAAGAATTAATTTATTTCACAACTTTATCGGCATTAAATGACCCACTGAGGTTGATATGCCGTAAAACAAATGAAACCTAATAATATGATGTATAAGTCATCTGATTATTTTACCTCTAAAAAAAACTTTAAAGATTAAATTATTTTCTAGAATTTTGGGTTGTATTATGAAATTATTTTACCTCTTCCCATCATGGTTAGAAAAATAGTCTTGCAGATCCATTACTACTGATTTGCAAGTTCAATCCTTGCTGTATGCCCCATAACAATGCTCATAGTAAAAAAAACCTTGTATAAATCCGGTCTGGTAAAGATAAAAAAAATGGTTCTTTTTTTTTTTTTTCTCTGAAAAAAAGAAAGAAATGTTGTCTTGGAAGTCACAAAAAGTAAGTTGAATCTATGACTACTTCTCTAAAAACATTATATACAGAATGTGCACAAAGTGTGTGCAATTTAGAATTCTTTAAAGTACAGCACATGTACATTATGGATATTGTATACAGAGTGGTCCAAAAGTCTTTAAATTTTAAATTTCACACACTTTGTGCACACCCTGTATATAATGTTTTCAGAACAGTAGTCATAGATTTTTGTGGCTTATGAGACCAACTTTCTGTATAATATCAGATCATCTTAGGTAAGTAAAAACACTTAACGTCATAAATCATGAAATGTCTTAAGTTCTTTAACAAACTGCTTATTAATTCCATTCAATTTTTTTCCTTTCATTCTGTTTTGACTGCTTTTAGTGTCCTTTCTTTTTTATTATTGATTTATATGTACATGTGATATGAATTTAAAAAAAGAGAATAGCATTTATGAAACCATATTCTAAACAGCAATAAGTATCATAAAAAAAGTGATATAAAAATATATACATCAAAATATTTACCTCCTCCAATAAAAAAAATTTACAAAAGAAAAAAAAAAATCTAACTGCTATAAACAGTTTCAAACCTGAAATTTTCTGAAAAAAATAAATCATATTAAAGAAAATATATCGTCTTTCTCAACCGACTGAAAAAAGAAAAGAAAAAAAAGGTATTTAACAAATTGATTTACTTAAGTTTACATTTAGTCTCAAAAAAAAAAAAATCTAGGACATTTAAAATATGTGAAAGAGAATAAGTAGGGAGAGAAAGAAAAAGGAGAAATTTGATGGAAAGATATATTATAGGTGTTTTAAGAGATTCACTTTGGGTTTTACTTTTTTTTGTTATTCTTTTTTCAGATCTAAATGATAGTAATTCAGAGAAAGGGAAGTTATAATGTGATCAGAATGGCACTCGTGTATCAGTCTGTGGAATTAAATTTGACAAGGACATAATCGATTCCTTGCCACTTTTCAAATGCATTACATTTACTGCCATCTGTGTGGGCATTTTCTCCACTTTTTAAAATGATAATGCAGTATTATGAACACTCCCCACAACACACACACTACATATATATATATATATATATATATAATTTTGAACATTACTATTGATATTCATCTTTGAAGCCAGCTAATCTTCAATACTGGTAAATACAGTTTGTGCATATACCATATTTACCAGCATTAAGGATTATCTGGTTTTGAAGATACATACCCCCCACACATACACATACAGAATTTATCTTCAAATATACATACCCCCCCACACACCACACACACACACAGATTACCTAACATTGAAGATGTACACCAACTTGAACTATCAAAATTTTTAAAAAGAAAGATAAAATAAATGTATAATTAAATTAAATTTTGACATGCAGTGTAAACTTGTGTGATCAGGGGGAAGGTAGTGCATTCAATGCTGAGAAATACACTGTGTATATGTGTATTTATAAATTTAAGAGATTATTTTTCATTTTAGTTCCTTTTTTTTTTCTGCTGTAAATGATTATTATAATGATATATGTTCAGATTTAGATCTATATATGCTCTATCATTGATAATGAGCACTCTTTATTTATGAATATAGAGAACTATATCTGTGTGATAAAGTTGGGGAGCTGATGCATAGTGCTAATACCGTTGGGAAAGGTATGCATCCAACTACTCTCCCTCCTGCTGTAGATAAATGGTAGAGCAGATTGGACTCTTTAACCATGTCTAGGTAACCAGTCTTGGTGGAAGAAAACTCTGAATTCAAAACTTTTAAACTCTACTTAAGAAATTGACCTTGTGTCACATCCTACTCATGTGGAATGGTTGCTAAATATGTGTGTGTGTGTGTGTGTGTATATATATATATATATATATATATATATATATATATTTATATGATTTGCTATCCAAAAGTCTAGTGAATTTAACACTAATGCAAGTGAAATGTCATACAGGTTTTAGTTCATATACTTTGTGAGCAAGTGTGACACTGTAAGCATTATTTTCGGATTTGCCTGGAGAGTTGTCTGCCCGTTTAATTTCACTGGTTCCTGCTAGGGGCCCTTGATATTTAAGCGGCTGATTTGAACGTCTCTCTCTCTTTTCCTGTTGCTCGACCTACAAGACACTATGGGTTAGACTCTTGTCTACCCCCTCTTGTTGGGCTTTGGCCCCCCTTACATTACTGTAAGTTATTTATACAGCATGGACTATTCCTAGTCTGATGTCTGTTGCTTTTATGTTTATCCTTTTACGAGTAACTTTGTATTACTTATGTATGTATGTTCATGTACACCTATGTATTATGTACCCTGTTTATTCTGTGCTGTATAACACGTTGGAAATTGATGTTGATATGACTAAATGTAAATTATATCTTTTGGTGAGCTTCAATAGTCTAATTGCTAAGCTCTGTCTTCATCAGATGGGCATCCTAAAGATGGGTGGATGCAAGTTCAAATCTCATCAAAGAATACTTTATTTCCAAACCATGTTGCCTATTTATTAGTCATGGTATGTAAAAGCACTTGAGTGCAACAAAAATATATATTATTTCTCTGAATGTTTGAGATGAGGCTTGATGATTAGTATTATCTGCGTTATTTGGACTATTGTCCCCATCTTCATTGTTATTTGTACAACATTTCGGACGATTGGACATATGGCCTAGTGGATAAGGTAGTTAGGTTTGAGACAGTTCTAAGTGACAGTTATCTCTGGATTCCGGGTTCAATCCTGAGAAGAGGCAGTAACATAGAAAAATAATTAACACAACTCCTACCCAGCTATGATTAGCAGAATGAGAACAGGATACCCCCATGGATTAAATAAAGGGTTAGGTTCAAAGTTCTGTGATGGCTCCCAATTATGACAAGAAAGTTTCAGAGTTCGAAAAGAAGGTTCCAGAGTCCGACAAGAAATACCTGAAAAAGGCTGGTGGGCATATCGGCCGAAACGTTGTGCAAATAACAATGAAGATGGGGACAATAGTCCGAATAACACAGATAATACTAAAAATTTTTTTTTTTAAATTAGTAAAACAAAAATTAATGATTCATTAAAGAAATTTGTGAATAAAAAACAAATCCTATTTTGTTTAAAAGTTAATTACAAGTAAGTTTAAGTTATTTTTTATCCTGTCTGAGGAAAAGGATCTTTGTTTTTATTAGGTTTATTTTTGCCTTTTTATTCTTATTTATTTTTAAAATGTAAGAATGTAAGAATAATAAGAACTGATTGAATAGAAACTGGAAATATATATATTATATATATATATATATAATCATTTATTTCTTAGATCCACCCCTATCATTTATGACCAGTGATTCCAGGATAAGCGGGTAGAATGAATGGACAGCAGAATTGAGAATACAAAAAAAAAAAAAATGAAACAAAATGGCAGTGAAGACCATTTTTATTTCTTCTAATTACAATTGTGGGAAATATTTCATGTTACCAGATTTGCAAGGAGGGTGTCTTATTTATAAGTGTTTGAGGCAGTTACTTTTTTTGTGGTGAGAGACAACAAATACATTTACAAAAAAAAAAAAAAAAAAGAAAAAAAAGACCTAGCTACAGGGTCAATCTCAAGGAGTGCTTACAGACATCTTTTTTGTTCTTTTTTCAAAATATATAAATAATAATAATAGTATTAGTATTATTAATAATAAGTGAGCACTCAATGATCTTCAATTTAGATGCAGGTTTATTAATTGCGATAGGGGAATGTAAAACAAATTCTGCTCATCTCTCAGCCTGGGGATTGTTGATTGATTTTAAGCCGACCCAGCTTGTACACTTTTTTTTTTCTCTCCTGGTGCAGCAAGGTACTTTTCAAAAATAGCCCATATCCTTATATCTTAGACCAGCACACTGTTTGATTAACTCTCCTTCATCGGCTGCAAAGAATTTCTTTATTTCAGCACAAACAATTTTCTTGTTAATGGCATGTGGTGAGAATGGCTACAGGCTAAAGAAGAAGAAAGAGAAAGAAACAAAAAAGTGTTGTCAAGAAATTTGGAAAAGAAAAAAAATATTCATGTTATGTATACTGGCTCTTAATGAAATTTAGCCATAAACAAACAAACAAACAAACAAAAAGAAGAAAACTGACACAATTAAAAAGAAAATAGATATGAAAAATGATTTTAATCCTAGAAATTAAAATGCAAGTAAAACAAAAGAATTGCAATTTTTTTTTATATGAGTGTTTTTTTAAAGATTTGTATAATGGATAAAATAATTCTAAAAAATTTTTTTTCATATTTAAAAAAAAAATCACTCCATGAATTAAAATTCAACAAAAGTTGGGAAAAATAAATAAAAGTTGGTAATTTTTTGCTGTTTATTAAGTGGAAGGATTTTTTTTTATCACACGTAAAATTTTGCTTTACAGTCTTTAAAATGGGAGAATTACAGATTAAAATCTGTAACAGTTAAAAATGATACAATTAAAAAGAAAATAAATTGGAAAAATCATTTTAATCTTAGAAATTAAAATACAAGTAAATAAAAGAATTGCAATTTTTAAAAAAAAAATGTTTAAAGGTTTGGATAAAATAGGTATGGTGAAAATTTCACTTTTTTTTTTAACCACCCCATGAATTAAAATTCAGCAAAACTCAGAAAAAATGAATGAAACTTAAAGTAATTTTTACTGTATTATCAAGTGGAAGAATATTTAAAAAAATTAATGCAAACATTATTTGTTTAGCAGTCTTTAAAATGGGAGAATTTTATAATTTAAAATCTGTAACTGTCAAAATAGTGCATTTTTTGCCATTTTTTTCCTCTCTCGCCCTTGATTTACTCTTATTAACATGATTTATTTCATTGTTAGGATTAAGAAATTCATAGAAAAAAAATGTTATACATATGTATAGGCTCTGTTCTTGAGGTGACAATTTGCAATTTAAATTTTTTTTTTATAAAAGGGAAGGTGCTTTCAAACCAAATTTTGGCCATACATAGGATAAAAGAAATGTTTAACGACAATCTTGAAAGTAACTTTAATTTTAACAATGCTGGGTTGATATTTATCCAACACATTTGCCAAGTATGAAGCATCCAACAAGGATCGTACTTGCTAACCATTACACCACAATGAGATTCCTTTGATAATGCTGGGTAAATTTGCTAGAATCTTCCCTTATTTATTTGCTACAATATTTTTATAGGATAGGTAAGTTTGCTAGTATCTATATTAGAATGATCTTATTTTTCTATGTTACCATCACATAACAAACATGGCACATAACAGCTAGCTTTTTGTTAGCATAATAGCGTTAAAATGCTTTAGCTTAAAGAATGATGAAATTTTCAATCCAATTTAAAACTCAATTATAATAGTGTGAGATCTACATTCACAATCACTTTGATCATTAGAATTTCTCAAGGGAGATAATTGATATCATGCTAATTATAGAGTACTTCCCTTATTTATTTATTTGCAATTATCATATAAGTTCATTTTAAAGGATGTCAAAAGGCATTGAATATAAGTATAGTGGTAGAGAAGGCGTGTGGTGTAATGATTAGTCACAGGAAAAGAACTTGTTGACCCAAGTTAAAATCCTGGCCGAAGGTACAGTTTACATAGCACTAATAACTTTGGGAAAGGTATGAATCCAATTACTCTCCCTCAAGCTATGGGTAAATAGTAGGGCAGACTGGGTTCTTTAACCTTGGCTAGGCAACCAGTCTAAGAGAAGGAAAGCTCTGAATTCAAACCTGTTAAACATTGCATTGGGTGGTCACTACTAGAATAGGCTCAGTCCTAATTAGTGATCGATTTCACAAATAATTATACCTTGACTTATAAGTTCAGTTCATTTCACTCTTAACTCAATTTTCTCAAATATCAAATCAATTTTCTCCATTGAAATGAACTGAAATGCCATTAAAACTTGATTCTTTTTTGTTAGGATTTTTTGAATAAGAAAATATCACTGTATTGTATAAAAACCAAATAGAATGTAATGAATTAGGTGGGCTTATGGTCAGGTCACATGAAAACACTGGTCCCTGCTAGATCACCAAAGTCAAGCAGTGATGAGCCAATTAAATACTTAAATGGGTAACCATTTAAGCACCACCAGGTACTGTAAGAAACCGTATATCAAAATGACTTGATATCAGCATTAAATGACCCAGAAAGGGTTGATATGTCATAAAACAAACAAATCAACGACAACATGAATTATGTGTTGTAATAAGTTATGATGTTTATTTCTTTTATAAATGATATTTTTCTTTGGCATAATAAATTTGGAAACTTAAATGTTTATAGTGAACTTGACATAAGTGTATCAAGCATGCTTGTACCTCAAATTTTAGCTCACAAAACAAAGCAAAAAAATCAACTGAGTGACAGTTCGTAACTCAAAAAACTCATAAGTCAAAGTATATGCTTAAAAGAATTAAAGATACATTGAACCCCAACCCCTTTTTTATCATATGGGTGCTAGAAGGCGGTGGCTGAGGGTCTACATGTCCTGGGAATGACGTTAAAATCTATCTGATGGTGAGGTTCCAGTTCTGGAGGTTTGGGGAATGTGGAGCACCCCTTCATCACCATTGCTCCCTGGTCCACTCTGACCCGGAGTGGTAGTACCTGTTAGGGTCCCATCTATAGGTTAAATAGAAAAATGTATTTATAAAAAAATTGTATTATCATTAAGAATTGATTTATTTCAAAACTTTATCGGCATTAAATGACCCACTGAGGTTGATATGCCGTAAAACAAAACAAACCAAACCAAGATACATTGAGTATAAATACATGCTTAAAAGTCATCAATGGCGGCTTTTAATATTTACTTATATTTCAATGTTTTTCTATATTATATTACCTGTGTATTTCCTCCTGAGTGATGCAGCAAATTCCATTAAAGTATAACTTTGAACACTTTCAACTTTTAATGGTTACAAAATATAATATTCCTATATACTTATTGAGTTCTTTGTATTTCTATTTGTAATTGGGACTTTTTAATTCAATTTGTAATTGGAACTTATTTAATTTTGCAATTGGACCTTTTTAATTAACTGTAATTAAATTTTACTCCTTTACCTTCTTTTTTCACTTAACAATGGCCTGATACAAGACTGGCATATATATGTATGTGTGTGTGTTATATATATATATATATATATATATATTGTACACAAGTAGACTCCATAAAAATTCTTATCCCCCAAAGAAGTGCCGATGCTATTGTGGAAATATATTTTTTCTAATGAAACAATATTAATTACATTTTAAATGCCACATTTAAGATTCTTCATTTTTCTTCCTATTTTGTATAATGCAGTGACGTCTTGGTCAATGAGTACTTTGATGAGTAACTATTTAAAAATAAGTAATGATTTTATATAATGCTTAGGCATAGCCCATCATTTTTACCAGCTATTGTAGAGTAGTTTGAAATAAAGGTAAGTTTTTGCGAAAGTAGAGAGGTACAGCTACCGTCCAGTCCCCACTTTACCACAGAGATCACATTACCAAATCTGCATTACTCATGCGCTGTGGTGGCAGGGGCCGGCATTGAACTAAAAATCTTGTGATTCTAGGCCAATGCTCTACCGGCTGAGCTAATGGAAAAATACAGTATCTGAGTCCTAGTTTGATTGACAAAGTGTTACTCCTGGTTCATGTGAAATGGGCTCTCTTTGGCTTAGAGAGTATGGGATCAGGCAACACTGGGAAAGTAGAATTTTAATTTAATGGAATTGAGGCCAGCAGCCCTTTGTGTGCAATGTGTTTTTTCTGTCTCTCCATGTGTGTACAGATAGACAATACATTGAGAAAATAAAATATTTAGGAAGGCAGGATAGAAGTAATGTATAGACAATAACAGAACAAAATAGAAGCCACAGAGAGATGCTCATGATAAAAACTTGAAAACATGAAATAAACTAAAATGCCATTAAAACACCCTAATTTTTGTTAGAATTTTTTTTAAATAAAAATAGTTCTCCATTGTATAAAAACATAATAGAATGTTATGAATTGTGTATTGTAATAAATTTGAATGTTTATTTTTTTTATAAATAAATTTGGAAAAACTTCAATGTTTTTAGTGAACTTAACATATAGGGTTAAATAGACAAAATGAGTTTTAAAATATATATTTAAAAGAAATGAATTTGAAAAAAAAAAAAATTTCAATACCCATTAAGAATGAATGAAAATAAAAATAAAACAAAATAAAATAACAATGGTTGACATGCTGTAAAATCCAACCACACAACCAATCCATGTCATGAGCAACTGCTATTTTTCCCTACTAACATTGTACTTCAAATTTTAACTCACCAAACAAAGCAAAGAAATCAACCGAGTGACACTTCATAATTAAGAAACTCGTAAGTTGGGGCACTTATAATTCAAGGTACCACTGTATATGCTTAAAAGCATTAAAGACATAGAGTATAAATATCAGAACAGACAACCAATAGGCAGATATGAAAAGGGCTATGCAAAAATTAGCTATTTACCTAGTCTGGCTGAGAGGTTGTTGATAGTGCCTGATGTCTAAGTGCTCACAAACTGTTATTAGTAAACAGGCCCATTTCTGCTTAACTTTAATCATCCAAGAAGAACTGGGAGCTTTAGTTCTTTGTCTACTTTATGCAGCTCACAGTCACTCTTCCACTACTGTGATCCTACCATAAGCCCCTGGCAGTGGCTATTACATGTTTACACTGAAAAATCACTTTGTGAACACCCCTGCCATCTTTTGTTATGTCTGTGAACCAACCCTGAGACTGGTAATTGATCCTTTTGCAATAGGGAAAGATTTGTTACAACTGTCAGGGGAAATTTGGGAGGCAAAAACCTGACTTGATCATAAGTCACAGTGACAAGGTGCTAAATACTTTAAAGAGTAATTTAATGTTAATATCAATATCATTTTTTTTTCTTTCATTAGATAAAAAATGGAGAAAATTTATAGTTATTCAAGAGAACAGAGGAATTCACAAATTTTGAACATCCTAAAAAGGCAATGAAAAAAAAAGAAGTCTAACCCTTACAGCATGCCAAATTGAAAGAGGGTTGACTATGCACCTTTTCATTCAAATATCTGGTCATTATGTAACTTATGGACACTTTTTCAATCATTCTCAATCTAATTTATTTTTATTTTATTTTTATCAATATCACAAATCAGACTTTTATAAAATTGATAAAAATCTATAACATCAAGTTTGATGGACATTTTCTAAACTTATTTTGAAACCATTTTGGCACAATTCCAAATTATTCATTATTTAATGAAGTTGATTGAAAACATTAATAATTTCTTTTTTAAATTTTTCCCCCTAAATTTATCAGAATAGATTATATGAAAAAGAATAGATAAAAATAAAATTCTTATTCTTTCTCTTTTAACTCTTTGCCTACTTTCAGCCACTCACAGTGGCTCTCTCACCACTGTGCTTACCATGCCCAATAATCCGACAATAACTCTACTATTGTAGCAATGGTATTACACTCATATGTTCTGCAAGATTGCCTCAAAGAAAGAAAGTCTACAATCAGGGATTGAAACTGATTGGACATCATACAAGCTGATGTATAGATGGACTTTGCTACAATGAAAGAAAGTGAACTTGGCTGCTACTGTTGATATAATGATCACCACAGTCAGCAAATACCCCATGCCTATCCCTGAAAGCCATCTTTTTAAAAGGCAGTGCATTCTGATCCAGCTGCCAGGTGACACTTTCTTTAGGTACTCCACACCTCGACCCATAATACTTAAGGACGGAATCCTGGTAGCTGAGCACTCCACTTTGGCCCTTACTTAGGCTATACAGGCGGTTGGAGAGGCCCATTTGATTTATCGGCTGGTCATGTCAAGACCTAGCACCTATATGATTGTCCCAACTCTAATGCCCTTATGGCAAGCCCCAACCCTTTTTATCATATATGTGCTAGAAGGCAGTATCTGAAGGTATTAATGTTTTAGGTATGACATTAAACTCTATGATACTTTCCAGTTGTTAGGCTCCAGTTCTGGAACTGTGCGGAGCAGAATCCCTTCTTTGTTGCCATTACTCCCAGGTCCACTCCGACCTGGAATGTTAGTACCTGTAAGGTTCTATATATGTGTCAGAACTGTTTAAAAATTATGACCATTAGATAAGTATATGTGAAACGACATAATTGCTTGCAATAAAATCTGGTTTCAATATTAAATGATCCAATATTTGACGTGATGTAAAACCAACCATAACTCATAACTGTTTTTTTGTTTTAAATAATCCAAAAAGATTTGACCTGCCAAAAAACCATAGCAGTCACAATACAATGGATGTTCTGAAAGAAATGCCTCATATTTATGTCCATGAAAATTGCAACAGACACAAGTATAGAGATGAACACAATATGGGAACCTATAATTAAAAATGCTAGATTAGATTTAAAAAAAAAAAAACACCCAATATGAGTCAAGGTAAAAATCATACATAAATAAACAGGTAGATATTCTAGGCATTAGGTTTATAAGTTCCCAAAATTCACACTGAATTGTTCAATTAAACACATAGCATAGTGGATAAAGGAGTTAGGTTAAGATAGTTCTAAGTGACAGTCCTGGTCAGGGGCAGCAGTAACATAGAATAATAATTAACACAGCTTAACGCCTGTACCCAAGCTATGGTTAGCAGAATGAGAAACAGGATACCCCCGTGGACTGAATAAGGGGTTATGTTCAATGTTCCGTGATGGCTCCCGATTACAACAAGAAGTTTGAAAAAGTTTGCGAGTCTGACAAGAAATACCTGAAGAAGGCCGGAGAGTACATCGTCCGAAATGTTGTACAGATAACAATGAAGATGATGACAATCGTCCAAATAATCCAAATAATATTAAGACACAAGGAACTCCATAACACAGATCTTAAGCTTAGAAAGATTGTTTTTCCAAAATTACCACCATAATAATAATAAACATACTGAACTTGTAAAAAGGTTGCTCTGAAAATAATGCCTGCTATCAGAGGTGAATGTTCAATAGAAGTTGAATATTCCTGCTAATAAATTTAGAGGGAAAAGATTTCATCGATTGATGTTAGTTGAACACATACAGATACCAAACTGCCCTGTCGGCTGGGGCGTTAGAATGCACCGACTGCGCCTCTGCAGAGGGGTAAGACTCCCCCAATGGGGCCCACCTGTTGGCCGTGGGTGGCGACCCATGATGCTTAAGGATAGAACCCAGGTGGATGAGCAGTTCATGACATACAATACTCCACTTTGGCCCTATCTTGGGCTAGACGGGCGGTCAGAGAGGCCCCTCCGATCAATCGGCTGGTCACGTCAAGCCCTAGCACCTATATAATTTTCCCAACCCTATTGCCCTTATGGCAAGCCCCAACCCCTTTTTATCATATGGGTGCTAGAAGGTGGTGGCTGCGGTCTAATGTCCTGGGAATGATGTTAAACCCTATCTGATGGTGAGGTTCCACTTTTGGAGGTTTGGGGAATGTGGAGCACCCTTCATCACCATTGCTCCCTGGTCCACTCTGACCCGGAGTGGTAGTTTCTGTTAGGGTCCCATCTATGGGTTAAATGGAAGAGTGTATTTATAAAAAAATTGTATTATTCATTAAGAATTGAATTATTTCAAAACTTTATTGGCATTAAATGACCCACTGAGGTTGATATGCCGTAAAACAAACAAACCAAACCAAACCAAACCGATACCAAAAGTGGAAATAGTGATGTGAAATGTAAGCAATGTTTAAGACAGCTGTTAAGCCACAGATTAAATGTACACCTTAGTTAGATCATTCCTCCAAATTGGGCCGGTAAAAGATGGACTACACAGACTACATTTTCCCAACAACATTGACAACATCACTAATAAGAAAAAGTAGATGACCTTAACTGGTTTAGATTTTTACACTTGCTTTTTGTTTTTTGCTGGCAAAAATACATAGCTAACAATTGTGGCTATGAGGAAAAATTTGTACCTTTAAAAAATATAGTTAATCATTGAATTAAAATTTCTTACTATATCATTATGTGATGTCATTCCTGAAATCTGACGAAAAGAAAATCCCCTGACCTCCCACCAGGCCAGATTAAATTAATATATGTGGTGATTTTTATGGGTCATCCTGCGAGGATCGAACTCGCTATTCAGTAGTAATATATCTGCAAACGATTATTAAACTATGTTTTTATCTCCTCTAACGGGGCTTAGTCTCTGTGTCTGTCATATGAGGGTGAGTTAGAAAGTAATGCCATTTTCTTAATTTCATGTGATTTTTTTAATTTATAAAACTAAGGCCTTTATTGAAACCCTATCAAGGCTCAAAGCAAGAATCTGACATATAAGACCCAACTTGCCAATATCCTCCTCCTGCATGACAATGCTCGATCACATACAAGCATCAGGACAAGGGAGAAAATCGCCTCATTATGGTGGACAACCTTACCGCATCCTCATATTCACTAGATTTAGTGCCTTCAGACTACCATCTCTTTGGCCCCATCAAAAAGGGTTTGAGAGGCAAACATTATTCCAGTGACGAGAAAGTGAAATCTGTAGTGAAAAGTGGCTCAAAGAACAGTCAACAGAATTTCACTGGGCAGGATTTCATATGCTCTCATTCAAAGGTGGTACATTGCTATTGAGAAAAATGGTGACTGTGGAGAAATAGGGATGTGATCCACAAGGACCAGCTTCATTTTGATATGATACGTGTTCCTGTGTTGGTAATTATACCTGTCCTTAACAAAATGGCATCAGTTTTTGATGCACCCTCGTAGTTTCTGTTGAAATCAATAGGAGGCATTACTTTAAATCACTTTGTTGCATAATGAATAGGAATAACCTATCATTTTTGTAAGGAAGTGTAGAATGGCTTCAACTTTGGTCATGTGATATACATGCTAAAAACTAACACATACTAAAACATAAAACTTTTGACTCTCCCTAGTAATTATATAATGACAAAGAGGAGTGTAGTATTGATATTGAAAATATTGATGATCACTCACTTGTCCTCTAACCTTGTTGGCATACGAAGATTAAAGATCCAAGTTTTCTTAATATCTACCCATAAATGGAGGGAGAAATAGTAGGATTCATACCTATCTCAATTGCATTATGTGAATTGCAGACAGCCTCATTCAGGATTTGAACTCCAGATGCCAAGTCCATCTCTACAACAATAACCATTACACCACAAGAGCTTAAACTGCATCCAATAGTGAAGTTCCAATTCTGGAGCTCATTATTCCCAGGTCCACCAACAACCGGAATGGTAGTACCTGTTAGGGTCCCATCTATGGGTTGAATAAAAATGTTTAAAAAAATTGTTTAAAAAAAAAACTGAGTTTAAAATTTGAATACCCATCAATGCTAAATAAAACAAAACGTCTTTGGTAGAAAATAACCCACCAAGGGTTGACATACCATAAAATTCAACCAACCAACACCATGAGTGTTTGTGATGATAGACACAATACTTTTGATAATGACAATGAAAATAAGGATAACTGCAGAAAGGATGAGACAGAAATTTACACTTTTATCACAAGTACTGCTACCACTAATAATAATAATGATAATAATAATAATACAAGCTCATTAAGATATTTGTTTCATTTCTTAATAATTGCTTAAAAATATTGAGAATCAATTTCAGATAATGATGAATGAAAGGATAAATTGAATTCAGCTAAAATATAATTAAAACGGAAAACAGCAACAAAGAATTTTGTAAACCTCATTCAATTTTGTGAAGAGAGAGAGAAAAATGAAATGAAAAAGATTTCTATCAGCAGAAACCTTTCTACTATCAGAGAAGAATTTTTAAGATTATCAAGAATAAAAATCACTTTACCCAATTATTTTTCAATTACTTTTGCAAGAATCATTCAAAATTTCTCAAAAATAATAACCAAGAACATTTGAAAAAAAAAAAAAAAAAGGAAAAAAAAAAAAGATAACGGATTTTTAATTACATTTCACTCAAGTAGAGCTCTCTTTTAAAAGAGGAGGGAAATTTATGAGGTCTTATTGGTTTGCTATTTTTCTATTTTATTTTATTTTTTTGTTCTCTGTTAAACTCATTTATTTGTTATTTAATACACTTTACATTTTCAGTGTATAAAGCATTCTTTCACCTTTCTAAATAGGATATATTTATTTGGTGATTAAATATTTCTATTTTCTTTCAAAAATAATATTTTTATCCGAGTTATTTTGGAGAAGATAAAACTATATTCTGAAAGGTTATCATTAACATTCTTTCTAGCAGATTACTTAGCAACACCTGCAAGAAGTTAAAATTCTTTGAGATTATACTTCTAATGTTATATGATTGTTCAACTGATATACATATAAAAAAATGAAAATTCCTTTTTTTTTTTTTCACTCCAAAGATTCCATACTATTAATAGTATCTATGAGGTGTGTTCAAAAAGTGTAGACACTGAAGCTGTATTTACCAAAATGGAAAGGTACCAAAAAATGAAACTTTGTTTTAAAATAAACCCCTTTGAATTCAATACATGCTCATTCATCATCATCATCATCATCATCTTTTGCTGACAGTACTGATCTCCATGACTCTTCCTCGCCACCTTTTCTCCTCCTCTAATGGTGAGGTTCTACTTCTGGAGGTTTGGGGAATGTGTAGCACCCCTTCATCACCATTGCTCCTTGGTCCACTCTGACCCGGAGTGGTATTACCTGTTAGGGTCCCATCAATGGGTTAAATAGAAAAAAATGAGTTTATAAACAAAATTGAGTATCCATTAAGAATTACTTGATTTCAAAACTTTATCGGCATTAAATGATCCACTGAGGTTGATATGCCATAAAACAAAACAAACCAAACCTTCATCGCCATTACTCCCAAGTCCACTCTTGGTCTAAAAGGAACAAAAATATTTTCAAAAAATCATATTTCACTTTATACACTGGTGGTGGGGCTTAGAATATACTATTTTCTGCAGAGGGATTATCCCACCCCCCACACCTAAAAATTGGGATGGACTGGGTATGACTCAAAACTTTATCTAATAGGCTCCTGTTCTGGAAATCTAGGGAGTGTGAAGTACTTCTTCATTGCCATTACTCCCAGGTCCACTCTTACCTGTTAGGGTCCCATCTATGGGTTGAATAGAAAAAAAGTTTTAAAGAAATGAATTTTAAAAAATTGAGTTTTAAAAATTTTTTGAATACCCATTAAGCATAAATAGAACAAAACGTCTTCAGCATAAAATAACCCACCAGGGGTTTACATGTCATAAAATCTAAGAAACCAAACCTATTCTCCTCCAGCTATGGGTAAACAGTAGGGCAGACTGGGCTCTTTAATCTTGATATGGCAACTAGTCTAAGAGAAGGAAAACTCTGAATTCAAATCATCATAATCAGGTTGCACTAGCAGCATATATATCCATGAAAATCTCTTGCCAACTGCCCCTATAAGCCATCATCTCCAAGAGATCCTCTGTGCAGCATTCAGAATCTGCACAGAGCTGATTTATGTAGGTCCTTGTCAGATCGTCTACACTGGCATGCCCATGTACAGGTTTCCACAGAAGAATTTCACTTATGAGTTCGTCCTTGCTTCTTCAGCATTTTCCATCATGTCTTGTTAGTCTTACTCAGATGGCTTGTGGGATAGGAGGCATGTGGCCATACAGCTGCTTTTTTTGTGGGGTATTGTTATGAGTTCATGTGTTTTAAACAACATAGAGGTATTTCCACACTGGATGGTAAGCCTCTAAAATCAGTGAACCAGTTCATTTACCTAGGTAGTAATATCTCATCCTCAGAAAGCAATATTAATGCAGGCATAGGAAAACCATACATTGCTATAAGCAGATTATCAATGATATCGAAATCTGATCACACTAATAAGTTAAAGCAGCCATTCTTCCAAGCCATATTTGTATCAGTGCTACTGTATGGCTGCATCACTTTGACCCTCACAAAGCGCCTAGAGAATAAGATAAATGGGAGTTGCACAAAAATTCCAATCAACTATAAGTAAAGTTGACGGAGTGGCCTAAAGTCGGTATTAGCCAGACAGTGAAGGAGTCTATCTCCTTTTCACTAGCGCTAGACCAAGGAGATTATTTTGGTGTCTGAGGTAGAATGCCACCCCTGCCAACAGCTCCTTACTTTATCACACAGTCCCTGTGCTACTCATATGCTGAGTTGTCGAGGGCTGTCATCAAACCCGGAAGCTTGTGCTTTCCAGGCTGACACTCTACCGACTGAGCTTTAAATATTGACCTTGTGTTGCATCCTGCTCATGACAGAGTGATTGGGTAAATACACAAAAAATGATTATCAATGATTTTATTTCGAATATTTCGAATTAAGAAATCTGAACTTCTTGACTAATTAATAGAGTACGAACAAAAACTTTTTAAACTCTTTACCAACCAAATTTTTCTCATGGCTGTACCAAATTTTCTTGGTATTTTTTACCTGTATGATGAGATATTTCAAAGTTCACTATCTATTCACCACAAGACTTATTCTATTCAAATAGTCATATTATAATTGTAATCTGAGTCCTTTTGCTTAATTATAATGAACTAATCATCAGTTTTTGTACTTCGCATTGGTGTGGTATGTGTAGAAACAGAGCTGCTGTGAGCTGCTTAAAGTAGGCAAAGAGTTAAGCAACATTGCAATGATGGTCACTTAGCCATACCTTCTCCCTTGCTCAGCTCCAAAATGGACACCTAAATGGGTAGGGCTAGATCTATTGCCTGGCACCTAACACAACTTAAATACATTAAATACATCAAACAAATACATTAAATATCTTAAAGAAAATACTGATAGAACTGAGTTATATTTGGCACCACCTCTAGCTGTGTATTCATGCACATGAGGGCTTCCTCCAAGCATTTGATCTTGTGTCACATTTTCCCTTGGCTGAGGCGCTGATAAATAAACTTAGCCATCAAATGTATTAGAATTTATTTGGACACACACGTGAATGGCCAAATAGGCCAATCATAGCCCTCCTGGAGATCATGAGGCCAGCCATAAAAGTATGGTTCACCCTCTTTTGTCTCTTTTGCCACTCTCGCCAGTAGCAACCTCTAGACAGACATCGCTTCGTGACACAGCCCCAAGACGGCGACAGTCAGAAAGGCCCTCTCCAATCAATCAGCTGGTCATGTCAAGCCCTAGCACTAATATGATTGCCCAAACCCTATTGCCCTTATGGCAAGCCCCCACTCTTTTTATCAGATGTGCTAGAAGGCGGTGGCTGAGGGTCTTCATGTCCTAGGAATGACTAAACTCTATCTGATGGTGAGGTTCTGGAGGTCTGGGGAATGTGGAGCACCCATTCATTACCATAGCTTCCTGGTCCACTCTGACCCGGAGTGGTGTACCTGTTAGGGTCCCATCTACATGTTAGAAACATGTGTTTATAAGAAAAAATGAGTATTCATTAAGAATTAACTTTTTCAAAACTTTCTTGGCATTAAATGACCCATTGTGGTTGATATGCCATAAAACAAACAAAACAAAACAAAACTCTTTAGAAACAACTGCACAAAATATTGAAATATAAATGTACAACGAATAGAATTCCCTAACCTCTAGGCATAAAATAACCCTAGACAGGTTGACATGCCATTAATTCAATCAATCTTGGGATAGATTGCCAGTACTTGATTAACACCTAAGCACCCCTACACAATAATTCCTTGATGGCCCCACAAGGAAATATATATGATAAATGATTAATTTATGATTACAAATCAAAATACACCAGAATTCACTCAATGTTACTATTGTTATTATATTGCCAGATGTTATCATCAAATTTTATGATGCATTTAGGAATACTACTGACACTTAAATAATTTCACCTTGTAGATGGGGAGGGGATTTTTATTTATTTATAACAATGAACCATTTTATTTTAACCTATCTTTTTGATCTATCCAAAATATAAAATTAATTATGGGCAATGCCGAATAACCTTGCTGTTTTCTCTCTCTCTCTTGAAAAGTGTTATAATGGCTTCATTTAGCCAAGAGAAATAAAAATGCTGACATAAACATCATTCAAACATTTATCAATTAAGATATTTTATTGTCCAATTTGTACATGAAATATATATATATATATATATATATATATATATATGTGTGTGTGTGTGTAGGTAGGTACATATGCTTTATGAATGTATGTGTATAGATTAGTGTAAATGTGTGTACACTGGAAGATAAACACTTCAGACTATATACTTTTGTGTATGCAGATACGTATATAATTGGTTCAAAGAGATTTTTTACTTATATTCCTTTATATGTTTACTTGAATATATTCAAAATTGTATGTTGGTGTATCATATGAAGATATAGGAAAACATGTTTATTTACTTGCACAAGTATGCGAATTGGCAGATATACACTACTTGTGTGAAAATGTTAATGCCAGTGTGCAGCTTGTCAGATGTATTCAACTTGTGTGCATATTCTAATACAAGGATGCAAATTGACAGATATACATTACTTGTGTATAAGTGCTAATACAAGTGTGCAAATTGGCAGACGTACACTACTTGTGAACAAGTGATAATACATGTGTGTAGATTTGGAGATGTATGCTCTTTTGTGTAGGTGCTAATACAGGTGTACTGATTGTTAGATGTATGCTACTTGTGTGTAAATGCTAATACAAGTGTGTAGATTGGCAGATGTATGCTGCTTGTGTG
>CM042148.1:111848799-111951299 GCA_023376005.1 Doryteuthis pealeii
AGTGAACATAAACAATTTAAGAGTAATTTACTTTTAAATATAAATCAATCTTTTATGGTGGTGGCTGTGTAATGGCAATTGTCTTAAGAAAAGGTCACAGTGACCCAAGTTCAAATCCTTGACAAGGCTATTTGCCTTTCACTTTGCTTCAATGCCCTTGAGAAAGGCATTAATCCATCTCTTCTCCCTCCACCCTCACAAACTATGGGTAAATAGTAGAATAGACTGAGCTCTTTATCCTTTGTAGGGCAATTGGTCTCAAAGGAAAACTCTGAATTGTACACTGCTTGAAAATTGACCTTGTGTTGTAGATTTTGGGTAAATACAAACCCTGTACATTACATACACACACACACACACATGTATAAAAACAAATGTATATATGTGTATGTATCTCTGCATATATATATATATATATATATATATATATATACATATATACATACATATATTTGGGAGAATATGTGCTTAAATGAAGTCGAACCTATTTTTTGAAATTTAATTCATTAATAATTAATTAGGCGGGATTAAACTATTTAAATGTAAGGCTAAACAAATCGAGAAAAATCAATCTCTGTATGTACATTTCGGCCTATTAGGCCTCATCAGCAGAGCTATAGATACGAAGACCGCCCCGTGTGTGATTCGAAACCTGTCTGTCAAATTAGCAGGCAAGTGTCTTACCTCCACACCAAACGGACTTAGCAGGATTTTCTTCGCTTTGTTAAGTAGTAGTATTTTATATTCCTCTTAAGTGACCTCTACACGAACTTACGAGACGTAAACAAACAGACGATGTTTGTGATATGGCTATTTTCAGCCGACAATATTTGGGAGAATATGTGCTTAAATGAAGTCGAACCTATTTTTGAAATTTAATTCATTAATAATTAATTAGGCGGGATTAAACTATTTAAATGTAAGGCTAAACAAATCGAGAAAAATCAATCTCTGTATGTACATTTCGGCCTATTAGGCCTCATCAGCAGAGCTATAGATACGAAGACCGCCCCGTGTGTGATTCGAAACCTGTCTGTCAAATACATATATATATATATATATATACATATATACATACATATATATATATATATATATATATATATATATATACACATACTCAACTATTCTGTTCCCAACCCTATTGCCTTATGGCAAGCCCCAACCCCTTTTTATCATATGGGTGCTAGAAGGTGGTGGCTGCTGGTCTACATGTCTTGGGAATGACGTTAAACTCTATCTGATGGTGAGGTTCCAGTTTTGGAGGTTTGGGGAATGTGGAGCACCCCCATTCATCACCATTGCTCCCTGGTCCACTCTGACCCGGAGTGGTAGTACCTGTTAGGGTCCCATCTATGGGTTAAATAGAAAAATGTATTTATAAAAAAATTGTATTATCCATTAAGAATTGATTTATTTCAAAACTTTATCGGCATTAAATGACCCACTGAGGTTGATATGCCGTAAAACAAAACAAACAAACAATCAACTTTTCTGTCATAGGCTGGAGGAGACACAAGGTAAATTTTCAAGTTTGGTACAGCTGGTTTAAATTCAGAATTTATCTTCTCCAAGACCAATTGCCCAACTATGGATCGAGGGGCCAGTCTGCCCTATTATTTATCCATAGCTTTTTTGTCTGAGATGGAGTGCCACACTTACCATCAGCTCCCTACTTTACTACACAGCTGGTGATATATATTTGAAATGGTGTAACGGTTATCATTATAGGAAATGGACTCAGCGACCCGAGTTCAAATTCTGGACAAGGCTGTTTGCATTTCATGCAGCAATAATACCCTTGGGAAAGGAATGCATCCAAGTATTCTCCCTCTATCTATGAGTAAATAATAGGGCAGACTTAACCTTTGTTAGGCCACTAGTCTAAGAGAATGAAAACTCCACCTTGACCTTCTGTCACATCCTACTCCTGCAGATGGGTTGGTATATATGTATGTATATACATATATATATATATATACTTAGTTTGTAATTGCATAGTTGAGAAACTAACACTCACCAAATATCATTGACTCTGTCTTCACTGTCCTAACACACACACACACACACACACATATATATATATATAAATCTTCTCATCAGTCCTCTTTTGCATACTCTATCTCACCCTTCTTGGACCCTAATGAAGTGCCTAGAGAATAAGTTTGATGGAAGCTACACAAAAGTGCTGCACCCGATATTATATAAATCCTGGAAACAACACCCTATGGCCACTTACAACCTGTACAGCCACTTGCCCTCTCTCACACAGACCGTCTGAGTGAGACAAGCATGACCTGCTGGATACTGCTGGAGAAGTGGGGATGAACACATGTTACATTCTCCTATGGAAACCAGTACATGGGCATGAGAGTGTGGGACGTCCAGCAAAAGGCTACATTGACCAACTTTGCACGCATACTGGATGCTGCACAGAAGACCTCCTGAAAACAATGAATGATAGGGATAGTTGGCAAGAGATTGTCATAGATATCCATGCTACTAGCATGATGATGATCTCATCCTACTTCTTTTAATTTCATTTATTTATCTTTTTCTCTGTCTCTCTTTATATTATTTAGTTTTCTGTTTATTATTGTTATTGTTTATCTTACTCTTTTTATTTTTCAAAACTATTTGTTTTTCCCTTTTCTTTTATTCATTCACTGAAGCATTCTTAAATTTCTAAAAGCTCTTATGCCTCTGACATCAGACTGAATTTACTGTAAACTTCCATTGAATATCAGGATAACAAGAGGCAATAAAAATGTAACATAAAACTAAACTAATTTTAAGAGTTAAGTGAAAGCTATGGCCTTTGGGCATGATCATCTAACTTTATTCTTTCTATCTTCTTTTTAAAAATTGTTTATTTTATTTTACTATCTTCTCTTTCTTTCTTTCAATTTTTTCCTTTTTCCTATCTTTCTCTTCCCTCCTTCCTTCCTTATTTTCTATTCTCTTTTTCTTTTCCTTTCTGGATATTTCATTATTAGTTTACTTTTATTCATTTCCTTTCTTAATTCATTGTTTCATTCTTCTTGCTATTGATTTTTATTTATGTTTTCTCTTTCTTCCTTTCTTTCACAGCCTTCCATCTTTCTTTCCTTTGAGTCTTTCCTTACTTTTTCTTTTCTTCTTTCCTTTTTATACTTTTTTCTTTTTATTTCTGGATATTTTTTCATTATTGTTGTCTACTCTAATTATTTTCCTTTCTTTTTTCTTCTATCTTTATATCACTTATTATTTAGTGTCTTTTCTTTCTTTTTTAAAAACATTCCCTTTCTCTATAGCATTCCTTTCTTCCTTTGAGACCTTTTTTTCATTTCTTCTTTACTTTTTGTTCTTTTTCTTTTCTTTTAGGGATATTTTTCATTATAGCTGTTTACTCTTATTCTTTTCCTTTTGTTTTTCTATCTTTCTACCACTTGTTATTTTCTGACTTTTTTTTTCTTTCAACTTTCATTTCTCCAATAATATTGCTTCCTTCCTTCTCCCATTTCCTTTCTTTTTTATTTTTCTTTCCTTCTTTTTTCTTTAACCTCTCTAGATATCTTTTCATTATTTCTGCCTTTTTTACCTAATTTCAATTGCCTTTTTTTTAATTCTTTCTATATACTACTTTTTTTGTTTTTATTTTATTTCCTTTTCTTTATCATTTGTCTTTTTCCTTTATTCACCTTTTTATTTTTTATTTCTCTTCTTTAATTTCTTATTTTTCTTATTTGATTATTTTTTACTTTTTTATATTTTATTCTTTTAATTCTTCGTTTTTATTTTTCATTCCCTTTTTTCTGTATTTTTTAAATATAAATGCTTTTTATTACTGTTTCAATTTTCTTCTATTTTTGCTTCTTTCATTTATTCTTTGCTTCCTCTTTTTTTTTCTTATCCTATTTTCCTATTTTGTTCTTCAACTTTCATTCTTTCATGTGAACTTTTTTAAATTCCCTTTCACTTTATCCCTTTCTCCTTCTTTTTTTCTCTCTTCTGTTATTTCTAGTCTTGTTTATGATAAAAAAAGAAAATTTGAAAATGTCTGAAAACAAATTTAAAAAAAACAACAAATATGTATAAAAAAAGGAAGGAAACAAAATTCAGCCAAAGAGAAAGTAATAAATGAATAAATGAAAGAAAAATAAGAGAGATAAAGGATGAATTAGAAAAAGGAAAAAGAGGATGAATCAAACATATGCATATAATAGAAAGAAAGTTATAAGGATTTTTTTCTTTTCTTAAAAAAAATGTAGTGTTAAAAAAAAATTAAAATCATAAAGAAAGAAATTGAAATTAAAATAAAAGGAAATAAAGAATTGAAATAAAAGAAATACAAGAGAGTAAGAGGAACATGTTTTGAATTAAAAAAGAAAAAAAAGCAAGAAAGAAAGAAGGATAAGTATTGGACATAAAGAATAAGGACCAATCAAAATACAGCAGGTAAAAGGGAAAGAAAGAGAAAGGCAAATGAATGAAAAAAGATTGAGAAAATAAGAAAGAAAAACAGAAGGAAAAAAAGAAAGAAAGAACTAGAAAGATTGAGAGAAATTTAATCCTACAAGCAGATTTGTGAAGTGGATGGATTATCAAGAGAATTCTGCTGTTATTAAAGATGCCATTTAAAAAACTTCAAGCCCATATCATCCTCTCTTGTTCATAGGGAAATCTTATGAGTGCTCATCATCCAAAAAGAGAGAGAGAGAGAGAGAGGGAGCAAATCTTTTGAAATGATTAACACTCACAAAAAAGAACATGTTATCTTTTACATAGTAAAGATTTCAGCTTGGTTGGCACTAGAATATCGGCAAAAGACTTGAAGAGGCATCATATTTTCAACTCTTTATTTTACTTGACAAATTTGTTAAGTGTCTTACAAGGCCTGACACAATATTTTTTTTATCGGATAAAAGAATTAAATTTACAAAAGAATAAAAGTTTATTTCTCAGATGGCATTTTATTTTGGTTGGATTCTAAATTTTTTTTCTTTTATTAAAACTTGTTTAGTTTCTTTTTCTTTAAAATCTGTTTTTTTTTCTCTTTTATTCAATATTTAAAGAGAATTGCTGTCAGGAGAGCAGTTTTTCTTCAAATGGAACAGCATTTACTCTGAAGACATATATGAATTAATCATGCAAAAAGTTTAAATATACATAAAAAATCTGGTATTTTAAAAAATTTTTTATAATTTTTATATTCTATTCACCTCTTTTATTGTTACTGACTCCAAATTTAAACCCAAATTTTCTTATAAATTTATGCAACCTGTCAACAGAGCTTAAAATACAGACTGTATCTCCTGTTGAGGCGTAAGCCCCCCCCCCCAAAAAAAAAAGTGTCCTGGGTATAATATTAAACTGCATCTAATGGTGAGGCACTAGTTCTGGAGATTAGGCAGTGTGGAGAACTGCTCCATTGCCACTATTCTCAGGCTCACTCTGACCCAGAATGGTAGTACCTGTTAGAGACCCATCTCTGGATCAAATAGATCTGTTTGAAAATTATTTATATTCAAAAGGAAAATGGGCAAAAAACAAAAATCTAAGAAACAACTACACAAAAAATGTAAATCTGGACACACAATGAATGCAATTCCCCAACCTTTAGGCATGAAATAACCAGAGATGTGTTGACATTGTTACAATCAATCAGTCTTGTATTCTTTTTTTCTTTTCTTATTTTATTCATCTATCTTATTGATACAGACTCAATTATTTCAGTCTAAGTTCCCTTATAAATTTACTGGAATATCAGTAACTTTTCATTTTTTTTTTCAAAAATAGATTGAAATAATAATTCAAAAGAAAAAGGGTCCCTAACTTGTAATCCACAGGCTACATACAACCCTAGCATGCTGGACTGCGACATCATAGTCAGTTTGAACTCCAGTCATGTTATTACATTCCCTTTTGGACTAAGACCATTGGGAAAGATATAAGCCCCCTCATCCCTCCTGGCTATAGGTTAAATAGTAACACTACTGTTCTTCTATAAGAAAGGCTTAACAGTAAGAATCCATGGAAAATTATCAGTTTTTTTACAGCATTTGACCACTGATTAACCTGTGGAATGATATTCTCATTGGTGATGGATGTTACTTGACTAAAAGTCTTAAGGCGCTCCTCGGGATAAGATGTAAAAATGGAGTTATGTGCGGTAAAGATTGTGTCTTTGGTAATAAATACATCAAAAACAGAACTGTGTCTTTTATGATTAATGGAATGAGAACAATCTACCCCAATGTATTAAGAACAGGAGATGGATGTGGAGATATATATATTTACCAACTCCTGCATGAGCAGGATGTGACACAAGGTCAATTTTTTAAGCACAGTTTAATAGGTTTGAATTCAAAGTTTTCCATCTCTAGTCTGGTTACCTAACCAAGGTTAAAGAGCAGAGTTTGCCTTACTATTTACCCATAGCTGAATGGTGAGAAGTTGGATGCATAACTTTCTGAAGTATATTAGTACTATGTGAAATGTAAACAACCTTGTCCAGGATTTGAACTCAGGCCAACAAGTTGATTTCCTATGACTCTAACCATTACACCACATGCCCCAGATGACTTGAGACAAAGATGGAATTCTGAGAACTCAACCTCACCAGAAGGTTAGAAAGAAGATAGAAGACTTATAAGATATACCCAAGAGGTAATAAGAGACTATGTAACACAATGACAGTCAGGCTGCCAGAATCTATACCTGTTAAAAAGGCATTTTGTATGCTTAACTTAAGCAAAATGAATTCTATTACTCTCATGCAATTACATTTTAGAATGCATTTCAGGAAATCACTGTCAACTAGACAATCTGTCCACAATTCGTACAAGAAATTTGAAACTACAGGATATTTGTGTAAAGACAAAAGTCTTAGGAGACCATCAATATGAGAAAAACAATTGGAATGTGTTTGTGTTCATTACATACGAATCCAAAAGAAATCCTCAAGGAGGGCAGGTCAGGAGTTAAAAATTCCACTGTTTGGAAACTTTTCTGGAAATGGTTGAAAATGATTCTCCTAGTTATTGAAAAGCAACCAAAAGAGCACAAAAATGGACAGGAATGCCAGTGCTCTGTAAAAATGGAAATGCGTTTATGGTGCATTTCATTTTCAAAACTGACTGTAAATTGTAGCGATAAGCTTCTAGGGTTTCCCCACAAAGCTGTGTCAGCCCTGTCGAATACACCTTGGGGCCACCTGTTGGCTGTGGGTGGTGACCCATAATGATTAAGATGGAACCCCGCTCACCGAGCAATCCATGTCATGCAGCATGCCACTTACTTAGGTTAGACGGGTGGTCGGATAGCCCCCCTTTGATCAAATGGTTCGTCATGTCAAGCTCTAGCACCTATATGATTGTCCCAATCCTATTGCCTTTATGGCAAGCCCAACCATTTTTATCATCATATATGTGCTAAAAGGCAATGGCTAAGGGCCTTGGTGTCCTGGGTATTATGTTAAACTCTATCTGATGGTGAGGTTCTGATTCTGGAGCTCTGAGGAATGTGGAGTACCCCTTCATCACCATTACTCCCAGTGGTAGACCTGGGAGTAATGACAATAAAGAGGTACTCTACACTCTCCAGATTTCTAGAAGTGGTTCCTCACCATCAGATGCAGTTTAGTGTCATACCCAGGACAGCCCCATTTTTTAGTGGGGGTGTTTCGACGAACTCTCTCGTTGATTTCGACACATGAGGGTTCATCCAATGAACAACCCACACAGTATTTTGTTTATAGTGGTGAAGGCTTGTGTTGGACCATCTGCACTTTTTGGCACAGTCGATAGAAAAGAATTGGTGCACAAGGGATGCCACAAACCCGATCAACGACTGACCTCAAATTCAGATGTTTCCTTCTCTTAGACTAGTTACCTATCCAGGGTTAAAAAGCCCAGTCTGCCCTACTATTTTACCAGCTGGAAGGAGAATATATGTATTCATATCTTTCCCAAGTGTATTAGCGCTATGTGGAATGCAAACCGCCTTTTCTAGGATTTGAACTCAGCTTGATGAGTCCATTTCCTATGACTCTAACTATTATGCTACTCACCTCCATAAGGTGTCTTACTCCTTTACAGATTATACAGTCAGCATATTCTAAGCCCTGTAAATTGAGTGGTGTGGAAACTTTCAAATTTGACAAATTTCCTGAGTAGAGGAAGTTATTCTGAATTGAAATCAAAATTATTCTTGAAAAAAAGAAAAAATGTTTCTTCTTAATTCTTAATGAGCTGGATAATATGAACTCATTTGTGGCTCATTTTTTTTTAATAAGTAATGGCATCAAGAAATGATTTATTTGTTTTAACCAAATGAAGCACAAAGGCCACACAACTTGTATGCTAAATACAGTTCCATTAAAAGAAGGAGGTAAAATGATGGCCGAGTCATATGAAAACTTAAATATTGCGTTGATAGGGGAAATTTGACCTATTCACTACAAAGGTAATTATAAATTGAACAATTAAACAGGACTGATTTTGAAGGAGGCTCTTGAAAACTTGGAAAGGAGAATTAAATTTAACTTTTTTTTTTTTTTTTTTTTTTTTTAGATTCCTTATTAACACAATGAGCAAAGAATGTCTTTAAAATCACTTATATATTGGCTTTGGGTGGTAACTCATGATGTTTAAGGGATGGAAACCTAGAGGCTAGGCAGTCCATGACATGCAACATTCCATTTTAGCTCTTATTTAGGCTAGATGGGTGGTCAGAAAGGCCCCCTACCATTAATTGGCTGGTCATGTCAAGTCCTTGCATCTATATGGTTGTCCCAATCATATTGCTTTTATGGTTATTTTTTATTGCTCCCAACCCTTTTTATCATATGTACTAGAAGGCGGTGGCTGAGGGTCTTAATGTCCTGAGTATGACATTAAACTCTATCTGATGGTGAAATTCCAACTCTGTAGCTCTGGGGAATGTGGAGTATCCTTTTATCACTATTACTCTCATTTCCACTCTGACCCAGAGGGGTAGTACCTGTTAGGGTCCCACGGTGTTTACAAAAAATTGAGTATTCATCAATAATGAATAAAAAATGTTTTTGGCATAAAATAACCCAACAAGGGTTGACATGCCATAAAATCCAACCAACCAACACCTCTGCATGGGTAGGATGTGACACAAGGTCAATTTCTAAAGCAGAGTTTAATAGTTTTGAATTCAGAGTTTTCCTTCTTAGAACCGATTGCCTAACCAAGGTTAAAGAGCCCAGTCTGCCTTACTCTTTACTCATAGTTGGATGGAGAATAGTTAGATGCATACCTTTCTCAAGGATACTAGCACTATGTGAAATGCAAATAACATTGTCTTGGATTTGAACTATGGTCACAAAGTCCGTGTGGGTGCTAGAAGGCGGTGAATGAGGGTCTATATGTCCTGGGAATGACGTTAAACTCTATCTGATGGTGAAATTCCAGTTTTGGAGGTTTGGGGAATGTGGAGCACCCCTTCATCACCATTGCTCCCTGGTCCACACTGACCTGGAGTGGTAGTACCTGTTAGGGTCCCATCTATGGGTTAAATAGAAAAATATATTTATTAAAAAAATTGTATTATCCATTAAGAATTGATTTATTTCAAAACTTTATCAGCATTAAATGACCTACTGAGGTTGATATGCTGTAAAACAAAACCAAACCAAACAGTCCGTTTCCTATGATGATAACAATTACACCACATGCCACCAACCTTTAAAATCAATACAGTTTTCTTTAAAGTTTTTGGTTATTGTTTTAATTTTTTTTACATCTTGTCATGCAGTGACCACTACCCACTGCCACCAGCAAACCTGCTATCTGTGTGATTGACACTGAAGGGTCAATCACGAGAGAACTCTCATGGTAGATGCCCTTCTGGCACTGGGTTTAGAATACATTGACTGTATCCTCTGCAGTAGAGTGACACCACCCCACCCTGCAAAGAGATGGTGTTCTGAGTATGACACAAAACTACATCTGATGGTGAAGCTCCAGCTCTTGAGCCTTTATTACCCTTACTCCCAAGTCCTCTCTGACCTGGAGTGGTAGTACTTGAATGGGTCAAATAGATCTGCTTATAAATGATTCACATTTGATAAGACCTTATACAAAAACAAAAACCTCTTATGAAACCATTACCCAAAAAATGTAAATATGAACATACAATGAATGCAATTCCCTAACCTCTAGACATAAATAACCCAACTTGGTTTGATATGTCATTAAAATCAATCAATCAATCAATCATTAAATTTTTTATAGTTTTTAATTGTGCTTTTTAATGTATCATGTCAAATCCTCATTGAATAGCAAGACTCTGAAATTTGTAGACAAATTCACATACTTTGGTAGCAATATCTCATCTACTGAATGTGATGTCAACATAAAATACAAAATAGTGATAATTATAATACAGACAGTAGATATTAATCAATTTTATTTTAGCTTGGTTCAAGGTCCCAGTAGAGGAGCACCCAATGTTGAGTAAGGTCATTCAGAAGTTTACAATTAAGTTGCTCATCATTACAACATTAAAGGGTGGAATAATGTGTTAGACTGCAATATCATTGTAAGCAAGTTCTAACTCCAGTCACGCTATTAGGTTCCCTTTTTCAGTCTTATATCCTTGAGAAAAGTTCAAATCTTGGATGTGGTAATTGCATTTCATTTAGCGCTAATACCCTTGAGAAAGGTATGAAACTTACTCTCCCTATAAAATAGTAAGGCAGACTCTGAAATTTGTAGACAAATTCACATACTTTGGTAGCAATATCTCATCTACTGAATGTGATGTCAACATGCACATACTTAACAAATGGATGTTATTGAGAGGTTAACAATTATATTCAAATTTGTGCTTAGGAAGCGCATGGTGTAATGGTTAAAGCCATGGGAAATGGACTCGTAGCCCCGAGTTCAAATCCTGGATGTGGTAATTGCATTTCACTTAGTGCTAATACCCTTGGGAAAGGTATGAATCCTACCCTCCCTCCAGCTATGGATAAATAGTTGGGCAGACTGGGCTCTTTAACCTTGATTAGGCAGGCAACTGGTCTAAGAAAAGGAAAACTCTGAATTCAAACCTGTTGAACTCCGCTTAAGAAATTGACCTTGTGTCACATCCTGCTCGTGAGAGGGGGGGGGGTTGGTAAATATATATATATGCAAATCTGATCTCTATGATTAAATATGGCAGGAATTGTAGCCATGTCAGTTCTATTGTATGGTTTCACCACTTGGACTTTAACAAAATGCCAAGGGAAAAAGCTGGATGGGAACTACACAAGGCAGTTGCATGCTGTTTTGAACAAATCCTGGAAGCAACACTCTACAAAACACCAGCTGTATGGCAACTTACTTTCCATATCACAAACTATCCAGGTAAGATGAGAAGACATGTCAGGTACTGCTGTAAACTCATAAACAATGGACTACTACACCTGGACACACCAATGTTTGCTGACCAATACAAACTTACATTCACAAACCATGTGAAGACACTAGATACCATCTAAAGGACTTGTCAAGAGCAATGGCCAATAAGGGACAGATACCAAGAAAGAGATGAGGGATCCATGCTATAGCACGACTTGATGAAGATACTCATAAACAATGGACTACTAGACCTGAACACCCCAATCTATGCTCACCAATACAAACATACATTCACAAACATGTGAAGACACTGGATGCTATCTAAAGGAATTGCCAAGAGTGATGGCCAATAAGAGACAGATGGCAAGAAAGAGTTGAGGGAATCCATGCTATAAGCATGACTTGATGAAGATATTCATAAACAATGGACTACTATACATGGACACACCAATGTTGGCCAACAAGTAAAAACCTACATCCACCAGTTCTGTGAAGACACTGGATGCCATGTAAATGACTTACCAAGAGCGAATTCCAATAAGGGACAGATGGCAAGAAAGAGTTGAGGGAATCCATGCTATAAGCACAACTTAATGATAATACTCCATATTTAAATGTTTCTGTTTTTATTGTTTTACAGTTGCATGCTTGACAGTTTGTTTGAATATCTCTTACTTTATCTACTCCATCTGATTTAGTTATGAATTCCCAGCCATTACGTATCTTACATACCTTCACCATTTCTCAAGATTCTTTGTAAAACCAGAAAAAAAGAAAAAAAATCTTCCAAATCCTTTCATCCTGATCTTTTCTACTTCTTTCAAGTACTTACAATCATTGCAGATCCCCTTTATTTTCAGTTTATACTATTTTTTTTATTTCATTTTCATTTTATACTTACTTATGATGTTTTTAGTTTTTAAAGAATCTTTTAAGAGTTGTTGAAGGAAGCTAATCTGAGATGCCATTCTAAAACCACATCTGAAATCTGACACCCAACATTTTCTTATCATGTGACACTTAGCAGCGTGAATCTTGTTCTTATTTTCCACATTCTTTTTTTTTATTGGATTTTTCTTGATGCAAATTCATTCAGTTTATTTTATTCTATCTTATTTTACTTTTTTTTCTTCTTGGTTACATTTTCTAGAATTAATCTTTATTTTTTATCTTTTTTTAAATTCATTGATTTTTCTATAGTTTCCAGCTACATTTTTATATTTTTTTCCTTTATATTTATTTTCTCCTTAATTTCATACACTTTTTATATTCTTTTTTTTTAATGTTATTTCTTACTCTTTCTGCATTCCTTTTTTCTTTCCCTTATTTTTTATACTTACCCTTTTTCCTTTCCATTATTTTTTTCTCTTTCCATCCCCTTTCTTCCCCTACTTTCTTACTATTTCTATCCTCTTTTTCTTTTTTTATAACTTACTCTTTCCATACCTTTTTTTCTTCTAATTTCTTACTCTTTCTCTTTCTCTCCCCTTTTTCTATTTCCTTTATTTTTTACTCTTTTCATCTCCATTTCCTTTCCTCTAATTTCTTAATCTTTCCACCACCCTTTACCTTTCCCTAACTCTTGCCCTCTCCATCTCTTATTTGATCTCCTTATTTCTTGCTCTCTCCATCCACTTTTCTTTTCCCCTAATTTCTTACTCTTTCCATCACCCTTTCTCTTTATTCAATTCTTGCCCTTTCCATCTTCTAGTTGCTTTCCTTATTTCTCGCTTTTTCTATCCCCTTTTTTTATTTCTCTTATATCTTACACTTCCTTTCCTTAATTTCTTATTCTTTTCATCCCCATTTTTCTTTCCTTCTTTGTCTTTCCTTTCTTATTCTCTTTTTCCTGTCTTATACTTTCTCTTTCTATTCTCTTTATCTTTTACCCTATTTCCTAATCTTTGACTCCTTTTCCTTTACCTTATTTCTTACACTTTCTATTTCCTTTTCCTTTTTCTATCCACTCTTTTCCTTTTCTTTATTTTTACTCTATTTCCTTATATCCCACCTATTTCTCATTGCTTCTTTCTTTTTCTTTAGATTTCACTAATATTATTCTCATTCATTTTTTTTTTCATTGTGTTACTATTTTCTTTGCTTTTTTTTTTGTAACTAAAATTTCTTTAAGTAATTTTTTTTTTTTTTTTTTTTTCTTAAATATTTCCAAAACTATTTTTCTCTTTTTTTTTCTTTATTCTTTTCTTTCCCCTTTTGATAAATTTTGTTTCTTACCATTTTCTTTCTTTCGATCTCTCAATTGATATCAATTTTTTTTTCTTTCTTTCTTGTATTTTTATTTTGTGCCACTCATTTTTTTATTCTTCATTGTTGATATTTCAATCTCTCTCTCTCTCTCTCTAAACCCTTCCCCTCCTCTCTCTCTCTAAATAATTTCCCCTCCCCTCTCTCTAAATAATTTCCCTCCTCTCTCTCTCCCTCTAAATCTGTTTCCCTTCTCTCTCTAAACCCTCCCCCTCCTCTCTCTCTAAAGAATTCCCCTCCCTCTCTCTCTCCCTCTAAATCTGTTTCCCTTCTCTCTCTAAACCCTCCCCTCCTCTCTCTCTAAAGAATTTCCCTCCTATCTCTCTCTCCTCTCTCTCTAAATCTTTTTCCCTTCTCTCTCTAAATCCTTTTTCCCTTCTCTCTCTCTCTCTCTCTCTCTCTCTCTCTCTCTCTCTCTGAACCCTTTCCTCATCTCTCTCTTTCTCTCTAAACCCTTTACCCCCTCTCTCTTTCTCTCTAAACCCTTTACCCCTCTCTCTCTCTCTAAACCCTTTACTCCCCTCTCTCTCTCTAAACCCTTTACCTTCCTCTCTCTAAACCCTTTTCCCTCTCTCTCTCTAAACCCTCTCCTTATTTCTCTCTCTCTCTCTAAACCCTCTCCTTATTTCTCTCTCTCTCTCTGAACCCTTTTCTCTTCTCTCTCTCTGAAACCTTTCTCTTCTTTCTCTCTGAACTCTTTCCTCTTCTCTCTCTTTCTCTCTCTCTCTCTCTCTCTCTCTCTCAACCCTTTTCTCTTCTCTCTCTCTCAACCCTTTCCTCTTCTCTCTCTCACTCTCTGAAACTTTTCCCCTTCTCTCTCTCTCTCTCTGAAACCTTTCACTCTTTCTAAACCCTTTCCCCCTAAACTCTGTCTATTTCTTTCTTTTAATCCTTTCCCTTTCTCTCTAAACCCTTTCCCCCTCTCTCTCTCTCTCTCTCTCTCTCTAAGCCCTTTCCCCTTCTATCTCTCTCTAACCCCCCTCTTTCTTTCTAAACCCTTTCTTCTTTTACTTTAATCTCAAACTCTTTCTTTTCTCAGCTTTTGTTTTTGTTTTTTTCTCTCCTTTTGTCACTTTCATTTTTATATTCTTTACTCAAATAAAAAAAAAAGTTCAAAGAAAAACCAACAAAAAAGCAGAAACAATCTAAAATCCAGTCAACTAAGAAATAAATTAAACTAATCGATAAAATTTTCTCCAAAAAATAGCAAAGCAACAAACCTTAACAACGAGCACTTCTTTTTAACTCATGCCTTCCATAAAAATACTAAAAGAAAAAAAACGGAATTGAAGATTGAAAAACTGAAAAACCAGCAATAAAATAATTTCATGGCTTAATGAGCAATTGAATTGTTATAGGCAGCAGGCCATGCAGAAAGAGACTTGGCCACAGCAAAGACATTCTGCTTCATGTTCAGATAATGGTACTTTCAGTGGTGATATTCCTTAGCTGTGGTTCCTTAAACACTTTGTGAAATCGTTCATTGCAGAGAGAGAGAGAGAGGAGGTGGAAAGGGAGGATTTGCAGGGGTAGGGTGAGAGAGAAAAGGTTTCTCAAGACTCGATCAGAAAGTATGGAAATGAATCTAGCCACTTATCACAAAAGAAACTCCGCCACACACTTTTCTTGGAAAGGAAAGGGGGAAAAAAGAGAAAAAATATTGAATGCGTCAATGAATGAATGACTTCAAGATGAGCTGGGAAAAGAAAAACATATATATTTATATATATATATATAAGAAAGAAAAAAAAAACCAAAGATTTGATTCTTTAAAAAGCAAAGTAAAAAACAAATAATGATAAAATAAAGATAAAAGAAGGAAATAAAATAAATGATACAAAAAGCAAACATTAAACAATTTGAAAAAAGAAAAAAAAAAAGCTAAAAAGAGCAAAAATATTAAAATAGAAGCCAAGATAAATAAGTACAAAAAGAAAAAAATATATAAAATAAAATTTAAAAAAAAAAGGTAATAAACCTTAGAAAAAAAAAAAAATTTCCAAACAAGAAAATGCTCAAAGTAATATAAAGAAGTAATAAAAATACATAGCAAAAATGCATAGAGAAATAAAAAAGATTGTGAAGAGACAAAAACAATCTTAAAATTTTTCAGTAAAAAAAAAGTTAGGAAAAAAAAAATATGCAAAAAAATCACAGAAGAGAGAATAGCCTAGAATTGTAAAATAGAAAAAAAAAAAAAAAAGAAACAAAAACAGAAGCATGAAAAATAGAAATTGCAAAATATGCTAACGGTAAAAGTAAAAAAAATATTAAAGACAAGAAAGCCAAAAAGATATCCAGGAAGCAATAAATAAATAAAATGTAATAAATAGTAAAAAGAAAAAATATATAGAACAATAAAATGATCAATCATAGAATATATATAAAAAATATATATAAAAAAAATCACAAAGCAAAAAAGAATGCTAGCAATACTCAGATTTCATTTTTTTTTTTTTTTCACTTTTTCTTTTATTTTTCTCTTTCCTCATTAATACTTCAATAATTTTTTTCTGTTTTTTTTGTTTTTTTCTTTTCTTAAACTTTCATATCTTTATCCAAAATTCTTTCTCCTTTCAAAACTAAATGAAATTTCATCTTGAACCAAACAGGACACACTTTTTTTATTTTTTTTTTATTTCATAGGGGGTTTCATTTCACTCAAGTGAGAGTTCCGAACATTATTTAAAAGGCATTTCTTATTTCACAAATAATATCAAAAATATGAATCACATTATTTGACTTAATAAAACACCATGGAAGAATGAAAAGCAATTTAGAGGAAGAAGAAATAATGAACCTATTATTTTTTTTGGCATTATCTTTTTGTTCACGCAAAACTTGTTGACAGGGGCTTTGAAGGACTGAAGAAGAAAAAAAATGAAAAGAAAAAAAAAAGCTTATATACTTACTACTATATTTTTTCTCAGTCAGCTGAATTGCTAAAATGAATTTTATTCTTATTTACAATTCTTTTATTGTTCTCTAAAACTCTATTTATTAATAGGAGAGCTGTTGCTCTTTTTTAAAAAAGATTTTTGTATCTCTTATTTCTGTTTATTTTCAAGCAACATTCTATTTTTTTTTATTTGGGGCTGCTTTAGTTCAGTCGGTAGAGCATCCGCTAGTTTAACTCAGTCAGTAGAACACCTACCTAGGAATCGCAAGCTTCCTTCTTCAATACTGGTTCCCACCAACTCAGCACAGGAGTAACTCAGTTTGGGTAATTTGAACTGTGCAGTAAAGCATCTCAGAGCTGATGGTAGGTGTGGCACTCCACCTCAGAAAAAAAAAAAAAAAAAAAAAAAATCTTCCTGGTCTTGCACTAGCAAAAAAGGGATAGACTCCCTTGCTGTCTGGCTGATACTGACAATAAGGCACTCCACCAAATTTTTTTTATTTCTGTTAATTTTCAAGCAAAAAAAAAGTATAATTTTTTTCTCAGTCGGTGAGCTGAATTGCTAAATTGAATTTTATTCTTATTTACATTTTTTTTTATTGCTCTCTAAAACGCTATTTATTAATAAGAGAGCTGTTGCTCTTTTTAAAAAAAAAATTTTGTATCTCCTATTTCTGTTTATATTGAAGCAAAATTGTAGTTTTTTATTTAAAGACTAAGGGAAGGATTACATGTCTATATGTATATACATATATATGTGTGTCCATCTACCTTCTTGCATGCATATAAATCCAAGATTAATTAAAAGACTAACATTCTGGATTTAACAGCATGTTAACTCTTTACTATAAAGAAATTGAGGCTGTACAATCTTCCAAGTAGATACATTTGCATTCTTTTGAGGTGCACTTATGTAATAGTTATTGTCATAGGAAATGGAATCAGCAACAAGAGTTCAAATCCTGGATGAGGCTGTTTGAGTTTCACTTTGTGGTGATACCCATGAAAAATGTATAAATACAACTATTATCCCCCCCCAAACTATGTGTGAATAGTGGGACAGACTGGGCTCTTTAACCATGGTATGGCAACTGGTCTAAGAGAAGCAAAATTCTGAATTTAAACCAGCACAAAAACTTACCTTGTTTTGCATCCTATCTGTGGTGGAGTTGTTGGGTAAATACATATACTTTGGAATATGGCATGATTAATGAAATATAGAACAATCAGATAACACTGGATTTTTCAAAATGGCACTACTAATGAAATACAGAAAATAAATAATGGCACAAACAATGAAATAGAACAATATAATAAATGGCACAAACAATGAAATATAGAACAATATAATAAATGGCACAAACAATGAAATATAGAACAATATAATAAATGCACAAACAATGAATATAGAAATATAATAAATGGCACAAACAATGAAATAGAACAATATAATAATGGCACACCAATGGAATATAGAGTAATATAATACTGTATTTTTGAAAATGGCACAACAAATGAAATATAGAGCAAATGACAACAATGTGTATTTTTGAAAATGGCACAACCAATGAAATACAGAACAATATGATAAATGCCACAACCAAATATAGAGCAAATGACAACACTGTATTTTTGAAAATGGCACAACCAATACAGAACAAAATTTATAACAGTATTTTTGAAAATGGCACAACCAATGAAATACAGAACAATATGATAAATGGCACAACCAAATATAAAACAAATGACAACACTATATTTTTGAAAATGACACTATCAATGCAATATAAAACAATATAACACTGTATTTTTTTTCCAAAGCACATTGATGCTCCCAGATAGGAAATACATTTTTTTTTAATGAACATTTATTTGAACACTGAAATACATGAAATATTATATAAACATGTTTTAATCCAATCTTTAGATGTATTATATTAAAAGATTTTAGAGAATCCTATTGATGTTTACTTAAGTGGTATGTTAACTTCTTTACCATGACAACAGAATAATCATTTAATTGCAATCTATGACAATATAACTTGAATGTATAATACCTTAATCAAAATTATCACTTTTAAAATGCTATTAATGCTTATGGCTAATTCTTTTTTTTTTCTTTAGGGTACATCAGTGTAATGGTTATCGCCAGAGGAAATGGACCCAGTTACATGAGCTCAAATTCTGGACGAGGTTGGTTGCATTTCACATATCCTTAATACCCTTGGGAAAAGTATGCATTTAACTATTCTCTCTCCAGCTATGGGTAAATAGTAGGGCAGACTGGGCTCTTTAATTTTGGTTAGGCAATCAGTCTAGGAGAGGAAAACTCTGAATTCAAACCTGTTAAACTCCACCTAAGAATTGACCTTGTGGTGTTGGCAAATACATACATATAGATATTTATCTTTTTTTCTTCTTAGTTTTCCTTCTTCTATACCAGTTGCCATACCAAGGCCCAGTCATTCCTGATTGAACTCTTAATTTAAACTGGGTAAACTCTGCTTTAAAAAAAATTACCTTGTGTTACATACTGCTTGAGCAGAGGGATTGGTAAATACATACATATATTTATACACACACAATATATATTTCCTAAGTGGAATTTACCAGGTTTTGAATTCAGAGTTTTCCTTCATCTAGACTAGTTGCCTAACGAAGCTTAAAGATCCCAGTCAGCCCTACTATTTACCCATAGCTGGAGGGAGAATAGTTGGTATGTACCTTTCCCTAGGGTATCAACTGTATGTGAAATGCAAACTGTTTCCTCCAGGATTTGAACGTGTCCCATTGTGTCCATTTCCTACAACAGTAACCATAACACCATGTGCCCCCACTAATATATATATATATATATATATATATATATATGTTTGTGTTGTAATAGTTATTATGATAGACATGCCTACATTCAAATAAATCTCTTCTGTCAAAACTTACAGATAAATGGCATGAGATGTTGCGAGATTTATGAAGTCATAATGAAAAATTTACAGAGTCAGAGATAAGATAACTTCACATGAAAATATGTCTGCATTCAACTTATAAATTGAGATCTATTATTAATTATGTATATTGTCTATTTTTGTATATGGCAAATATTTTGCAGATCTTTAACCTACTAAACTCATGGACACAGTGGTATATATATATATATATATATATATATATAATATATATATATATATATATACATTTATATATATATATATACACACACTGATTTAGCATAAGATAATTGCTATCATGGAAAATAAAGAACAGTTAAAATTTCAACTGAAGTTGATAAAATTCACTTTGTACTAATATATTTGAGAAAGGTTTGAATCTACATTTCCTTTACTCTATTATAAAAAAAAGTTAAAATTTCTATGGAAGTCAATAAAATTCACTCTTAAAAAAACGTTAACATTTCAACTTTGTACTAATATATTTTAGAAAGGCTTGAATCTACATTTCCCTTAACTCTATCAAAAAAAAGTTCAAATTTCAACAGAAGTTGATAAAATTCACTTGTCTATTTGAGAAATGCTTGAATCTACATTTCCCTTAACTCTATTATAAAAAAAACATTTAAAATTCCAAGTGAAGTTAATAAAATTCATGTTATACTAATTTATTTGAGAAACGCTTGAATCTACATTTCCTTCAATTCTATTTCATTGCAAGATATCTTTAGAATATATCTGGTCATTGACATGCCATGATATCTATATATTATATTCAAGAGACAGTTCTCTGCCCAACCAAGATGGAAATACATATTTTAAGGCCTAAAGAAACATGAGAAATGATGTGCCACATTTGTGGAACTTTAAAATGGTTGGTTGGTTGGATTTTATGATATGTCAACTCTTGTTGGGTTATTTTTGTTTTGTTTTATGTATTCTTGTTGGGTATTCAAAATTTCTTTTTCTTAACTAATTTAAAAAAAAAAAAAATTTTTTTAAAATCTATTTAACCCATAGGTGGTACTATCATGCCGGTCTGAGTGAACCTGGTAGTAATGGCACTACCATGCCGGGTCTGAGTGAACCTGGTAGTAATGGCACTACCACTCAGGGTCTGGGTGAACCTGGTAGTAATGCACTACCACTCAGGGTCTGAGTGAACCTGGTAGTAATGGCACTACCACTCAGGGTCTGAGTGAACCTGGTAGTAATGGCACTACCACTCAGGGTATGAGTGAACCTGGTAGTAATGGAACACTCCACAAAGCTGCAGGATTGGGACCTCTTCACTAGATGGTTTGGGATAGATGTGGAATAGTTTTAGGACTCAAGTTCATGTCCTTTATGGTTGGACCAAGAATTTTATTAAAAGAATATCAAGAAATAAATAAAAGGCATCTGATTGATTGTACTGATATTTATTTTGAGGCATGTGGTGTAATGGTTATCATCATAGGAAATGGACTCGGCAACTCGAGTTCAAATCCTGAACAAGGCTTTTTGAATTTCATATAGCATGAATACTTTTGGAAGGGTAGATATTTACCCAACCCATTTACCATGGCTAGGATTGGATACAAGGTCACAGGTATGGGAAATCCAGTGAGGATTGAACTCACAATTCACTAGTTAAAGATCTACAATACTTGCTTGCTAACCATCATACCATGATGGGACACATGCATCCAACTTTACTCCCTCTGGTTATGGATTTTTTAACCTTGGCTAAGCAACTAGTCTAGGAGAAGGAAAACTCTGAATTCAAACCTATTAAACTCTGCTTAAAAAATTGACCTTGTATCACATCCTACTTGTGTAGAAGGGTTGGTAAATATATAAAGTAAAAGTTGGTGGAGTGGCCTATTGTTAGTATCAGCTTGATAGTGAGTGAGTCTATCCCCTTTTCACTAATGTCAGTAAATGATTGTGCTTGTATCTGAGGTGCAATGCTACACCTAAATCAGCTCCCCACTTTCCTGCACAGATCCAAGCTGTGTTATTTATGTGCTGAATTGCTTAGAGCCAGTATCGAACACAGTAACTTTTGGTTCCTAAATACTCTAGTGGCACCTTATTTTTTTTCCGTTAGAATGCACTGACTGCACCTCTGCAGAGAGATACGACTCCCTGAATGGGGCCACCTGTTGACCGTGGGTGGTGACCCGTGATGCTTAAGGATAGAACCCAGGTGGAGGAGCAGTTCATGACTTGCAATACTCCACTTTGGCCCTGTCTTGGGCTAGACTGGTGGTCAGAGAGGCCCCCTCTGATCAATCGGCTGGTCACGTCAAGCCCTAGCACCTATATGAGATTCACAACCCTATTGCCCCTATGGCAAGCCCCAACCCCTTTTTATCATATGGGTTCTAGAAGGTGGTGAATGAGGGTCTACATGTCCTGGGAATGATGTTAAACTCTATCTGATGGTGAGGTTCCAGTTTTGGAGGTTTTGGGAATGTGGAGCACCCCTTCTTCACCATTGATCCCTGGTCCACTCTGACCCGGAGTGGTAATACCTGTTAGGGTCCCATCTATGGGTTAAATAGAAAAACATGAGTTGATAAACAAAATTTGTTATCCATTAAGAATGAATTTATTTTAAAACTTTATCGGCATTAAATGACCCACTGAGGTTGATATGCCATAAAACAAAACAAAACAAACCAAACCAAACCAAAAAAGGATTTTTTTGCAACTTATCTCTATATATTCAACTCAAGTCTTTGAAATATTTGCAAATTATGGAAGAAATAGGATATAAAAAACCAAAATATTGTAGATTATTCATCAAACATTTCACTTGTTTACATGCTTTATTCGATAACAATTTGGAAAAAATTAAATTTTGCAGAGAATACAGAAAAAATACTTTATGCTGATGCTCTAGTTTTGGGTAAATAGTAGGGCAGACTTGGTCATTTAGCTTTGGTTAGGTTAGTTGGATTTCACAGCATGTCAACTCTTGGGTTATTTTATGCTGAAGACATTGTTCTATTTATTCTTTATGCGTACTCAATTTTTATTTTTTTAACTCAATTTTTTAAAAACACATTTTCTTAAATTCATTTTTTCCTATTTAACCCACAGATAAGACTCTAAAGGAACTAACACTCCAGGTCAGAGTGGACCTGTCCTTGGTTAGGCAACCAGTCTATGAGTAGGAAATCTCTGAATTCAACACAGCTTTACTCCCCTTAAAAATTGACCTTTTGTCACATCCTACCTATGGCTGATGAGTTGGGTAAATAGTTATGAAAAAAAAACTGTCTACAAGGTTGTCTAAATAAACCAGGATGTGTTCTAAGTGATGTTCTGTGACTGGGTTCATTGGAGATTTAGACTTTTCCAACATCAGACCTCTTCACCCAGTTGACCCAGCCACTACTGATCAGGCGATGGCCCACTTCTCAAAAAGCAGTGAACTACTATGACCCCTCCATGCTGAATAGAGAAATGAGTGGCAGAAATAAGAATATAAATATCTAATCTACATATTAGTGATTTAACAGCCAAGGGGCACCATCTTATACCGTACGCAACATTGATATAATAAGATGATACAAGTTATCTTGTTTCATTCAGGAAGCAGTCAACATGGTAGGATGAAGCAGGTATCATACCTCACTAACACCAGTGATTATGTGTATTCTATGTAAAGGGGTAAGACTAAGACCCTCCCAAAAAGAGGTGTCCAAGATATGGAGCTAAATTGCATCTGTGAGGCTCCAGTTCTGTAAATCTTGAGAGTGGAGTGATCCTTCATTGCCATTATTCCCAGGTCCACTCTGACCTGGGTGGTAGTACCTGTTAGAATCTCATCTATGAGTCAAATAGATCTGTTTAAAAATTATTTGTATTAAAAAATAGCTCATCCTTATATCTTAGGCCAGCACGCTGTTTGATTAACGCTCCTTCATTGGCAGAACATAATTTCGTTATTTCAGCTGCAGTTTCCACCACCAAACAATTTTCTTGTTAATGGCACAAATTTTCGTCATACAACGTGTGATAGCACGTGCGATACCCTGTCCTCGTCAGCTGTCGACTAGGAGTGATAACACAGTTTCGGTAGCTACGACAGGACTGCCACTTCCTAGCGCTACCAAGCAGCTTTCGCCACCGGACAGGGTATTAAAAAAAAAATTGTGTATATGTATTAAACAGAGAATAGATTATATCATCCGTTCATTGGAGATGTTTCTTTATCAGTGCAGTTTGTTATTTGAAAACGCGTTTGTTTTTGGCCGTTGAGTTGATTACGCGATTGCAGATGTTATGTAGCAAATACGGGAATGATGATTCCGCGCGCGTATCATTCGTGCTGTAAACTTCTAAATCTAGACCAGATCCAACTAGATGCATTTTGCACCGTAGATTGAAGACGATGTGAGGCGATTTTCAGACAGCGGCCAGTGATTCCTATTTTTGATAGAAACGAAATGACTGAGTGTCCTAGAAATCCACGACACCCAATCTCAATAGGAATAACATGGCATGTCCAACCCTTTTCCACGCAGTCGGCACGCAGTGATTCGTATCGGTTCTTTTTCCGCTCGTGTGCTTCCTCCTGGTTTTCCTCCCACGGTACGGTCAATTAAATAATAAAATACTACTAATAATAAACTAATTCTAGCGACCAATACTACAGTAGTGAATTAAATCAACATATACTGTTCCAAAAATGATTGCCTTGTACCTGAATAACCTAAGGTTTTGTTAAGTTTTTACATCTTATTATAATGGAGATTGTGTGTTTTTCTGTCTGTAACCGAAACTATATTCCTAATCGAGTCACAATTCCCTTTGTTATTGACATCACAATATCAATGATTTTATTTTTATTTAAATCTCAATTATTAATAAAATTGTTTTACATTATTAATGCTGTTGACCATATCCACATATTAATAACATGCAATTATATTTATATATATAACAAAATAACGGTTTACAGTGTGAACGGGAAGGCTAATTTGCATATTGATATTAAAAATGTGATGTTAATAAATATGTGTTTAGTACTATTGATTTCTAATTGTTTGGTTTTATTTCAATGAATATAAGCAAAAATCTCTTCAATAAATCTTAAATGAAATCAATTAACAAGAAGAAATAACTGTAATTTTATTCTTTACTTCCTCTTTTAACTAAATACTTAAATCAGAAAAAATAACATTGAAAGACGAGAGTGATGGAAGTGTAAGTTTCAGTTGTTTTATTTTTCAATTTTACCCCCCTGTTTCAAATCTTTTTATCTGCATTCTTATTTAGTTTCAGTAGCCTTTCTAATTTAATACAATATTTTATTACATTAAAACTTAAATACTTGCACCCGGAGGGTGCATATATTTGCTAGTACAAATAAAATACGGAGCACTGAATGAAAATGCAAGATCAGGTTGTTGGAAATTAACAAGGTTTTATTTAACACAGGGTAGATAAATGCTTCTACCCAAACAGAGACTTAAGAGCTCAACTTGTGTGACCAGCTAGCTTGGCACCAATGTAGTGTGACACATTTCCTGTCCTACCTCCCACAATGCACATGTCACGGAAGGCAACTGTCCCTATTAATCAAGGGGAGTAACTCTGATATTTGATTAGGACAGAAAATACTATCCATATGTTTTTATGGTCTTGATCATTTGTCAAGTAATGCTTTTACAATATGATATAATTAATCTACCATGGTTTTTATTGCTTCATATCTACTACAAGAGAACCTTGTTATACTTTGAGATTTAAGTATCCGTAATATTGTTGCATAGCGGGATTCCATTTAAAGGAGTGATGACATTTTAATAGTAATAATTCGATACTTATCTTCTTACTGTTCAGCTATTCTCTTGGCTGGATGGCATTCTCACTATTCATTGAGTTTGGAACACTTGGGTCATCTTGAGGATGTCTCATCTTGTGTCGTTGCTTAGTTTTTAAAAACAGACACAAGACATTCTTGTTTTTTCTTTCTTCAGAGCTCATATTTTATTTTACCTCCAAGTAAAAATGCCTTGGAGAACAGACATTCATCTTGCATCTGTTCTCTTTAATCACCCAGTCCAGACTGCCAACTCATCACTCTCTTTCTCTCACTCCCTGCATGTTAGAACCATCGACCAATCAAAATGGCAGCCTTTCATATGTCATCCCAAAAATTGTAGTAACTTACCACTCTTTTGTTTTTTTCCATCTGATTATATTAAAATATGATGCTGTTAAAGACTGTCTCATTTGGGGAATGGCCTTCTAGAGATTATAGAGGCTCTGAACAGTTAATAAGGCTTTATGGAGTGTTTCAGTATCTTTGGTCTTTGACCAGTAGAGATAATTCTCTTACCCTGGTAATGGTAATGTCATGTGGCTATCTTACTTACACTCATCAAGTAAGCCTTTTACTATTTTGTACCTCTTCTACATACTGCTTGTTTGGGGAATGATATGTATATAATTATAGCTATTGGATCACATTTATGTATTCTTCCTTTAAATGCCACCTTCTTTATATTGTACATCTAGAATATCAAATGTTCTTGTTTGTATTTACCAAACCCTCTGTGTGAGCAGGATGTGACACAAGGTAAATTTCTTAAGCAAAGTTTATCAGGTTTGACTTCAGAGTTTTCCTTGTCTTAGATCAGTTTCCATACCAAGGTTAAAGAGCTGATCTTACTTTCTGTTTACCTTGGATAGCAAAATTGAGGAGATGTCCATAACAATTAACACGGATGGCATTTAAGGAACACTCCTTGATTCTTTTTACCAAACTTCTATGAAAACTACTTATATTTGTTGTCTCATCCAAACATTTTATTACAATTCCTTTTTTGAATTTTCAGCTCCTGATAACATTTGATAACTCTGTCATCGAGGTTCTCATGGTGTAATGGTTATGAAATGGACTGTTTGTATTTCACATAATAATAATAGCTTTGGGAAAGGTATGAATCCAAATATTCTCCCTCCACCTATGAGCAAATAGTAGGGCTCTTTGAGCCCTTTACTCTTGATATGGCAACTGGTCTAGGAGAAGGGAAACTGAATTCACACCAGTAGTAGACCTGGAGAGGGATGGGCGCTGTCCAAGATATGCTACTTGAGTAGTGCTTTCATGACCAAACCATGTTACAGAACAACTTTTCATACTACAATAAACTTAATTCTTTTTATAAGTTGTAGACCTGGAGAGGGATGGACTCTGCCAGACAATTTTTCCTATAGACATGTTACATGAGTAGGGTCCTTATACCCAATCAGTGAAGTGAATTTGCTACCTTTTAATACTAAAATAACACCCTAACAAATCTTGATATTGCAATAAACTCTTTTTCTAAATTGTAGACCGGGAGAGGGATGAACTCTACCAGGTTATTCCTGCCTTAGACATTCTACATGAATTTGCTACCTTTTGATATTAAAATAACACCTTAACAAATCTTCATATTGTAATAAACTCTTTTTATAAGTTGTAGAGCTGGAGAGTGATGGACTCACTGTCAGGCTATTCTTGCCCTAAATGAAAAGTGTTCTTATCCCCCAAGCTATGGGTAAATAATGGGGCAGATTTGTTTCTGTAAGTGTTGTATACTGGATCATACAGTATTCTATATACTAGTACATTCAAGTACATGTGTGCAAGACATATAGTAACTCGCAACAGAGTGCTAAAACCTTGAGGTAGACGTTTCGCGTAATGGTTCCGTATTCCTTGCAGTCTCAGTAATCACCTCGATGTTCTCAGATATAAATAGTCCTGGACCAGCGCATTCACTCTCTATGCAAGGTATGGCAAGCTAGTCCAAAACTGTAAGGCAATTTGTCTGGGATAAGGAAAACTAAATTCAAAACTTTGGGGTGAGGTTCCAGTTTTGGAGGTTTGGGGAATGTGGAGCACCCCTTTATCACCATTGCTCCCTGGTCCACTCTGACCCGGAGTGGTAGTACCTGTTAGGGTCCCATCTATGGGTTAAATAGAAAAACATGAGTTTATAAACAAAATTGTATTATCCATTAAGAATTGATTTATTTCAAAACTTTATCAGTATTAAATGACCCACCAAGGTTGATATGCCATAAAACAAAACCAAACCAAAATCAAAACCTTGGGCCAAGCAACTTCACTCCATAAAAACCTACTTGCTATGAAACTGCAGCACCCTCACAGAATTGGTGTAACTGTAGCCCTATGCCCTCAAAAGCACAAGGTCATTTACATTTACTACTAATATTAATATAAGAGTAATAAAGAGTATCTACTTATGGCTATTGAAATGTAGTTGTGGTGATAATAATGTCTGTAATGATGATGATGATGATGAAAACTCCAACAGTTATGATGATGGTGAAATTAGGTTTTATGATAAGTATTAATTGAAAATTGAAAAATTAATTGGAGATGGTGTAAACTGATGACATGAATCATTGATTATTGTATTATTTAAAATAATTATTACTGTGTAAAGAATAAAGAGTGTGAGGAATTGTGTGTGTGTTGAAGTGAATTGAGAAAAGGAAAGGTTAGGCATGAAATGATAGAGGAAAATAATTGGTGAGAAACAAAAAGAACGGGGAAATTATGTAGAATATTTTCAATAGAAAGGAATGAAATAAAAAAAAAAAACTATATGTATATATATATATAGAAGACAAAGAGACCTATATATATATATATATATATATATATATATATATATGTCTTTTCTATTCCCTCTCACTGTTTCTCTCTTGTTTTATATATATATATATATATATATATATATATATTATACATACGTGCATATATGACTGTCATCATCTTTCTGTTTGCCTCTCTCTCTCTCTCTCTCTCTCTCTCTCTCTCTCTCTCTCTCTCTCTCTCTCCTATATATATATATATATATATATATATATTTGTGAATGAGAGCGAGAGAAACAAATTTTGACCAATGCTTGACCCTTGTCTGATTTGCCAGAGCAAATGTGAGAAAGTTAGTTTAGGAAATCAGTTTTTGGCTTGGCGCTGTACAAGATGCATTGCAATTAAATATTGAAAAGACTCATCACTGCTTAACCTTGGTGATCTTGCAGGAACTGGTGCTTTCAGCGTACTTACATGGTCACCCAATTAAGTATTGAACAGACTCATCACTGCTTAACTTTGATGATCTAGTGGGAACTAATGCTTACAGCATGACTTGACGTTAATTTGATAGAAATATTTTGCATCTGTATAAAGTGAATGCAAAGTGTTGTTGCAGCTGAGCGTTAAACCTGGATCAATGGTTCCAGTTTTTTGCTATTATCCATTAGGTCATTTATGCCCCATGATATTTATAGAATTTTTTTGTTTTAGCTGGAAAAGAAACCTAACATTATTTTGTACACTTAATTTGTTTAGAATCAAACAATTGATTTTTCTTTATATTGCTTTATATTTTTTTTTTCACACTTAGAAAATAAAACGAAATTAAATAAACCTGTTGAGATAAAAGAAAAAAGAAACAAAACGGGCAAAGCTGCCATTTTATGAATTTAAAACCTTGTTCCAAATTTATTTTTATTTGCTTACATATAAAAAGAAAGAAAATATTTCAAAATCATAAAAATAGGCTATAGTTATTCATCATTAAATTATACACTCTGCTACTTTATTTTGTCTTTCACTAATTCAAAAAATCTCTCTCTCTCTCTCTCTCTCTCTCTCTCTCTCTCTCTCTGCCTTTGCATTTCTTTTTCTCAGTCTTTCTCTTTCTATGTATGTCTGTTTTTTCATCTCCCTCTCTCTCTGTTTATATATATGTCTTTTCATCTCTCTCTTTCTATTATATATATATATATATATATATTATATATACACACACACGTTCTCTCTCTCTCTTATAAATATGTTTGTCTTTTCATCCCCTTCTGTCTGTGTGTGTCTAAATATGTATATATATGTCTGCCTGTCTCTCTCTCCCCTATATATATATATATATATATATATATATATATATATATTGGTCTCTCTCTCTCTCTCTCTCTCTCTCTCATATATATATATATATATATCTTTTAATTTTAATCTGACAAGTGATTTTTTAACTTATTTTTTAATATTTTTTTCTGTTTTTAAATCTTTTCAATATATACATTTTTTTTTTAGAATCTAGCATGAGTAATTTAATTTGTGGTATGAATCGTATGTAATGAAAAAAGGTCTATTTAAAATTAAAAATATTGATTTTTTTTTCTTTTCCAATTCATGACCTACTTCTAAACAAGAGAGAAAAAAAATAGAAATTTTATAAATAAAATAAAGCGTGAAATGTTTAAAATGATCAGAAAAATCATTAAAAATTTTTCTTTTTTAAAAGAGCAGAATAAAAAATTTGAAAAGCTAAAGCAAAAAAAAAAAAAAAACTTCAATAAAAATCTAATGTTGTTGAGTAAATATTTAATAAAAGAATCCTTTAAAAAATCAAGAAAGGAAATAAGTTTTTGAAGTGCTTATAATATATAACAAAAAATAAGATGATTTTTTAAAATTTATCTTTTTTTTCTCTTTATTATTTCCTTTCTCTGTCAGTAGATCACCCACCTAGGAATCATAAGATTCCTGGTTCGATACCAGTCCCTGCCAACTCAGTGCATGAGTAGAACAATTGGGTAATCTAATCTAAGTGAGTAAGTTAAGTGATGAGCTGACGGTAGGTATGGTGCTCCACCTCACCAAAAACAATCCCACTGGTCTAGAACTAGTGAAAAGGGGATAAGCACCCTCACTGTCTGGTTGTTACCAACAATAGGCCATTCTGACAACTTTACTTTTATTTCCTTTTTTTAATCTTGAAAAATTCTTTACTTCTTCCTCATTACTTTTTTCTTATTCTATTCACTTGTACTTTTCTTTTAGGTAATATTCTCTTTTCACCTTTTACTCTCTTCCTGTATAGCCCTGTCAGATGGGGCAGCAGAATACACCAAGTGCACCTCTGCAGAGAGTTAAGACCCCCTCCAATGGGACCACCTGTTGGCCGTAAGTGGTGACCCATGATGATTAAGGATGGAACCCTGGTGGTTGAGCATGACCTGCAACACTACACTTTGGCCATTTTTTTATGCAGATGGGCAGAGAGGTCTCCCTCGATCAATTGGCTAGTCAGGCCCTAGCACTTATATAATTGTTCCAACCCTATTGCTCTTAGGGCAAGCCCCAACCCTTTTATCATATATGTGCTAGAAGGTGGTGGCTGAGGGTCTTCATGTCCTGGGTATTGATGTTAAACACTATCTGATGGTGAAGTTTCAATTCTGGAGCTCCGGGGAATGTGGAGTACCCTTTAATCAACATTACTCCCAGGTCTACTTTGAACTGTTAGGGTCCCATCTATGGGTTAAATAGAAAAAATATTGAATTTGAAAAAAATGTTTAATACTCATGAAGAATGAACAAAATGTCTTCAGCATAAAATAAAACAACAAGTGTTAATAGGCCATAAAATCCAAATAACAACAACAATTTTCAATTGTACTTTATTTTACAAATATTTTTCCCTTATGTAATATTCTCTTCTTTCTTTTTACTCCTTTCCTGTAACTCTCTTTTTTTCCTCATTCCTTCTTCCTTTTTTTCTTGCATTTCTTGTCATCTCTTATTTTTCTAGTCTTTTCTTTCTTACTCTTCCTTTTCTCCCTGTCAGCTGACTGTACCCCCTGCTGTGAGGTAAGACCCTGCCCCACAAAGTGATGTCCTGGATATGTATTTACCAAGCCTATGCACAAGCAGTATGTGACAAGGTCTATTTTTAAACAGAGTTTAACAGGTTTGAATTCAGAGTTTTCCTTCTTCTAGTCCAGTTGCCATTAAAAATCCAGTCCGCCCTACTATTTACCCATAGCTCAAGGGAGGATACTTGTATTCATACCTTTCCCAAGAGTATTAACACTATTTGTCTCTCCTTGTCCATTTCCTACAAAGATAACCAATACACCACAAGCACCTCCAAATGATGTCCTTGATACTAAACAGCATTGGATGATGAGGCTCTAGTTTCTGGGGCTCTGGGGATTGTGGAGCACCTATCATTGCCATTACTCCCAGTTCCACTCTGACATGGAATGGTAGTACCTGTTAGGGTCCCATCAATCAGTAAAATAGATGTATTTTTAAAATATTTGTATTCAATAGGACCGTGTGCAAAATAAAATCTTTTTAAGAAACAATTATAAAAAAAGTAAACAAGAATATACAATAAACGCGATTCCCTAATTTCTAGGTATAAAATAACCCTAACATGTTGATGTGGTATTAAAATCAATTAATCAATCTTTCTTTTTTCTAATCTATTTTCATTGAATTTTACCCTCTTATTTCTCTATTCTTCTTTTCTTTTGTCTTTTTCTTCTTCCTCTTCTTTCTTTCCCCTTTCCTTTTCTCTCTCTGCTCTTTCTTTCTACTTTCACTTTCATTTAATTTTATCTTCCATTTTCATCCTTTTCCTTTCTACTCTATTTCATTTTATTTTTTTCTATTTCCGACATTATTATTATTATCCATTTAAAGAAATAAGTCAACTTTTTTGTCCTTGTCAATCAATGTGTGAATAGAAAAAGGTAATAATAGAATAATTTCACAAAAAATAGAATAGATTAGCTTCTATAACAATAGTTTGGTTCCTCTTACCCTATTCCCTCAAACCTCACTCATTACCCTATTCCTAGTGATTTTAACTTTTAAAATGTTTTTTTGTTAGCAGTTTCAATTTTAGATATTATCCCCTGCTTTTTTTAACATTTTTTTCCTTTTTTTCTAAAAAAGAAAAAAAAAAAGGTGAAAAGTGTTTGGGAGAAGGTTATGGTTTGGATTTTTAATGCCTTGTTGATCAGGATCAAAACATTTCAATAATTAATTTTTTTTTTATCATCACTTTTTTAGCATTGGTTTAAAAATACGGATAAAATTTCCAATAAATTTACTTTTTTATTTTTATTTTGGAGTTTTACTTTAGACTGTCAAATCTATATCTGTCAAATTTGAAATGTTCTCAAAAATGTATTTCAGGAAAAAAATTATTTTTATATCTTATGTATGGAAACTTTTTTTTGTTTTCTTATTCCAGACTAAGACATTTTAAAATTTATTTTAAGGAAAGTAATGCTTTCGGTAGAATAAAATAAAATCACTAAATCAAAATGAATTTTTTAGAAGAAAGAAAAAACAAGTTTAGATTTATTTAGAATATTCATTCCTAAAGCAAGTATTACTGCCCCTCTGGAGGTGTTAGAAATATCCAAGGGTTCATACGGAAAAAAGTGGTTGTAAAGGGTGTCAGAAATATTAGAAACAAAGAAACACTTTTTTAAATAAAAACAAAAGATTCACATGATAAAACCTAAGTTACTAATACTTGCATACTCTAAAAAGAATGAAATGACATAGTTTATGGAGATGGTTTAGCTCAGTTGGTAGAGCACCTGCCTCGTAATCGCAAGGTTCCAGGTTCGATACTAGCCCCAGCCAAGTGAGTAGCACAGATTGGGTAATTTGATCTGTGCGGTAAAGTGGGGAGCCGACGGTAGGTGAGACCCCCCACCTCAGTCTAAACAATCTCCCTGATCTACTGCTAGCAAAAAAGGGGGTAGACTCCCTCACTGTCCAGCTGATACTGACAATAGGCCACTCCACCAACCTTTTATGCATGTATAGGATTACTTCTCTTGCTTGCAAGATAATTAGAAAGAAATGTATATTGTATGGAGGTAAATTTTAAGTAAAGTGTAACATTAAAGAAACAAGCAAAACAGTACAATTAATCACAAAGAAGTTTGAGTCGTAATAAAAATTGTCCTTTATATGTGTATTATAAATTGTATCAAATGAACAACAAGTTACAAAGGTGTGGTTTGGTTAATGAATTTTCCTTTTTATAAATTCTTATTAGTGTTAAAGCTTACTTGTATTTGTTCACCCAGTTCGAGGAGGATTGGTATTCTTGAACTTGTCAGTTTGCTGGCCACTGCCTTTCTGCTCTCTGCTACTATAAGTCTTTCCTTCACCCACTTTCAGTTAATTGTTTTGAATTTTTGGCGTCGGTCAGTCTGCCTTTGTCTGTTTTTAGAATATGATCCTTTTTTCTTTGTTCCTCTAAACCTGGTCTAACAAGAATCTACAGCTTATGAATGATTACAGAAACACTATCATGTGCCATAGAAATACATCCAGGTATTCAAGTCAAGGCATAAAGATATTCCATCTTTTTTCCACAGCATATCTTTGTAGAGTGAGATGATTTTTTTTCTACCTCCTTGTGATGGGAAGTCCCCATGGCATATTGACTCAGATACTGGTTTGCAAAATTGTGGTAAACAAGTTCAAACTCCAGTCGCACTATTATGTTCACTTTAGGACTAATACTCTTGGGAAAGGTATGAACTCCCTAATCCTTCCAGCTATGCACTACTGTTCTTCTACAAGGATGGCTTTGGTATTAAATAAGCCACGAATGTTGATATGCCATTAACCAAAGAAAGCAAACCTCTTTTATTTATTTTTTCTAACTCATGATCATTATTCTTAGTTTGATTTTTCTCTTTGATGTTTAGTGATTTTAAAGCACAAGAATTGAGAAACATTCCTACATCTTCAATAATGGCATTGGCAGTGTTTTTCTATGCAATGTTGACACAAATGTAGTGGCCATTTTCTGATTCATGGCATTTTAGTTCAGTGTTAATATATTCATGTAGACAGGTGATGTCTATATTCTTTTTGGCTGCAAATGCAGTCAGCTTGGGTAGCTGGTTTTTTATATTTAAGATTCAAACATTAAAAGTCAAGATGTTGAATGTGTTCTAGCATTTAAATAACCTAATATATGATACTAAAGGTTTCCATATATTAAAGACATCTCTATCAAAAATATAATCAAAGGACAATTCATTGGTAAGTAATTACATTTCAGTTGACAAAAGATATGTTTCTGTGAAGTAATTGCACACATATAGGTTTATAAAAGGGGTATGTGGCAGTTATTTCATAGGAAGTGGACTCTGTGACCTGGGCTCAAATTCTGAACGAGGCTGTTTGCATTTCATATAATGCTAATACTTTTGTGAAAGGCATATATTCAACTATTCTAATTCCAGCTGAATTTTTTGTTTTTTGGGTTGACTTTTTCTTTAGTGTATGTGTGTGTATATGGGGCGTAATGTAAAGGTTAGTCATAAGAAATGGACTTGTTGACACAAGATCAAATCCTGGATGAGGCTGTTTGCATTTCACCCTTGGGAAAAGTAAGCATCTAACTGTTCTCCCTCCAACTAAGGGTAGACTGGGTTCTATAACCATGGCTAGGTAACCAGTGTAGGAGAAGGAAAACTCTTAATTCAACCTGTTTATCTCCGCTTAAGAAATTGATCATATTGCATCCTGCTCATGCTTAGGGGTTGGTAAATATATATATATATCACATATATATGTGGTTTATCCCTAACTGTTTGCAGCACTAAAAAGAAAATTTTATTAACATTTTTTGAATCGATCATTTTGATGTGTTTAGCCATCAAGAAGTTTTTTTTATTTTTTCCAGCCCTGTCAGCTGGGTCTTAGAATACACCGACTGCACTGCTACAGCCTTCACCCATTAATAGGACCACCTGTTGGCCATGGGTGGCGACCTGTGATGCTTAAGGATGGAATCCTAATGGATGTACAGTCCATGACATGCAACACTCAACTTTGGCCCTTACTTAGGCTAGACAGGTTGTCGGAGAGGCCTCCCTGCAATCAATCAGCTGGCCATGGCAACCTCTAGCACCTATATGATTCGTCCCAACCCTATTGCCCTTATGGCAACCCCCAACCCTTTTTATCATATATGAGCTAAAAGGTGGTGGCCTGGGAATGAAGTTAAAATGTATTTGATGTTCTGGTCTGGGGAATGTGGAGCAGACCTTCATCCCTATTGCTCCCCGGTCGCTCTGACCCAAAGTGGTAGTATCTGTTAGGGTCCCATCTATGGGTTAAATTAGAAAATTTGTTTATAAAACAAAAAAATTGAGTTTAAAGAATTTTCACTACAAGTCTTTCAAAACTTTGCCAGCATTAAATGACCCACCAAGGTTGATCTGCCATAAAACAAAACAAAAACTCTTTTTTTGATATAATCCAATTTTAAGATTTCCGATAAGGCAATAACTTGATTTAAACTGATAATGACAGTGTTTGATTTCCAGAAAAATATGACTGACAAGAGAATTTAAAAAAAATATTTTTTGCTTTTTCAAATGTGGCTAAGAACTTTTTTGTGTTAATTTCTCTATAAAATTATGAATTTTTTGTGTTAATTCTCTATAAATAGCACTATGAATTTTTTCCATATTTTTTTTTTATAAAAGTGTAGAATCAGTTTACTTTATTACCACTATGTCAACAAGCTTCCTAATAAAATTTCATTAAAAAACGTTTGTCTAGGGACAGACACTCAGAGAAACTGATAAACAGTTTATGAGTCATATATATATATATATATATATATATATATATATATAAACTCATACTTACTGAAATTCAAACAGATGTGTACATATGTCTGTTTATCTGTGTTTACTCTGAATTATGATTTGTATTTTGTTCAATATCCACTCAAGATTTATTGAAAATCTATATAGCTATGGATAAAATATTGGAACAGGAAACTAGTAATAATAAAAGGCTGAAGACTCTTAAAATAAGCCCCCCAAATGTAGTGGTCAGTCAGCAAACAGTGTCTAGTAAATGTCCAGTGATTGTCTGGTTGCTAGATGACAACTTAGACAGTCTGAAAGAAGATGAAGACAGAGAGAAAGAGAAAAAAAGAAAGAAAGAGGAGTGATGAATGATGGGAAAAGATTTAAAAAATATATATATATATATATATATATATAAAAAATGAAACAAAAAACAAAAAAAAAAGGTGACACTTGGAAAGAAGGGGGAAAATAGATCTTGTATAGGAATGTCTGTATTTTCCTTTTTATTCACTTCTCACCTTTTCGTTTTCTCTTTTTTTCTTCTATCAACATTTTTATTTCTTTTTTTAAAATCATATTCTTTTTTTAAATCTTTTCTTTCTGTTGAATGTTAACTATAGACAAAAGTATAAGTATTCTAGAGCTTTTTGTATTTCAATATATCTATATACTTCTGTACATATATATATATATATACACACAGATGCTGATATATATGCATCCTGCATCCCTAATGTGCAAAAATCTAAAAGGACGCAGTAAAATCATATTCATGCGTCCCAGTGTTTTTCTTTTTTCTTCCCTCACTGTAAATACATTTCAAGCTAACTGTAAATACATTTCAAAAGTTTCTTAGAAATGATATGTTACAAGGTAGGGGTTAGACGGCTTTAGTTGGGACCCATAAATTTTACCAGGGATTCATTCAAAGTAAATATGTACATCTTAGTACGCACTAAATCAAAAAGCTATCAACATCACTGTATATATTTATATTTACCAACCCCTCCACATGAGCAGGATTCGACACAAGGTCAATTTCTTAAGAAGAGTTTAACAGGTTTGAATTCAGAGTTTTCCTTCTCCTAGACTGGTTACCTAGACATGGTTAAAGAACCCAGTCTGCCCTGCTATTTACCCATAGCTGCAGGGAAATTTGAATTCATACCAAGGTTATTAGCGCCATGTGAAATGCAAACAGCTTTGTTGAGGAATTGAACTCGGGTTGACAAGTCCATTTCCCACAACTCTAACCATTAGCCCATGCGCCTCCATACATCACTGTATATATATATATATATATATATATATATATATATATATATGAGAGATAAATATGTATAGATATTTACACACACACATACATGATACAACACCAAGATAAAGTGTGGGATACTCTTAGGCTTTTTCCTCTGAGTGCTAAGAATTTGCAGCTCTAAGTTTCTTAGGAAAGAATTTGAACATATTACGCATTCTTTGATTTTACTACAATATCCTGAATCTTTTATACAATGTTCAAAATCCAAAGACCTTAAAATTTATAGGTGAAAATATCCCCCTAAAAGTACTAATAACAATCTGTCTAATAATAACACATTACAAAGATACAATAGTCCTACCACTCATCTTATTGAAAAAAAATTTAATGTTACGTTAAGAAAGACTGGGTTCTTTAGCCTTGCAAGGCAACTGGTCTTGGAGAAGGAAATTCAAACCAGCTTTACTCTGGTTCAAAATTGACCTTCTCATGGCAAAGGGGTTGGATAAATACAGTAAGTCAGTTAGACAGTCAACAGCAATGTGACTTCATTTAGAACAGTCCACCCATGCTGACCTGATTGGCTCCTTGGTTTGTAGGGCCCTCTAAGGCTCCATAAATCCTGCCACTTTTCAGTGTCTTTACGGCATCTCAGAATCGTATTCAGTTGAACGGTAATTGGACTTAGTATTCTATAAATACATATATTACAATGAGATGACCAAACTAAGCTTAGCTTTGTATGGCACAAGGCTAGAAGTGTGGAGCACCCAATTCAATAGCAGTGGTCTCCACTATAAGGCAGTCACCTCATTAACTATATCATTACAATGCTGAATGAAAATAATGAAAACATTCATGTCAGCGAACCAATTATAAATAATATTGATTTTTGTTTTAATCATCTAATTTATTAAAGTAAGACATGAGATGAGAAACAATGAGTGAAACTAATGAGAAAAACTTATCTCTGTCTTTCAACAAACTCTTTTTCTTTCTTAGCAATTCTTGAAAAGTTTTACTTAAATTGTTATACTGTTATGTATGTGAACTTTTCTCTTTTTTTTTAGTCTATACTAGTAATCTAAGTACTTTGGAAATGAAATGTTATTTTGTGGACTGAAAATCCCTTGTTAACCCATTACAGAGATGCTGCTAAGTACAGGTCCCCCATCCCAGATGCATAAAATTTAAAAGGACAAAATAAAACCCTATCCATGCATCCCAGAGATGCACGTAGGGAGGCATCTTTCCCATTAAAAAATCCTGATGCATTGCATACAACCAACTCTTAATGTTATATAATTCATAGGTAGCTTATGAATTGTGTACGTACTGTAGTTAGAATATTTTTGAATCAGAGTTTGTTGGATTAAAAATAGCAGGGGTTAAGTGAAAATATTACTTAGCCGTTACTGTTAGCATTATTGGCTTTCCAGAAACGTGCCATTCAAGGTGTGAGACAATTTTAAGTTTTTAGTTTAGTTGCAGCCAGGAATTCAGAGAGAGCGGACTTGAAAGTCTGTCTCACTCTGAGATATTGCTTCACTCACCGCGTGGTTGAATCCTTGCAGGCTGGGGTTATACATTAAAAAGCGAGAGATGACGAGCCCAACAAGAATTAGAATCAACCCGGAGAAACAGCTCAACAAACCGGACCAACAAGAGGAGATAGTGGCCGAGTTAGCAGCAGTAGCAAGCAGAAAGTTAACAAGAACCCTCATCATCTCTCATACTCTGTCTCTCTCTCTTGCAATTATATACCCGAATAAAGGGATATATAACATTAACAGTTCCAAGATGTGAGTTTTCCACTAATTGGCAGAAAGCAGCTTAATTTCTAACCATGTACCTAATATTGCATACTGAGGTTTTCACAGTACCAAATCAGTATAATGTTGTATACCCTTTTCTTACTTCTTACTTCTGGTCGTATTTTCTTCTGGCCGGCTTTGGTTCTATCTTCTAACATCTTGGTCTGGTCTAGCGCCTCAGATCTCCTAGGGTCTGGTCTTTCTTGGGGACTTCGGGTCTGGTTTCTGTTAGGGATTTCTCGTTATCAGAAGCCCTGTGTCATTGTTAGTTTTTAGGTAATAAACACAAGACTTCGATTTACGTTGATGTTACTTTATTTCCAAATCCCCAAACCAGACATCTGTGCACATCCTACGAGCTCGGTTCCTACTTGCTAACTGACTGAGTTACTTCTATCCTTAAACCGGAACAGGGTCTTCTATGTCTTCCGGTTCTCACGATTTATCCCCGGAAGGTAAGGTGAGAGTGAGGTCAAGCACCGTCACTCACTCTCAAGGCCATCAGCTGCACTAATCGCCATTATGATTTCTACACTATTGCCATAATTATTAGGTATCTAATAATTATGTAACACTAATGGGTATTATTTGATCCTGCTGAAATATTCCTGTTTCATTTTTTCTCTGGTGTTTTTTTCTTCTGCACCATTCCTAACTGTAATGACAGTTGATGACTTTCTTTAACTGAACAGTTTCATTTTTTCTTAGAAACAAATGACACTGGATTAGGTACAAGATAGGGGTTAAATGGCTTTAATTGGGACCCATCAGGTTTTGGATGGTCAAATCAAGCCCTAGCACCTATATGATTGTCCCAATCCTATGGCTAACCCTAACCCTTTTTATCATATGTGCTAGAAGGCGGTGGCTGAGGGTCTTAATATCCTGGGTATGACGTTAAACTGTATCTGATGTTGAAGTTTCAATTCTGGAACTCAGGGGAATGTGGAGTACCCCTTCATCACCATTAACCCAGGTCCACCCTGACCTGGAGTGGTAGTACATGTTAGGGTCCCAATCTATGGGTTAGACAGAAAAAAATGAGTTTGAAAAATTATCTTTTTTTTTTAATGAGTACCAATGAAGAATGAATTTAAACAAAAGGTTGCCGGCATAATATAACCCAACAGGTATTGATATGCCATAAAATCCAATCAACCAACCATGAAATTTCCCAGGAACCCATCAAATTTCCTAGGGACCCATTAAATTTCCTGGAGACTCATTCAAATCAAATCTGTGGGTCCCAGGACTCACTAAATTAAAAAGCTATCAGCATCACCCAACCCCTCTAATACGAGCAAGATGTGACATAAAAACAATTTTTTAAGCAGAGTAGACCTGCATTGGAGTGCTTGTGATGTAACAATAATCATCATAGGGACTGGAATTGGCAACACAAGTTCAAATCCTGGATGAGGCTGCATTTCACATACCTTTGTGAAAGATTTGAATTCAACTATTCTCCCTCTAGTAAGTCAGACTCAGCTCTTTAAACTTGGTTAGGCAACCAGTCTAGGAGAACGAAAACTCTGAATTCAAACCTGATGAATTCCACTTAAGAAATTGACCTTGTGTCATATCCTTCTCATGTGGAGGGGTTGGTAAAAAGAATTTCATGAAGTCTTGACAGAAAAGAAGAAAAAAAAGTCAGAGGTTAGAAGTAGAAAAAAAAAAAGAAAATTTTTTTTTTAAAACTTAAAAAATCCAGAAGAGAGAGGAATATCAACCATTTTGTGATTCCATTCTAAATTTCAACATCTTTATCCCAAAATCCTATTTTTCTTTTTTTTTTTTTTTTTTTACTTCCATTTTATGTTTTCATTCTAAATTTAAACTCCTTTATCCCAAAATACCCTTTTTTTTTTGGGGGGGGGTTACTTCCTGTCTTAGAGAAATTTTTGCTCTCTCTCTTTTAGATTATCCAAAAGTTTGAAAAACACTGAAAGAATAACTTACAATAAAGAAAGACGGCATTGAGCTATTTCCCAACAAACCTATTTACCAAAAGTACTTATATCCGTCATCTACCCCACCACCCCTGCAACTAATCTCCAATGCTTTAAGAACATTGGAGCAACATTATTTTACCCATTTCTCTGGAACCATTAATTATTTCTTTCCAAGGCATTGATTGGATTGACATTGTACCTCGGGTTCGAGCCTCAAATGTCTTTGGCAACAGAAGCACTGGCCAGTATATAGCAATTGACAACGGTTGTAGATGGAGGTGTAATTTTCTAGTCCATTCCATTATCGAGGTCACGGACTTGTCAGGCAGCGAAAACCTATTGATGCCGAATTGACATTTTCATGAATATATTATATCTGCAACGAACGAGATTTTGCGACTTCTTTCAATCTCCTCTGCGTCTGAATGACCCCTTCTCAAACGGAATTCAACTTGCGGACGCTACAAACAGAAACTGACAGGTGGGGGCCAGACCTATGAGGTGTGGGGGTGTTTCACTGACCATCGGCCGATATCTCAAATGGGCACCAGTACAAAATGTGCCACATGCTGATCACTCTGTTCTTGACTCGGAATACGAAAATCAGTTTGAATTCCTAAGAGAATCAACTTAACCAAATGCTGACGGATGGAGATCTGGAGAAGTCGGGGTGTAGTCAAATGGAAATGTTGAAGTAGGGACAAAATAAAAGTTGGGTCAGGGAAGGGGAATGACAGCCAGTCACATGACCATTGTGTTGTATTGTTGAATCAGTTGCCATGGAAAAAGAAATGGACCAGGGTACTTGTGGATGTAGTCGGCTGTCAACCTTTGTTTCGTTAGAAACTGGTTACAAAAACTGATTCAACGAAAACAGTTCAGGAAGACATTTTGGCCATTGACACCAAAGTGACCACTTGATAAAAATTTGATTGGTTTATCGCGATATATATATATATATATATATATATATATATATATATATATATATATACCTATGTCTATCTTTTGATAGATGTCCATATGAATTCAATCTGCATTTATACGTACACAGACATGCACTCTCACACACGTTTGTATATATATATATATATATATATATATATATATATATACGTATGTGTTTATATATATATATATATATATATATATGGTAGACATGTTAAATATCCTTCTGTATATGTTATACTAGAAGTGGCAAAGTATGTATATATATATATATATATATACACATATGTGTGTTATATATATATATATATATTACGTATATATATATATATATATATTATGTAAAAATGGAAAAGGAATTGAATCCGACAATATGAGGAAAAATGAGTAAAGAAAAGAAAAGTAAATGGATAAAATGAATTTAATCGATATCACATTAATCAATATCACTTACACATGTATTTCGGTCAGTTTATGTGTGTGAAAATATTTTGCACAAAAAAAAAAAAATAAATAAATAAATGTTCACTCTGATGAAGGTTGATTCTTGTATGTGTGCAAAATATTTTCACACACATAAACTGACCGAAACACATGTGTAGTGATATCGATTAATGTGATATCGATTAAATTCATTTTATCCATTTACTTTTCTTTCTTTACTCATTTTTCCTCATATATATATATATATATATATATATATATATATGTGTGTTTATATATATATATATATATATATATATATATATAAAGGTATGCACATTAAATATCCTGATGTATATGTTATACTAGAAGCAGCTACCCAGTGTTGTCTGGGTAGAGGGGGTGCATAATAAAAAATTAGTCTTGCAGATCCATTGATTGCTTTGGTCTTACATAATTGATTTATGTTTTAATTGCAAACACTACAAAGGACTTTCCCATCTCTTACGGTCCAAATCCTAATTTTTTAATATCTTCCCAAATATAAATAAAATAATTATTTTTACACAAACAGCAAGCTCTGGTGATAGTGAATGTATATATATGTTTACTTTGTCATTAATTGTTTTATAGTTTCCTCCGGAGATACACATACATACAAACAACTGCCCTTTATATATGTAAAACCACAATTCAATACATATGGATACATGCACAAATATGCTCTATCTGCAAAGGGGTAAGATATCACCACTAAAAATGGGTGTCCTGTGTATGACATTAAACTGGATCTGGTGGTGAGACTCCAGCTATGGAGCTCCAGGAAGTGTGGAATATGCTTTCATTGTCCTTACTCTCAGTTCCACTCTGACTTGGATTGGTAGTACCCATTAGTGTCCCATCTATGGATCAAATAGATATGTTTTGAAAATGGTTAGTATTGGATAGGAATACATGAAACCATATAATTGTGTGCAAACAAATGATTACTATGAAGAAATAAAAAAAGTGTGACTAAAAAAAATGATTGCAATGGATATATAGGATTAACATTATAATCAAACATTTATGTATGAATCAAAATCACCCACAAGGTTTAATATGCCATTAAATAAAGTAAGTAAACTAAAATTGACAGTGGCCTATTGTCAGTATCAGCCAGACTGTGAGGGAGTCTATCCCCTTTTTGCTAGGGCTAGACCAGGGAGATTGTTTTTGCTGAGGTGGAGTGCCACACCTACCATCAGTTCCCCCACTTTACTGCAAAGATCAGATTACCCAATCTCTGCTACTAATGTGCTGAGTTTGTGACGACTGTTATCGAAATAGCAACCTTGTCTTTCCTAGGTTGGTGTTCTACCGATTGAGCTAGACTGGCCTCTTAACTAATCCAAACAAAGCTACACCCATATCTTAATTTGTATCTATCAAAATTTCACCTATTGATATTCATTGACTGAATGTTTATGCAGACCTATGTGAATGTGAGCTCAGTTAGGTGGTGGGTAATGCATTCCAGCAGTGGTGACAGGGATGTGAGTTACAAGCCACATTTAACAGATGTTAACCCTTGAAAGGAAGAGTAACATAAACTGTTTATCCAAGTGGATGAACAGATTTTAGAACAAAATTACTCCCTCCCCCGTGGACAAAATCACCCTATGGCTTTATTAAAAAAGAAATAAGACTAACTTTATTAAAGAAGAAAAAATTTAAACTCAAATTAGAATAAAATTCTATAAAAATTTAAAAAGACAAATTAAAAGTAATTCCCTTAAGAAAATCTAAAGTAGACCTGTTGTTATAGTCAGTTGTCTTATTTTTTCAATGAAGTCATGGGGGGGGTAGGATTTTGTCCAGATGAAAGATGGACTATGCTAAGAACATTTTTCGTTACAATATTACTATGAGAGAGAGAGAGATAGAGAGAGAGAGAGAGATTTAGTAAAATAGATCACTCATTAAGACTATTCTAGTAGTGACCACCCCAAGTGAAGTTTAACAGGTTTGAATTCAGAGTTTTCAATCTCCTAGACTGGTTGGCTAACCATAGCTGGAGAGAAAGTAAAAAACTCATACCTTTACCAAGAGTATTAGTGAAAGAGAGAGAGAGAGCATAAGCTGATTGGTTGATGGAAGTGTAAAAGGAGAGAAAAAGGATGCAGAGATAGAGGGGAAAGAAAAAGAAAGAAACAGCAACAGAGAAAGAAAGTAGAGTGAGAGAAAGGGGAGAAATGTGAGAGAGATATATAGAGGAAGAGAAAGAAAAAAAATTAATAGAGAAAGAAAGAGAAAGAAGTCAGAAATTGAAAGCGAGGAGAAAAAAAAACCAAGAAAGACAGAGACATATAGGAAAGATAAGCTGATTGATTTAGGGAAATGTGCAAAAAGTGTAGATTTATATGAATTCAGCATGTAAGTTGATTGTTTGGTTTTACACCATATCAACCCTTTTCAAGTCATTTAATGCTGAACAAAGTCATTTTGATAAATAAAGGACTGAGGTTCTTTACAGTACCTGTTGTTTCTTTAGTGGCTACCAATTAAGTATTAAACAGGCTCATCATTGCTTAACTGGCAAAAATTAGAGGATGTTCAATTACATTTCAACTAATTTTCTTTCATTTGTTTTGTTGTATGTTTTCTGTTTTGCTTTAAGTTTTCTATCCTGATGCTTTAATGTCTTCTGTGGTCTACCTGTATATTTTCCTTTTTTTGAATTTGCACTAAATTTTAGACACAGTGAATTGGAAACAATCAACATCATTTATGGCCAACCAATATGTTTTCATTTTTTAAGCACTCTATTTCCAGTTGGCTGGGGGCTTTAGAATACACTGACTGCACCTCTGCCAATGGGTAAGACATCCTATGGAGACACCTGTTGGCTGTGGGTGGTGACCAGTGATGCTTAAGGATGGTACCCTGGTGGCTGAGCAATCCATGACATTCAACACTCCACTTTGGCCCTTAATCAAGTGAGACAGGTAGTCAGAAAGGCTCCCTCTAATCCATCAGCTGGTCATGTGCAGCCTTAGTACCAATATGATTGTGCCTTACTTATTGCCCTTATGGCAAGCCCCAACCCTTTTTATCCTATATGTGATAGAAGGCGGTGGCTGAGGGTCTAATGTCCTGGGTGTGACATTGGACTCTATCTGATAGTGAAGTTCCAAATATGGAGCTCTGAGGAATATGAAGTACCCCTTCATCACCATTACTCCCAGGTCCACCCTGATCCGGAGTGGTAGTACTTGTTAGGGTCCCATGTATGGGTTGAATAAAAAAAATGAGTTTGAAATAATGTTTTTAAAAAATTGAGTTTATAATAAAAACTTGAGTACCAATCAAGAAAGAATAAAAAAACCTCTTTGGCATAAAATAGCCCTACAATGGTTGACATGCCATAAAATCCAACCAACTAACCATTTCTTTTAAATTTTCACTAAGTTGACTGGGAACACCCAACAACTTACACCATGCTCTACTATTGATTGCTTTCTAGAATTACAATTGACAGATCTTTTGTTGGAGCAATGTTCCCTTTCAATTAGTTATGCCCAACTCTTTGTTGAGGGCAACAAGATTTCTCTTTTAACTGGAGACCAATTTACAGGCATTTGTTTCAGGATTGAAAATTACAAGATTGTTCCATTATATTTTCCTTAATATTGGGTTATTCCATAATTTTTTCCCTTGGAAAATAATGATACCATTAATTTAAATAATTTAATCTAGATTGTTCTAAGGAATATTTTCTGAAGCCAGAATGTTTAGCTATTAAAGAAAAAAATGTTTTGAATCTTATCTGTTATTTACTGTTAAATAATAATAAAAAAACCAAAAAAACAAACCAGGGAGCACGTTCTGTAAAGTGTGTTATTTCCATAAATGTTCAAGGGATAATAGAGTACAGACAGCTCTTCCCAATTCTAGCCACACTGAAGAGACATGATACATCGAAACACAGTGTCTGTGGATGACATATATATATGTATAAGGAAAAAATCAAAGTGAATTTGACAGTGTATAAGTATATAAAAATGAAAAAACATGTTGCATCGAATGATGATATTTATTTAGCCGATGCTACAGTGTTTTCCTTAGTTCACCAAGCCATTGTCAGGGCCATCATTTGTGTAAAAAGAAACTATTGATAAACAGAAATTTGTGAACTTTTGTTTTTAGTTTGATGTTGAGAGTTATGGAATCCGTGCTATCAGTGCAACTTGATGATGATTTTGCAAACTATAGAAGACAGACAAACAAACTTTTCTCAAGTCTCAATATAAATGTCTTTTTAGGCTAAAAAGTGAAAGAAGAGTTAAAATTCTTGCTGGATTTGTCTCAATATTCAATATAGAAATAAATACAGTAGATGGCTTATGTTTAAATTAATCCTCTGCATTCTTAAAATCCAAAACTATATTTGAATCATACTCCACCTTTTTTTTTCTTATCATGAAAATGTTTTCAACTCTTTTTTTTTTTTTTTTCTAAAAAGGATGGTTCAAGTTTGGGATTAATCAAATTCGCTTTTAGATGAGTTTATTATAAAGACAAAAATGAGGTATAATAATAATAATAATAATAATAATAATAACATGAGAAAATGTTGAGAGTAGAAATGAGTGAAACTTTGAAATAAGATTTGTCACAACTGATTATGTTGTTTTATTTGGCTGAGTACCCTTCAGGAAGGAGGGTGGATTTTCTCTCCTCTTTCTCTAGAGATGGATTCTTAATGCATTTAGGTCTTCGAGTGATCCCCTATTAAGATAATTCCATATCCAGCTGATAACTTGATTATGCACAGACTGAATGAAGAACACACACACACACACACACACACACACACACATATATATATATATGTAATACATTGAGTATATACACACTGTATATAGTATCTAAAAGTAGTTAAAAAGGGACATATGTTAAGTATTAAAAATTTGTATACATATAAATATATGTGAGTGTGTGTGTGCGTGTATCTATATATATATATATATAAATGTGTGTATATACGTGTGTGTATGAATACCTGATATACACGTGTATATATATATATATATATATATACCTTCCAATGAAGAGGTGCAAACAGTCCTGAAAATTCAACAAAATAAAACGAAACTTAACATTAAAAAACTGAGTTTCTTATATTTTCTACCTAATGCCTAATGCTAAATCCCAAACGATATATATTATAAACAGAAATATATATAAATGCATATAAATACATATATATATATATATATATATATATATATATATATATATACATGTCTTTGGGTCTATGTATCTATATGTGTACATGTATAGGCATTATGCACATGTGTTTATATATATATATATATATATATATATATATGCATCAAATTCTCTTTTAAACATGTTTTTTTCCAATATGACTGACAAAGAATGTTTATTCAATTTTAAAAAAATGTTTCTTGCCTTGATTCAGATGTCCTTTCTTTCTTTCTGTTCTTCTTTTTCTCATATATTCCCACATCTCTCTTAAAACAACCATCTCTTTTATTTCAACATTTTTATTTCCATCCATTACACCTGTGCACATATCATCTTTCCTCCATCCAAATTACTTCAAAATGACAATTTGTTTTTTGAACTTTCAAAATAATGACACATTCTATTCACTATTCTGAAAATTGTTTGACTTTCAAATTTCAGAACAAATTTTCAGCAGAAAACTTTCTCGCAGAAAATTAAAAAGTAACTTTTTATATTTGTTTAATTTTTTTTTTAAGATGGTTAACTTTATATATATTTTTTTATTTTTCTTATTGTTATGTTTGTTTTTCTTTTTGTTTTATTGTTTTTTAACATTCAATTTTTTTTTAATTTAAAAAAAAATACAATTTTTTTGCTGGTTCACACACACAAATCTTCAAAGATCTTTTGAGAGTTTTTTATTTTCATTTTTTAATATTTTTTTAAGATGGTTAAATTTATATATAATTTTAATTTTTTTTTCTTATTTTATTGTGCTTTTTATTTTATTTTTGTTTTGTTGTTTTCAAAACATTCAATTTTTTTTTTTAATTTAAAAATTTTTTTTACTGGTTCACACACAGAAATCTTCAAAGATCTTTAAGAGTTTTTTTTGTTATTTTCTTTTTTTTTTTTTTTTTTTTTTTCACTCTATTTTCTGCAATCACTAATGATGAAAAAATGTATTTTTTTGTTTTTGTTTTTGATTTTCCTTTTTTTTTAAAGTTTTAATGTCAACATTTCTCAACATCTTGATTCATTAACTATCTCAAATGCTGATTCATCTCTGTATACATTTCTACCTGAGGACTTATGACACCTTGGAATTTTCCAGAATGATTGGTTGTTACATGGAATGAACACTGAGGAAATGAAGATTTCAAAAATGGAAATGATTAAACATGAATTGATGACAATTCTTCAGAAATTTAGTTCCAATTTTAATTAAGCACTGTTCTAATTTCCAAGATAATTTTTTTTGCTTTCATTAATTTCCTTTAATACACTTGTGAAAAGATTTTTACCAAAGATGATTTTTGGTAATAATTCCAGTAATGCAGTCATTATCACTTGCTTTCTTCAGGAAATGAATGTTTGCTGCTATTAATATTGTTAGAATTTTAATTTCTTGGAGAAAAATGTTTAATCTTAGAGGATTTATAGCTATTACACTATGTAACACAAATTTTGTTCCTCGCTCTGTCAGTGAGATGTTTAGAATATGTTGACTGTACCCCCACACCCCAAAAAGAGGTATCCTGTTTATAAAACTAAACTGTAGTGGGGAGTCCCCATGGCATAATGGGTAACGTGCTAGACTGTGACATCATAGTGAGTTCAAATTCGAGTTGTGCTATTGTATTCACTTGGGAAAGGTATGGAACCCTTCATCCTCCCCTAGCTATGTGTTAAATAGTACCACTATTGTTCTTCTACAATAACAATTTTGGCATTAAATAAACTATGGAATGGAGGTTGTATTATTTTAATTTTTTGGACTATTGTCTTCATCTTTATTGTTATTTACACAACGTTTCGGCTGGTGTGCTCTCTGGCTTTGTTCAGGTGTTCTTGTCAAACTCAGGAACTTCTTGTCAAACTTGGAGGCTTTCATGTCATGATCGGGAGCCTTCACAAACCTTTGATATGCCATGAAACAAAGCCAAACTGAATCTGGTGGTGAGGCTTTAGCTTTGGTGATTTGGGGTGTGGGGTACCCCTTCATTGCCATTACTCCCCGGTCCATTCTGACCCTAAGTAATAGTACCTGTTAGTGATTCATCTAAATAGATATCTTTTAGAAAAATTATTTTCATCTTTTATTTTCATTAAAACATTTTACCCATCATATTTTTTGAAGGTGTCCTGAGTATGAAGTTAAACTGCATCTAATGGTAAAGTTCCAATTTTGAAGTCTGAAGTCCCCCTTCATTGCCATTACTCCCAGGTCCACTCTTACCTACAGTGGTAGTACCTGTTAGAGTTCCATCTATAGGTTAAATAGATTAAAAAATGTGTTTAAAAAAAGACTTGAATACCCAACAAGAATGAATAAAACAAACCGTCTTCAGTATGAAATAACCAAATAAGGGTTGACATACCATAAATAACCTTCTTTGAAAATCTTTGTCCTTATTGTTGATGTTTTTACATTAGTAGTATTAATAACATCTAGTTAATTATTGTCATTTATTTTTATACTAGCTTAAAAGTCACTCTAGAGCAGCAATTAAGTTAGCTCCTGAGGGCTCTTGATTGAGCCTTCAACCAAACAATGACACTTCATAAATATTAAATCCATTCCAAGTTATAAAAATTATTGGACAAAAAGAATTGTTGCAAAATATAATGTAAAAAGTTGCCGAAAAACAATCACATTTATCTAAATTTGGGAATCCCAAATTTTAGGATTGCGGGTTGGATTCAGTCCAGAATGTTTTTAATTTGCTCATGGAGTTGACCTGATTCCAAAATGGTATGATATGTTGGGCTATGTCCTCTGTGAGTAAAGTTTAAAAAATGTGACCCAATCATTTATTATCAGATATTAAGAATTTTCAACCACAATCATTAATATTTAAATTTTATATTATTATCCTGCAATTCACTTGAATTCTATAGCAACAAGACCAAAAAAAAATATTTTCAGTATTTTTCCAATTTTTCCTCTAATCATTTTCATCTTTGGTTTTGAAAACATTTTCTTTAGCCACCCTCAAGGAAAATAAAGCCTTCTTCTTCCTTGAGAATATCTCAGTTGAAATGTTGTTAAAAACAGTCGCCATGAAGATAATAGCGTGAAAAATAACAGAATAAAGTCAATTGGCTTGGAAAACATTTAATCTCAGAATGCAATTTCCAACTTTAATTTATTCTGAAAGTTTTTTTTTAAGATTGTGTAAAAATATTTGAATATCCTTTTTACGTGTAAAATAAAATGAACAAATTTGTTGATGACATCATGACTATTTGACATTAAATTTTAATCAAGTGTTTAATTAACTTTTTTTTTTAAAAATATGAATACATTTAGTTTTACATTATTAAAATATTTTGTTTTTGTTTTTTTCTTCTGGTTAACACTAAGAAATTATCGATGAGTTTTCCATTTTTTTTTTTAAGGATTGTCCCAAAGGCTGTAATTATGATTAGTATCACTGTCATGTTTCATAATTTATTCAGCTCTCTGGTAATATCCTGGTATTTATCGAATATTTTGGGTTTTTTGCTTTTACTCTGCTGGAACTAGTTGACGAGTTATTTTCTTTTAATTAGCTAAAATTAGATGTTGTCTTCTGATTGATCCATATCCATTTGTATTTTAAAATCCCAGATAATTCTGTGCCATTATCCAGGACAGATTCCAGTTTGTGCATATATATATATATATATATAATGTGTGTGTGTGTCTCTCTCTCTATTTACCCAACCCTGCTGCATAAGCAGATGTGATACAAAGTCAATTTTTAAGCATAATTTAACAGAGTAGAATTCAAATTCAAGTTAAATTAAGAGTTTTCCTTCTCCTAGATTGGTTGCCTTACCAAGGTTAAAGAGCCCAGTTGCCCTATTATTTATCCATAGCTGGAGGTAGAATAGTTGGTTGCATACCTTTCCCAATGGTATTAGTACTATGGGAAATGTAAACAGCCTTGTCCAGGATTTGAACTGTGATCACAGTGTCCAATTCCTACAATGATAACCATTACACCTCTAGTGTATTGAACTCATGTATATATGTCTGTATTTGCACAATTCTGAATGGATCACCTATTTAGTCTAATTTTCCTCTTCTTAGCTTGTTCCTTAATGTATATATTTAAACAAAACTTACAACGGAATGGAGGGTGGGAATTACCCATAGTGTTGTAGCTAACATGCTAGACTGCAATATTGTTATGAATTCAAACACCAAGCATGCTATTACATTCACATTCGGAATAATACCACTGGGAATGGTATGAACCCTCTTATCCACCACCACCCTCAGCTATAGGTTGAATTGTACAACTACTGTTCTTCTTCAAGTATGGTTTTGGCATTAGAAAATCCACACTCATTGATCTACCATTAAACAAAAAATTAAACCAAACCAACACTTCCATCTGAGGTAGGCTCAACTATGGCTTAAATAGTACCACTACTGTTATCCTACAAGGATGGCTTTAGGATTAAATAACCCATGAAAATTGATATGTCATTATCCAGGACAGATTGTTTAATGAAACAAAGAAACCAAAGTTAGGATTTGACATAAGGTCAGTTTTCTCCTAGACTTCTTGCTGAACCAAGACTAAAGAAACCAGTCAGTTTACTATTTACCTGCCCTGTCGGCTGCAGCATTAGAATGCACCGACTGCACCTCTGCAGAGGGGTAAGACTCCCCCAAATGGGGCCACCTGTTGGCCGTGCATGGCGACCCATGATGCTTAAGGACAGAGTCTTGGTTGATGAGCAGTCCATGACCTGCAACACTCCACTTAAACCCTTACTTAGGCTAGACGGGCGGTTGAGAGGGCCCCCTCTGATCAATCGGCTGGTCACGTCAAGCCCTAGCACCTATATAATTCCCCAACCCTATTGCCCTGATGGCAACCCTCAACCGATTTTATCATATGGGTGCTAGAAGGTGGTGGCTGAGGGTCTACATGTTCTGGGAATGACGTTAAACTCTATCTGATGGTGAGGTTCAAGTTTTGGAGGTTTGGGGAATGTGGGGCACCCCTTCATCATCATTGCTCCCTGGTCACTCTAACCTGGTGTGTTAGTACCTGTTAGGGTTCCATCTATGGGTTAAATGTGCTTATAAAAAAATAATTGAGTATCCATTAAGGATGAATTTATTTGAAAACTTTGTCGGCATTAAATGACCCATTGAGTTTAGTATGCCATAAAAAAAACAAACCAAACCTATAAGGATAACCATTACACTAAGTGTGCCAGTGTATTTAATGTAGTTTAAAATCATTTTAAACATTATCTCCAACTGATCTATTTAACTTCACAGGTATTATCACAGAGTAGACCTGTGAGTAATACAACAAAGGAGTGACTCTATCCCCACCAAACCAAACAAAATGAAGTTAATGAAAATTATTTATACCAATTTGAAGATATTAAGAACTTAGAAACTATTATAAAAATGACTTGTTTCAGCATTAAACGAGCCAAAAAGGATTGATATGCCATAAAACAAACAAACATACCAAACCAAACCATCTATAGCTCCAAAACTCCAGAACTAGAGCCTCACCGGTAGGTAAACTTTAGTGCCATAACCAGGCCATCAAGGGATGAGATTATGTTAAAAAAATAAATGTTTGTATAAAGTAAATGTTTTTGCTTATCATTAGGGTGAAGACTTATTGATGTATATGTATAATATATGTATATAAGTAAATCAATAACTCCACAGTTATAAAAAAATGAAGATAAAAAAACACAACATTTATCTTACACCCAAAATATTTACTTTTCAATATAATCGCATTCCTTGTCAATCCACTTAATTCGGTGATAAATATTAATCACATATATCCTATATTATACAGACAAATTTCAGCTAATAATTACATGTCAGGCTATGAATTTATTGATTCACTATCATAGAACAGTGCACATAAATTCATATATCTCTAATCTATACAATCCTGTATACATACATTAATACATACTCATATAAAAGCAAATATAAAATATTAAAACACGCAAAGTTTTCCTACTACTTATGTTTTCCAAATGTTGTTCCTTAAGTAGACAACAAAATGATTGGAATTGTCGGTTTAGCTCAATCGGTAGAGCACCTGACTAGGAATTGCAAGGTTCCGGGTTTGGTACCAGACCCTGTAAACTTAGCACACGAGTAGCACAGATTGTGAAATCTGATCTGTACCTTAAAGTGGGGAGCTAAAGGTAGGTGTCGTGTTCCTCTTCAGCAAAAATAATTACCCTGGTCTAGCGCTAGCAAAAAGGAGATAGACTCACTTGCGGTCCAACTGAAACTGACAATAAGTCGCCACTACACCAATTTTACTTTATTTGCTTGAGGACATGAAACTATCATTAACTAACTTAAAAGCTGCCCATGATTGTTTTGTTTTTTTTCCTAAATTTATTTTAAAGTTATAAAATTTATTATCATACAAAAAAATTTGCTGCAAACAATCAGTGAAAACAATTGCAATAATCAAAATTTGGGAATCCACAATTTCAGGGTTGTGGTCTGGATTTGGCCTGAAATATTTTTTTCACTGAGTCCATGTGATTCCAAAATGGTATATGTTGGGCTATGGCCTCTAAGTTGAAAAAATATGACATCTTAACATTCGCATTTATTATTAGAAATGTAACACAACTAAGAAGATGAGATCCTAATTCCTTTTACTCTGCATTTGACAATTTTTTATCAAATGATTTTTAAACAATTGTTTATTCTCATTTGTTTATATATATATATATATATATATATATATATAATATGTGTTTGTGTAAGGGTGGTGGACATATAAAGTCAATGGTGCTTGTGTATGTAATTTTCAAACTTGGTTTAAAAATCGCATAGACAAGAAACAGTTACCAAGCACCATGGACTTTGTCTTTACTACCCTAACCTAGGTATACATGCTCTATCAATGATATTGAGCACACTTATATATATATATATATATATATATATATATATATATAGTAAAATAAACAAATTATTATGAAAATGTTTTTCTTTAAATAAGAAAAGTGCTCAAATATTGGGCAGTAGAGCAGGATAAATCCTAAAATAAATGTGTTTCATCTCCTTCATGTCTTACATGTCTTCATGTCTTTACAATGTAGATGAAATATGAACTGGTCTAATAATTTCAGAGGCTTGCCATCCAGTGCAGAGATGTCTCCATCTTGTTTAAAACACAAGAACTGTTTCATCTGAGGTCACATAGAGGCCAATGGCTCTATTTAAACCATAGCTGGCACAAAAAAATATCTAAATATTATTAGATGAGCATTACATAATGATGTAATAATTAACAAGCTAGTCTCACAAATCCACTCATAGTGAGTTCGATTCTCACTGGGTGTCTCATACTACTGGCTTTGTACCAAACTATGATATCAGATGATTTATCCATCAATCTGCCTGTATCTATTTTCTATCTTTTAATTTTCACCTTTTAAATGATTTAAGACTTTATCTGTTCATATATATTTATCAGTCTGTCTCTCTGTCTATCTTTATCTAGATGTCTAATATTTGTCTGTTGTCTGTCTATTTATATCTACTTCATTCTGTCCATTTCCATCTATATGTCAAATGATTTAAAACTCTTCATTTATATCTATTAATCTTTCTCTTCCTTTCCATCTGTCTATCTATTTATCCATCCATCTATCATAGATTTTTGCACACTATTTACTTGCTCAATCCATAGATAAGATAAATGATTAATTGTTTAAGGTATAAGTGTTACATAATGAATAGGTATAACTATCATTTATAGCAAGTAGTGTAGTGTAGGGTAGTTTAGAAAATAAAGCTAAGTTCATAGTTTGATTGACAAAGCATCATCTCAGGTTCATCTGGAATGGGGCTCTCATTGGCCAAGGGAGTCATAAGATCAGGTAATGCTGAAAAAGTAGAATGATAAGTTAGTGAGTTGAGTAGGTAGCCCTGGTGGGTAGATGTGTCCTTCTCCTTGAGTGCATGCAGCAAAGAATTATCAGAATTTGGGGTAATAAGTGTATAGTCTCTGTATTGTCTCAATGATTAAAGAACAAAGGAAGAATGCAAAGAGAGACAACCTTCAGCAAAAGAAAGAAGATGTCCATCATGATACAAAGAAGATGTCCATCATGATACAAAGAAGATGTCCATCATGATACAAAGAAGTTGTCCATCATGATACAAAGAAGGTGTCCATCATGATACAAAGAAGTTGTCCATCATGATACAAAGAAGATGTCCATCATGATACAAAGAAGGTGTCCATCATGATACAAAGAAGTTGTCCATCATGATACAAAGAAGTTGTCCATCATGATACAAAGAAGTTGTCCATCATGATACAAAGAAGATGTCCCTCATGATACAAAGAAGGTGTCCCTCATGATACAAAGAAGATGTCCATCATGATACAAAGAAGTTGTCCATCATGATACAAAGATGATGTCCATCATGATACAAAGAAGATACCCAGCCCAAAAGAAAAGAAACACATCACAGACAAAATGTGACTTAAGGTCAATTTTTAAGCAGTTTTTAACCAATTTGAATTTAGAATTTTCCTTCTCCTAGGCCAATTGATATACCAAGGTTAAAGAACCCCATCTGCCCTACTACTTACCCTTAGCTGGGGAGAGACTAGATAGATTCATACCTTTTGCAAGCCCTAAAGCATTAGCTCAAAGTGAAATGCATACAAGCTCATCCAGGATTTGAACTCAGAATGTCAAGTTATTTCTTAAGATAATAACCATTATGACACAGACCTTCACAAATATCGATTATGATTATATCTAAGCCAATTTTTTTTCTCTTAGACCGATTGACATACCAAATTTAAAGAGCTCTGTCTTTCCTATTTACCCATAACAAGAGAGAGAATACTTGTATACATACTTTACCCAAGGGTATGAGTGAATTTAAATGCAACCAGTTACATCCAGGATTTGAACTCAAGTCTCTAAGTCTATTTCCTGAGTGTCCGCAATAGATAACTGGTTAGTAGATTAAGCCTTTCTCAATTTTTATTCACTGGAAAATAATTAATATGTAAAGAGTTTAATCCTGGATTTGAACTCTGGTCTCCAAATCCATTTCCTAAGATAATAATCATTACAAGGTGCTTCCACAAATATTGATAATGTTACACACTGAGTGTCCGCTATACATAACTGGTTATAGACTAAACTTTTTCAATTTTTATTCACTGAAAAATAATATGCAAACAGTTCCTTCCAGGATTTGAACTCAGGTCTCCAAGTCCATTTGCTAAGATACTAATCATTATAAGGATGTTCCACTAATCTTGATGATGTTACACACTGAGTGTCCCCTATAGATAACTGGTTAGTAGACAACATTTTTCTCAATTTTTATTCACTGAAAAATAATCAATACTGTTGCTGATTTCACCTACAGAATTCTTTTTGAATAGAACTTTGATAAACATAAAATTCTTTCAAGAGAAGAAAAAGACAGAAATTCTTAGAATCACATAATGGTCAGTTGTGTTGAAATTGTGAATTATGAGACGACTGTGATTGTAGTGGTCAGATTCAGGACACTGATATGGGATAAATTTTCAATTCCTCTCTGAATTAGGAGTGGACGAACAGTCACACTCACATTATGAACATTTGATTTGAAAGTGATGAGACATTTTGTCAAAGAAAGATCTTTTACTAACAAAAAGAATTAACATAAATGTTTCGTCGATCAATGAAGATAAAAATAAAGATGTGTGATTCATATAAAAGTGAATGTTCTACTGGCACAATAATGATCATGAATCAAATTGTTAAATAAAAGAAGAAAGATTGTAGGAATTGGAGAAAGTCACTCATAAATGTCTTGACCAGTTGAACAGAAAAGTGACTAATGTAGCCAGAATCTTTTGAGACTTACTGACCACTACTGGTTGCTTTAATTGTAAAAGATTTCTTCTCTCTTTTATTGACCATTTGGTTTTCTTATTTGACTATTATTGACTTAACATATTTGAATCGATGATCAAAGTAAAACAACAGTAGATTAAACAAAAATGTCACCAATGGAATGGTAATCTTGTGTGACTTGTTGACCACAGCCAGTGGTGTATCTATGGAAAATGGCGCCTATGGCAAACACTGAAATTGGACCCCTGTCTAAACATATGAGACTCATTTTTTTTTTTTATAACTTTACCATAAGATCAGCTCAATGTTCTAACCATAAAATGGCCTGAAATAAAGAACACTTTTATATTTCACAGACCTTGCACAAAATTCTAGACTCCCTCCTAATTTACACTAATGAATGGTCCTACTGCCAATACCTCTCAGTGGTGTCCCCAAGCATAGGCCACTGACCACTGCAATTGCAAGAAACCTTTTATTTCTTTTATCAACTATTTAGCTATTATTAACTCTCAGTGGTGTCTCCTTTTAGTGTTGGCCAGGGTACATGCCCTACCTGCCATACCATAGATATGCCACTGATGACAGTTGTCGGTTTCAATTATTTGATTATTATTAACTTTCTGCAGCCCAACCCCAGAGCATTATATTTGTTCTCCCTTTTATCAACCATTCTTATTTGACTATTATTAACTTGACATATTTAAATCTGTGATCAAAATATTACAACAGTTGTAATAAATCTAGATGTAATCTTGAGACACATACTAGTAAGTACTGGGTGTTTCAATTGCAAAAGACATGCTCTCTCTCTCTCTCTCTCTCTCTCTCTCTCTTCTCTCTCTCCTCCTTTTATCAACTATTTGTTTTTTTACTTGATTATTATTGATTTATCATAGTTAAATAATTTATTTGAGACCGTACTTCCACCAACAACAAATAAATAATAGAATCACTCTTTTCCTCCAAAACTTACCTTGTGTCACATCCTGTTCATGGTGGAGGGTATTGGGTAGATACATATTTGACACAGTCCTTTGACAATCTTACAGGTTATGGGGAAACATCCAGCTGCCCTCATCAATGTATTACGGTCAAGTCACACTGAAAGGACTGGTTCCCATGAGATCAGCAAAGTTAAGTAGCCATGAGCCTGTATAATATTTAATTGGATGACCACTTATACAACAGTAGGTACTGTAAGAAATCGGCTGGTCACGTCAAGCCCTGGCACCTATATGATTTTCCCAACCCTATTGCCCTTATGGCAAGCCCCAACCCCTTTTTATCATATGGGTGCTAGAAGGCAGTGGCTGCGGGTCTACATGTCCTGGGAATGACGTTAAACTCTATCTGATGGTGAGGTTCCAGTTTTGGAGGTTTGGGGAATGTGGAGCACCCCTTCATCACCATTGCTCCCTGGTCCACTCTGATCCGGAGTGGTAGTACCTGTTAGGGTCCCATCTATGGGTTAAATAGAAAAATGTATTTATAAAAAAATTGTATTATTCATTAAGAATTGATTTATTTCAAAACTTTATTGGCATTAAATGAATCACTGAGGTTGATATGCCCTAAAATCAAACACACCAGTAGGTACTGTAAGAAACCAGAGTCCTTTGTTTAGCAAAAATGACTCAATTAAATGACCCTCAAAATGGTTGATATGCCATAAAATAAAATGACCAACCTTATCATGATGTTGCACTAAACCAGTGGTCTATTCTGTGGTCTTGTTCATAGATTGAACTCCTAACTCCAGATAATGAAACTTACACTTTGAATCATCATATCTTAGTCACATATGTTGTGCATGTATAATTACAAGTGTCAAATGTCACATTGCAGCAAAAATGTTGCAGTTTATTTAACAGAGAAAGACATTTCAGAAATGATGATGTCACCAATTGTCAACCAATCAAAATGAAGCAATGATGCTTCATTGAAATGATGAAGCAAGAGAAACAATTAATGAAAGGAAATGAAATGAAAAGAATAAAAGTGAGGAATGTCAGAATTGTAGAAAAACTGAAAGAGGGAAGTCAATGGACAATGTTTTCTTTTCATAAATTCACATCTAGAGGAAAAAATAGATTAACAAATTGAAATGATATCCATTCTAACAGAGAAATGATAGATGCAAAGATAAATTTCCATGAGCTGATCAAAGTCAGTAGGGCCTTTTTTTTTTCTTATAGTTTTGTTTTTTATTTCCTAAATTGACTTGCAAGATGACGAAAATATCATCTACAAAGATAATAGTCTGAATGACAGATCAAGGAAAAAAGCAATGATTCTAACAGACATTGAAAAAAGTTTTGGGAAACAAAGCAAAAAAAAACATGGAGGATAACTGTCTAAGAGGCTCAAAAGTGTACATGATAGCTCAAGTCCTAAAAACAGTGTGGGGGAGGGGCATAACGAAAGAATAATTATACTTTTAAAGCGTTTACACTTAAATGAGTTTTGTTACTTCTTAAAGCAGTTTTTATTGCTCATGATAATTGTACATATGTCAAGGGAATATGTATCAGAGTTTGCCTTCATAAAAAATAATTTCTATATCTTGAATATAATGTTTGGAAAAAAAAAAAAAATGAGCCTACAAAAATAAAAATGGAGGCAGAAGAATTGATGGGAACATATAAAAACATTAATTTTGTGAAATCAACTTCTGTTATGCACTTTCTTCTTCTCCTTTTTCTCCTATATCTTTTTCTTTCCTTCTTCTCCTTTTGTTTCTTCTCCTTCGTCATTTTCTTCAATCTCTTTCTGTTTCACTCTCATCTTTTTCTATTTTGTTTTGTTTATGTTTTTTATTTCATTTTTGTTATTTTTTGTATTTATATTTCTTTTGCTATTATTTTTTATTCTATTTTTATTATTAATATTTTTGTATGTATATCTATTTTATTTTTTTATTTTTGAGGGGCTGGGGTGGATGGACTGTTGTTGTGGTTGCATTTATTCAATCTTGGGGTCTTCCAACCCACCCTAGTATATGTATTATTTATTGTTATTTATCATTGTTTCTTTTTTGTTGTTCTGTTCCTATCACCAATGCACAGACTTGATCAAAGTTCTCATCAACCATCCTGTTTTGATAATTCAAAGCTGATATATGTCTGAAAGGAGAAAGAGAAAATAAAGAGGAGCAATTAATAAAAATATAATGACTAACACAAACAATAAAATTCACAAGATGAAAATATAAAAAAGAAGAAAAAGAAGTTAGAACAATATTCTTCTTTTCTTCTTTTCTTTTTTTATTATCATTCTTCTTTCTTATCTTCATTATTATTATTTATTTCATACATTTGTATATTCATTCCAGAGGTTTGATAGTGGACCAACCAACAAAGACTTACATTTATCAGCTCTGTGCTGGTACTGGATGCTGTGAGGAGGAGTTGCTAGGAGCAATGATCAATAGGGAGGGGGGACAAGGGAGAGTCATGGGATTTTTAAATAGATCTATTTGACCCATAGATGGGACTAATAGGTACTACCACTCAAAGTCAGAGTGGACCTGAGAGTAATGGCAATGAAAAGGGTACACCATACTTTCCAGTTCTCCAGAACTGGAGCCTCATTATCAGATACAATTTAGTGTTAAAACCAAAACACACCTGAAAAATAAAATATTTGGTCTCTTCATTGCTATTATATATATGTAGGTGTGTGTGGTGTAATGGTTACTGTTGTAGGAAATGGACATGATGAGACAATTTCAAATCCTGAAGAGACTGTTTGCATTTCACTTTGTGCTAATACCCTTGGGAGAGGTATGAATCCAACTATTCTCCCTCCAGTTATGGGTAAATAGTAGGGAAGACTGGGCTCTTTAGCCTTGGTATGATATCCAGTCTAGAAGGAAATCTGAATTCAAACCTGATAAACTCTGCTTAAGAAATTGACCTTGTGTCACACCCTGCTTACACATCAATGTGCTACATGTGGGATTTACCTCTACAGCTTGGAGCACAGCTTTGGAATCCCTGGTTTTAGTTTTACCTGATCTTGCCTGATTGTCGAGATTCTTGTAGCCTGAGCAAAATTTCTTGACAATCTGGACACTGTACTGTGATATACTGCACCTTCACCTTTCTTTGCTATTCTTTACTTGGGTGAGTCAAAGGTTTTGCAATATTTTGGGAAAGTGTGATACAATTTAGCAGCTCCAGATCTTTTTGCTAAGGTTGTGAAGGTGACTATTGCCCAATTACTACTCACCAGATTTGTCTCTATGACTTTGTAATCCAGTTTTAGGTTTACTTAACCTTGCCTGATTGTCAAGGTTCTTGCAGCCTGAGCAAAATCTGCACCATAACCTTTCCCACCACAGTTCTTGTTAGTTTCCATTTTGAACTTGTAAAGCACAATTTCCCGATTATTATTACAGATTACTCCATTTGAAATAGAGCCCTGTTGGCTGGGGCTCTATAATACACCAACTACTCCTCTGCAGTGGAGCCACCTGTTGGCCGTGGGTGGTGACCTGTGATGCTTAAAGATGGAACCCTGGTGGCTGAGCAGTCCATGACATTTAACACTCCACTTTGGCCTCTACTTAGTCTAGATAAGCAGTCAGTTGGTTGGTCACATCAAACCTTAGCATCTATATGATTATCCCAACCCTTTTATATCAAATATGTGCTAGAAGGCTTTGGCTGAGGGTCTTAGTGTCCTGGGTATGATGTTAAACTGCTTTAAATAATGGTGAAGTTCCCAGTGGAGCTAAGGTAAATTTGAAGTACCCCTTCATCACCATTATCCCAGGTCAACTCTGACCTGGAGTGGTAGTACCTGTTAGTCCCATCTATGAGTTACATAGAAAAAACGAGTTTAAAAAAATTGAATCTAAAAAATTTTTTCAATACCAATCAAGAACGAATGAAACAAAATATCTCCAGCATAAAATAATCCAACAAGGGTTGACATGACATAAAATCCAATCAACCAACCATTTGTGATAGGATTTTAATGTATGCAAAATGCATGGTTATCTTATTTTCACTTCAAAAAAGAATACTGTGAATTCAATTTGGGCATCCACAAATATCTGGAATGAAATTCACACACAGTGAAGCAATGCACAACCTGTCAGAGCACCAATTACCACAGAACTACCAATCACAGCAGATACCTTCCATGGCTTAAACTGCTCCTGCCATGTGATATGCATGTCACAAACTAGCATATACCAAAATATTGCAAAACTTTTAACTCACCCTAATATATGTAAAGTCTGCAGAGTGGTTTATTGTCAGTATCAGTCAAACAGTGTGTGAGTTTCCTAGAGCTAGACTAGGGAGATTGTTTTTCCTAAGGTGGAGCACTGCACCTACTGTCAGAAACCAGATGCTTTACCGCACAGATCAGATTACCCAATCTGTACTACTTCTGTGCTGAGTTATAATGTATAAAGAAAAATAATGAATTTAATTATTTCAAATTTTTATTAAAGATTTTGAATAAGGATTTTCTTTCCCAATATTCTGTTTTTCAAGGACTAATAAAAACATTAGATTCTTAATAAGTCTTAAGAAATATTTGATTTAATCAACTCATTATAATTATTTGAAGATTTACTAGTGCATTTAATTAAAGAAATTATACATGTATTTTATTAGGGTGAGTCAAATGTTTTGCAATATTTTGGTAGCATGAGGCACAATTGAGCAGTTTTTGCTGAGGTCATTAAGGTGACAAACCACACTGGACTATGAGATACCAAGCTTGCCTGATACTCTCTAAGTGCTACACAGATTTGGAATCCACAGTTTTAGGCCTACCTGCAATTGTCTTATTTTTTAGATTCTTGCAACCCAAGTAAAATGTCTTGAACCATCTGGTTACTGTACTGTAATCAACTCCAGCCTTCTTCAGCTATTTCAGAAATAGCTGAAGAAGGCTGGAGGGCACAACGTCCAAAAAAGTTGTTTCAAATAACAATAAAGATGAGGACAATAGTCCAAAATAATCCAAATAACACTAATAATCAAGCCTCATTTTAAAAATTCAGAGAAATAAAATTTTATTAATACCTGCATAAAATAACCCAACAAGGGTTGACCTGTCGTAAAATCCAACCAACCACCAACCATTTGTGATAGGATTTTAATGTATGCAGAATGCATGGTTATCTTATTTTCATTTCAAAAAAGAATACTAAGTGAATTCAATTTGGGCATCCAGGAATGTCTAGAATGAAATTCACACACAGTGAAGCAATGCACAACCTGTCAGAGCACCAACTACCACAGAACTACCAACCACAACAGATACCTTCCATGGCTTAAACTGCTCCTGCCATGTGATATGCATGCCATAGACTAGCATGTACCAAAATATTGCAAAACTTTTAACTCACCCTAATATATGTAAAGTCTACAGAGTGGTTTATTGTCAGCCAAACAGTGTGTGAGTTTACCCCTACTTTTACTAGAGCTAGACTAGGGAGATTGTTTTTCTAAGGTGGAGCACTGCACCTACTGTCAGAAACCAGATGCTTTACCGCACAGATCAGATTACCCAAGCTGTATTACTTATACACCGAGTTGGTGAGGACTGGTATAAAATCCAGAACCTTGCAATTCCTGGCTGAATGCTCTACTGACTGAGCTAAATTGAACTAGCAGAAAAATAATTACAGCAGCTAGTAACAGCAATTGCAACATACAGATAAACAGAAAAGCAACAAAAACTAGAAAGCAGAAGTGAGAGAAAAACAAAAAAATTAATAACCATCAAGAATGAACAAAAACAAAATGTCTTCAGCATAAAATAACCCAACAAGTGTTGACATGCCCAGAAATCCAACCAATCAACCAACACCAGCCAGGTACCTTTCACAACCTGAACTGCTTTGGTCACATGATATATCTGCCAAAAACTAGCATGTACCAAAATATTGCAAAACTTTTGACTCGTCTTGTATTATATCATCTCTTTCTGGAGATGAGATATTACTACCTAGCTATGTGAACAATCTGCTATAAACTAGCATGTATCAAAATATTGCAAAACTTTTGACTCGCCCTGGTATTATATCATCTCTTTCTGTAGATGAGATATTACTACTAGGTATGTGAACAATGTGCTATAAACTAGCATGTACCAAAATATTGCAAAACTTTTGACTGGTATTGTATCATCTCTTTCTGTAGATGAGATATTACTACCTAGGTATGTGAACAATGTGCTATAAACTAGCATGTATCAAAATATTGCAAACTTTTGACTCGCCCTGGTATTATATCATCTCTTTCTGTAGATGAGATATTACTACCTAGGTATGTGAACAATGTGCTATAAACTAGCATGTATCAAAATATTGCAAAACTTTTTTGACTCGCCCTGGTATTATATCATCTCTTTCTGTAGATGAGATATTACTACCTAGGTATGTGAACAATGTGCTATAAACTAGCATGTACCAAAATATTGCAAAACTTTGACTCGCCCTGGTATTATATCATCTCTTTCTGTAGATGAAATATTACTACCTAGGTATGTGAACAATGTGCATAAATTAGCATGTATCAAAATATTGCAAACTTTGACTCGCCTGTATATATTCATCTCTTTCTGTAGATGAGATATTACTACCTAGGTATGTGAACAATGTGCTATAAAACTAGCATGTACCAAAATATTGCAAAACTTTTGACTCGCCTTAGTATTATATCATCTCTTTCTGTAGATGAGATATTACTACCTAGGTATTGAACAATGTCTATAACTAGCATGTACCAAAATATTGTGACTCGCCCAGATATTACTACCTAGGTATGTGAACAATGTGCTATAAACTAGCATGTACAAAATATTGCAAACTTTTGACTTGCCCTAGTATTATATCATCTCTTTCTGTAGATGAGATATTACTACCTAGGTATGTGAACAATGTGCTATAAACTAGCATGTACAAAATATTGCAAACTTTTGACTCGCCCTAGTATTATATCATCTCTTTCTGTAGATGAGATATTACTACCTAGGTATGTGAACAATGTGCTATAAACTAGCATGTACCAGATATTGCAAAACTTTTGACTCGCCCTGGTATTATATTCATCTCTTTCTGTAGATGAGATATTACTACCTAGGTATGTGAACAATGTGCTATAACTAGCATGTACCAAAATATTGCAAACTTTTGACTTCCCTAGTATTATATCATCTCTTTCTGTAGATGAGATATTACTACCTAGGTATGTGAACAATGTGCTATAAACTAGCATGTACCAAAATATTGCAAACTTTTGACTCACCCTAGTATTATATCATCTCTTTCTGTAGATGAGATATTACTACCTAGGTATGTGAACAATGTGCTATAAACTAGCATGTACCAAAATATTGCAAAACTTTTGACTCGCCCTGGTATTAATAATAAAACCAAAGTAAAATGATCATGATACATTATTTTTGAATAAAGAAAAAATACAAATAAAATGTAATAAACAAATCAGGTTGTTAAGATTCAATGATGATAATAATAAAAAGAATAGAAAAGAAAAAAGAGAAGAAGAAAAAATACATAGGAAAACATAAAGAAAAAAAATTGCTTGAGGAGTTGATTTTCAACATTAGACGATTTCTGTGATATTAACCCACTCAATGGAAAAACCAAATGAAGGGAAGTTTGCCCGAGGAAAACATTTCTTGTAAACATTGAAATACTGGCTGCCATAAAAGCCCTTAAAATATCTTGGAATTCAAACCATCAGTCTGCTAAGATAAACACACAGTGTTAACACATAATTCCATACACACACACACACATGAGTATATATACATATTTGTTCTAATACACACACACAACACATATATATATATACACATATATGTATATACATATAAATATTTGATCAAATACACACTCACGAATATAATATATATATATATATATATATATATATAGAGAGAGAGAGAGATTTGTTCTACACACACACACACATATATATATACATACACATATTTGTTCTAACACACACATATATACATACCTATTTGTTCTAATATACACACACATATAGATATTTTCCAATATACACACACACATATAGATATTTTCCAATATACACACACATATAGATATTTTCCAATATACACATACACTCATATATGTTCCAATATACACACACACATATAGATATGTTCCAATATACACACACACACATATAGATATGTTCCATATGCACACACACACATATATAGATATGTTCCAATATACACACACACACACATATAGATATGTTCCAATATACACACACACATATATAGATATGTTCCAATACACACACACACACACATATAGATATGTTCCAATATACACACACACACTCATATAGATATGTTCCAATATGCACACACACACACACACAACATATAGATATGTTCAATATACACACACATATAGATATGTTCCAATATACACACACACACATATAGATATGTTTCAATATACACACACACTCATATAGATATGTTCAATATACACACACACACTCATATAGATATGTTCCAATATACACACACATACATATAGATATGTTCCAATATACACACACACATACATATAGATATGTTCCATATACACACACACATACATATAGATATGTTCCAATATACACACACACATACATATAGATATGTTCCAATACACACACACACACACACACACACACACATATATAGATATGTTCCAATATACACACACACTCATAGATATATTCCAATATACACACACACACATATATACATATTTGTTCCATTATACATATATAGAGACATATGGATGTAATTTAAGTGTCTCTGTTTTTTTAATCTTTTTTTAATATATGTATATTATTTTTTTTGCATATTTCATATTGTTTGCTTATTATTGATTTTGTTTTAATATCCATTTCCTTCCAATTTCTTTATTTATCATTTGATTTGTGAATTTACTTATTTATCTATTTTTTCTCATGTGTATTTTTTACTAGATTAAAAAAAATAATGGTAATTAAAAAAAAATATTTATTCTTTAGATAACTTTTTTGTTCATCATCCATTATTTACCATTATTACCTATATATTTGGAATTTTCCATAATTTAGTTTGTTAGGTTTTTTTTTTTTTTTTTTTTTATTAATCTGCTTTTACCATTTTTTATTATGATTCTTTTTATGTTCTTCAGTAGAGCACCAGCCTAGTAATTGCAATGTCTCTGGTTTGATACCGGTCCTCACCAACTTAGCACATGAGTAGCACAGATTGAATAATCTGATCTGTGAAGTGAGGAGCTGACGTTAGGTGTGGTGCTCCCAGCTTAGAAAAAAAAGACAATCTCCCTGTTCTAGCACTAGTGAAAAGAGGATAGACTCACCTTGCTGCCTGGCTGATACCGACAATAGGCCACTCCGCCAACTTCACTTTTTAAAAAAATTATTAATTGTGCTCATTTATTCACTCATTACCCACTTGAGCTGCTCTTGTTTTTGTTCTTCTTTTTTTATGTAAGAAAAAAGCAAGCTTTATAAACGAGAATAAAAAGGGAGAGAGAAAATAAGCAAAGTTAGTGTAAAGAGAAAAGCAAGAGATGAATAAAGAGGTAAAAAAAAAACCTGTAAAAGATAAAGATCATATCAGGGTGAGAAAGATGAGATTATTTTAAATATTTTCTGTTTGCAGGTATAATGACTGTGAACAACAAGATCTTTATTGGATGATAATCGTCTAAGATCAAGGTATTATTTTTTCAAATATTTTTATGTTTTTCCTATTTTTGTAAAAAAAGCTGTTCATCTGATTTTTTTTTTTCACTTTTTTTCATTTCTTTTATTTTTTTTATTCTGTTTCTTTTTTTTTTCAATGTATATATGTTTGAGGCAAATGCTTTGTCACAAAGACGTTTCTGTTTAGTCACCATTTTGAAAAAAAAAAAAGGACAAAAATAAAACAAACAAAAAATGTATTTCTTATGTATTTATTCCACTTAATTTTATCACAATTTCGTAGCCTAGGGTTTGAATTTGATAAATCCAACTTCCTCCTATCCACCCACCTCACTTAGACAAAATTTATTTCCTATTTTCATGTTTGATACCTTGACACAACTGAATTCTGATTTTTTTTCACTCTCCCTCCCTTTTTTTTCTTTCTTTTTCAAAACAGGCAAATAAAACTTTGAATATATTTTGTTTCTTTTAAATAAATCAGTGTCGTCTAAGTCAACTAAAGAGCTAACCTTATAAAAAGGTTGTGAAAAGTTCTTGACCCAAAAGAAATACCTTTTTTATGATTAAATCTTTTTTTTTTTGAAAGGTTAAAAAAGAGTTGTGAAATGATATGCAAAATGGGTTGAAATTCAAGAGGAATACATGGCAAAAATTAAAGAATTAGAAAACTTAGATGATGTTCACTTTGGGTTTTTTTTTATTTTGCAGTAAATTTATTTTAGGTGTAAATTTGCCAGGAGTTGTATAAATAAACTTGTAATTAATGACTAATGTATGATAGGGCCATATATATATATATATATATATATATATATATATATAGGTGTTTGGATGATATCAAGTGATACTTTGATAGGATTCAACAAAAATTGAGAACCCAAATGCACATATAATGATTTGTGTTTATATATTTATATATAAAGAGTATTATAAATAGATAAATAAATAAATAATATTTTCTCAAGGTATATATATATATATATATATATATACATGCACAAGTAGGATGCAACCTAGGTCAATTTCTTAAGCAGAGTTTAACAGGTTTGAATTCAGTTTTCTTCTCCTAGACTGGTTGCCTAACCATGGCTAAAGATCCCAGTTCACCCTACTATTTATCCATAGCTGGAATGAGAATAGTTGGATGCATACCTTTCCCAAGTTTATTAGTACTATGTGAAATGCAAACAACCTTGTCCAGGGTCATATATTTATGGGTGCTTATATATATATATATATATTTCTGAAAATGTTGAAAGGTGATTTTTTTTCTTAATTTTTTTCTTAATATTTTGGAATTAAAAACCCTTTGTCAAAGATTATTAAACAAAATACACACATATATAAACAAGTACAAAGAATGGATGGATTTATACAGCAGTGAGACATTTTCCTATGAGGCTCCAAAGTTTTAGGAGTCTTCTGACAAAGGGATTTTTCATCCTGAAATATTAAGAAAATAAATGAACAACATCTTAGTTATCTCATCTTTCTTTAGACTTGCATTGGGATAGCCTTCAATCCCAACCACCAAACCTATATATATATATATATATATATATATATATATAGTAAACTATAGACACGTGTTTCAAGGTATCACCTCACATCAGTATAGTTATACCATTTTTAGCAGCTACCTCTGCCTGGTTCGAGACCCAAACGAACTTACGCTCACCAAACCTATATATATATATGTATATATATATATATATATATATGGTGATTGCCACTTCTTCACAGAAGAAGGCCATTTCTACAAAGTTTGGTTGTGAGCATGCAAGTGTCTTAGAAGTCCAGCTTTGCTTTTATACGTCCTGTCGCATAAAAGATGTGAGACCCCTGACTTTCACTCGTGCACACATGTTTTTCATGTGGTCATCTGTCACCATGGGACCGCATATGATTCAAGAGACAGATATATATATCAGAGATGCTGATAGGTATGCTTCCTGTGTCCCTGACACACAAAAATCTAAAAGGATGCTGTAATATTGTATCCATGTATCCCAGTGTTTTTCTTTTTCTTCCTTCACCATTTCAAGCTAACTGTAAATACATTTCAATAGTTTCTTAGAAATTAATTATACAGGCTAGGTTACAAGGTAGGAGTTAGACAGCTTTAGTTGGGACCCATGAATTTTTTCACAATGACTCAATCAAAGCAAATGTGTGTGTCCAGGCTGCACTAATTCAAAAAGCTATCGGCATCACCAAACCAATACATATATATATGTTAAATGTTTTGTATGATTATCAAATACATTATTTTTAACTTAGAACGGATTTTAAGTTTTCTGGGGGTTTTTTTTTTTGGGGGGGGGGTAGGTAGTGGGCAGCAGAAATTACAAATTGGGAAAATCATTTAAAAAAAGAATAAGAATAAAAGATGAGAAGAAAGGAAAAAGAAGGATATTTAAGATAGAAAAGAAAAGGAAACAAAGATAAAGACAGAAAGAATGATAGATAAGAAAGAGAGAAAAGAGATGGAAGTAATAATGTCTGAAGAAAGAAAAATAGATAGAGAAGAAAGAAAAATACTGAAGGAATGATAGTTAACAATAAATGAAAATAGATGTGAAAAATAGTTAAGAAAGAAAGAAAATAAAAAAAGATTGAAGCATAGAAAAAGTTAAGGAAGAAAGAAAAAAATAATTAAAAAAAGAAAGAAGAATTTACACAAAGTATAAATAAAAAAGAAAAAAATGAAATAAAAAAAAAGGAAAAGCAAAACAAAATAACAAACAAAAAATATGAAAGGAAAGGCCAGAATAAAAATATAAAAGAAATAAGAAAAAAATGAAAAATTAGAAATTTAAAAAAAAAAAATGTTCAGAAAAATGGCATGACAAAAAAGAAAAAGATAAACAAAGTTTAAAAAAAATAAAACAACCAAACTTCCCCAAACCCCACCCCTGCAAAAAAAAAAAAAAATACAACAAAAAATGTAAAAGTTAAGTAAATAAATGAATAGACAAACAAATATTTAAAGGTGAATCTCTACCCACACAAACTGACATATTTCTACAGGTTCAGTTGCATCAAGTTTTGTCAAAATGTATCTCTCAGGAAGTTTGCCTCCTGGGAATGTAAGATATGCTAGCATGAGGTACCCACAAAAGAAATAGTGCTTTGAGGGAAGCACAAGGCCAAATACAAACATCCCATTGTATTCTTCTATTTAGAAAATGAAATATTGTTTTCACACATTGACAATCACAGGATAGCATTTGTGATAGTTCACTGGTTTGAATCCCAGGCGATGTCATTTCCGTGTATAGTGAACTTAAACCAAAATTATGACAAACAAAAACTCATCTTACTTCACTGTCTTTTTTTTTTATATAAAAATGTATTTATTCAATGTTATTTACTAAACTTTGCTTAGTATTGAACACAGATTTTAGATTGTTTACATTACTTGCTGTAATTTAAGGGGCTATAGAATATTATGATGGAGGTACTTTGTCTAATCATAGGAAATGGACTCGTTGACTTGAGTTCGATTCCTGGATGAAACTGTTTGCATTTCACATGGTTCTAATACCCTTAGTAAAGGTATGAATCCAATTCTCCCTCCAGCTATAGGTAAGTAGCAGGACAGACTGGGCTCTTTAACCATGGCTAGGTAACCAGTCTAGGAGAAGGAAAATTCTGAATTCAAATCTGTTAAACTCCGCTTAAGAAATTGACTCTGTGCCGTGTCATTGCTCATGTGGAAGCATTGAGGTATATATATATATATATATATATATATATATGATTTTATGTGGGGTTCGGCTTTTGATTGTTTTGGTGTGAGTTGCTACTGGTGTTGCTAGTTTCTTTTCTTTTAAACCCCATTATATATGGTTTTATTTCTTGTGGGTTGTCAAGATGAAATGGAATTAAGGGAGGTAAAAGAAGAGACAAAGATAAAAGATTAATGGTTCAGACTTTATTTCTAGGTTCATGGCTATTTCATGAAGAGATTTTCTCCTGAGCCAGTCAATAGTGTCTGTTCCCAGTCAAGGTCTGTTTGAATGGCCAAGGGTTCTTTTTTTCTGCCAGAAAGGATCCTTTTTGTGTGCATGCCCAAAGAGTTCTTATTGCATGAGGGCTCTTGGGAGATTATTGATTTTTTCTAATTTTATTTTAATTTCTACAAACTAAGTCTTCACCCATCTAAGTACAGAGCAGACTCATTGCTACTTAACATCAGTGAACCAAAAAGAACTAGTTTTTTTTAGGATGATTTGATTGTAATTCATACAATATTCAATTTTACCTTTGAAATCTTTTGTATCTACAAATCCTGGCAAAAATTATGAATTAGCACATTTAAAGAATGTTCACTTAAGGTTTTTTTTTTATTTAGCAGTAAATGAATTAATAACAAAACATTTTTTATTTTATAGCTGAAATAAAATATTCCTTCAACAAACTAGAGTAAATTATTCAAATTAATGGTATCATTTTTTCCAAGCTATGCAGAAAAAAATAATATGAAATAAAATTGAGGGAAGAATTATGGAATTCATTGACAAAAAAATTAGAATTTTAAATCTTGCAATCATGGATTTCACTACTCCAGAGCAATATTCTTAATCAAAGTGGTTCTGTGTCCTGGGTATGAGGTTAAACAGCATCTAATGGTGAAGTTCCAATTCTGGAGGTTTAGGGAGTGTGGAGTACCCCTTCATCACCATTACTCCCAGGTCACATCTATGGGTTGATTAGAAGAAAATGAATTAACAAAAATGTGTTTAAAAAAAAAATGAGTTCAGAAAATGGATTTTCAATACCCATCAAGATTGAATAGAAGAAAACGTCTTCAGCATAAAATTACCCAACAAGGGTTGACATGCCATGAAATCCAAAAAAGAAAAAAAAGGAAGATCAAAGTGGTTCCAACTTCCCCAAATAGCAGTTAATAGATATTTTGTGGATGGAGTATTTTTTAAAAATTTCCACCATAAATTTTAGATTGGACTTAGATCCAGACTGTTCACTGGCCAGCTCATCGAATATATATATCTTTCCTGAAAAAAAGGCTTTAATCCCCTTTGCTCTGTGACAAGATGCATTATTGTCCTAATAAATGTCCTTCATCAGGACCAAACAAATTTGCTATTGATGGAATTAGGAAATTATCCAGTATTAAATGTACATGTGTGCATTAATTGTTGATTTCCATATCCCCTAACTCTTTAAATAACATGCAAACCCATATCATGAATATCTTAAGAAATTTACTTATTTTTATTTGGAAAAATGGAAGGTAAACACTGTGGTTAGTAATATCATGGTAGTTGGTACATTGACACATTGTGCATTGCTTCACTTTCTCTCTGATCTGAGAAATGTGAAATGTAGTCAAATTTGAGAACTTATGCATTACAAATTCGAACACTGTGGAAGCAAACAAAAACATTTGTTATGCAAAAGGTGAACCTGATGACAGTAACCAATTGGTTCAAAATATTTTACTCTATCTGCAAGGAGATGATCCGGCAATGTTAGGTAGTCTTAAAACCATGGATTCTGAGGCTGTGCTTCAAGCCATAGAGGCAAATCCAGCAAGTAGCATTTCAGAGTATCAGACAAAATTTACATCTGAGTCCAGTGTGGTTTGTTAGCTTCCCAACCTTGACAAAACTTTTTACTCACCTGCATAGTATAATTATTATCACCATTGTTATTTTACTCATTGTGAGTTTTTCAAACCAATAATATGTTTTTTGTAGAGACTAATCCAAAGCAAGTTGTGCCTCACATTACCAAAATATTGGAAGATTTTTTACTCATCCTTACTTGAAAAAAGACTAAAAATTAAATAATTTAACAAGGATTGACATGTCATAAAACCAAATGAAACGAAACCTAAATTCTTTGATCTGAATGGAACCAAAAAGTCTGTGAGCAAATAAAATGAAGTGTGCAAAAAATATTTTTATTTTTCAGGCAGATATTGATTCTATTTTAATTTTTTTTTAATGAAACAAAGGTCAGGGCAAAAGCAGCATGACAGTTGTTTGTTTACCCACCCAATTCTTTTTTGCATGTGTTGAAACTTGAGATGACATCAGATTAATTATGGTTGGTTGGTTGGTTGGTTGGTTTTATGTCAACCCTTGTTGGGTTAATGCTGGCGTTTTTCAAGGTATTAATTAAAAATTAACTCACTTTAAAGTTTAAAGGTCTATTAAAGAAGAAAAGTTAAAAGTTAATTCAAAGATGGATGTTGAGTTAACATTGTGGGCTTCTGAAAGCTGGTGATGATTAGTTTTCATTATATACTGTGTGTATGTGTGTATATATATATATATATATACACACACACACACACACACACACACACATATATATATATATATAATATATATATTAGACAAAACATGACCCCTTGGGTCACACATTGAGCTCTGGGTAGATAATTGAGATTAGGGAAAAGTGAGTTTGCAAAGTGAATTAAATTTAAAAATAAATAAATCCAGCTGGAAAAAAACATTAAAATAATTTTGTAAGATTTCTAAGAAAAGGAAGGTTTGATCTCATTTAATCTACATGTTTCTGCTTTTGAAATTTAACATACAAATACATTTCAAATTTTCCCATTTCTCTCTCTCTACTCTTCCAGAGAAATTAACATATATAGCGAGGAGGTAATCAAGGGATACATAGAGATGGGGAAAGTTATAGGCAGAATATAAAGTAAGAGATTGGTCGGTTTTGGACTTAATTGCAAATTACAATTATTTAGAACCAATTAAAATTGAACTTTTTTCTCAATCCTAAAAGTAAGAAATAATTTAGTATAATTTTTGTGTCATTGAACTAAACAGTAAAAAAGCCTTTAGGAGACAAAAGTTGAATTGCTCAGCTTTAGTATAAACATATATATATATATATATATATATATATAGTTCTTATTAATTTCTTTATATTCTAACTTTTAATTGTCACCGGTGTATATAGTTGAAAAAGTACCGGTCGAAAAGATCTTTGTATCCCCTTTATTTTATATTTTATTTCATAATAAAATATCACCTCCCTATTTACATATGATTCCTCTACTTTTAATAGTTATATATATATATATATATATATATATATGTTTACTAATATATTAACAGGAGTAGGATGTGAACAAGGTCAATTTCTTTAGCAGAGTTTAACAGGTTTGATTTCAGTTTTCCTTCACCAAGACGGGTTGCCTAACCAAAGGTAAAAACCCCAATATGCCCTACTATTTACCCATAAGCTAGAGAGATAATAGTTGGATGCATACCTTTCTCAATATATATAACCGACTGCAGGTTTTTACTGAATGATTCTATCGTTTGTACAACATAAGTTATTAAGTTTTAAATTTTAGAACTGTTGCAAGACTTTATGAACACTCTGTATGTGTGTATATATATATATACATATATATATAACCATAAGCCAGAAAAATGACACATTATAGTGAGCTTTTTATTAAAGTAATATACTTAAAGTAAGAGGATAAAGCAATTTCCGGTTTAATTCAAAAATGAAAATTTTGTTCTTCCTGCATTCACAATGAAATTAATTTTTTGATTATCTAAATTCTTTATATATATAATCATTCACTCATTTATAAATAGAAGTAACAATACCATCACGAACGACTGTTAAAAAAAGGCACCTTACCAAATATAACAACACAATTGTCTCCCCTTTCTATTTCATTAAATAGAAAAGAACAGTTTCTTTGAGGGCTTTTTGGGTTGTTTTTTTTTCAGACAAAGAAATTTTACATGGACAGATTAGAACCAAAGGTACTTCTCAGTACTCTCTAATACAATGGTTAATTAATGTATTTTAAAAGTAGATGGGATATTATAAAATTACTGATATTATAAAATTAATAATAATTTCTTCATGTATTGAGATATATATATATATATATATATCTATATATATATATCTGTGTGTATGTGTGTGCATTCCTGAGATGTATTGATTTCTTTTATTTAACAAAAGAATTCAGCGAAAAACCTTTGAGGCATCTGTAGTACCACCCACACCATCAAGACTTTCATTGCCAACAACATTTTAACAAAGGCATTGTGCTAAAAGTTCAACATGTCTGTATTTGCTGAATTAGATCATACACTTTTCTCCAAGACATATACTTATTGATACATATGCACATTCTTTGATATATATATATATATATATATATATATGTGTGTGTGTGTTGAAGTGATTACTGGAGGACAGCAGTCTATATGCATGTACGTGTTTAGTTTAGATATAAATGCAGTAGCAGATTCAAGAGCAGATTAATAAGTCTGTAGCCTGACATATCTATTAGGTAAATATTAACGCAAAATTTTCACTGTATAATGTTTGGTCTATATATGATACATATTCACTACTGAATTAAATGCATTGACAAGGAAGATTAAGTTGAAATAATTTTGTGTACAACGAATTTGGACTTATATTAAATATATAGATATATGTGTGTGTTTGTGTGTGTATGAACACATTTAACTTGTACTGAAAATAGAGAGCATAATCTATACATGTACATATATAGAAAGACATATACCTATAAATATCTATTAATGCACAAACACATAAACTTGCATTGAGTGTGTGTGTATATATATATATATATAGAGAGAGAGAGAGAAAGAGAGACTCATTCCTTTCGCTGAGATATGTGTGTGTATATATATATATATATATATATATATATACTTATTAATATATATATATATATATATATATATATATATATATAAAACAGATACTTAAAAAGTATATATAATAGGATTCCTTTTTGTTTTTATTTTTTAAATATTTTCTCACTTTGCCCTTATATATATATATGTGTGTGTGTGTATATATATATGCACACATATACATACATTCCTATTCTCTTCACTAATATATATATATATATATGTAATAGAATTCCTTTTTTTCCGTTTTATTTCTTATATATTTTCTCACTTTGCCCTTATCTCCCCCCCCTTCTTTCTTCACCATTCCTGCCGTGTCTAAAATTGAAGAGAAGGATTTTCAGTCCACAGCATTCTCATTCATTTCAAACATTGCCTGCAAGGCCTGTCATGATAATGTTCATTCTACTGGAAAGATGGACATACAGGCAAAAAGATATTCACCGCACATGTCGAATAGAAAACCACATAGCACATGGTCAAGACTCAACTGTTGGGAGAGAAGAACTAGTGAACATACACTTTTACAATTTATCTCTTTTCTTACTTTTAATGGATTCATTTCTGCCTTTTACTTCACTTTTCACTTTCTTTACTCACTTCATCTTTTCACTTCCTGATTATCTTTCTTCTTTGCTTTTGCTTTTATGGTTTTTATTTTTAAATTCATCCCCACTTTCTTGTCCACTATTTTTTTTATATTTTTTCCCATTATTTTCCTTTCATTCTTTCTTGTTTCTTTCTTTGTCTTTTTTTTTTTTTTTTTAAATTCATCCCTACTTTCTTGTCCATTTTTTTTTTTTGTTTTTCATTATTTTCCATTCATTCTTTTGTGTTTCTTCTTTGTTTCATTTATTTTAGCTTTTTATTTTTAATTTCATCCCTACTTTCTTGTCCAGTCTTTACATTTTTTTAATTTTATTTTTATTTTTTTCCATTCATTCTTTTGTTTGATTTTCTTAAACATGTCTTTTTTTATTCTTTTATCTGTTTCATTCTTTTTGAATTTTTTTTTCATTGCTCTCTTTTTTTTCTAATTTTTTTCTTTCTTTTCATCTTTCATCCTTATTTCATTTTTTTTCTTTTTTTTTCTTTTCTTCATTATTTTTCTTTTTTTCTTTCTTTCTTCTTTCATTCTATTTCATTTTTCTTCTTTATTCTTACTTTTAATGGATACGTTTCTACCTTTTACTTCATTTTTCACTTTCTTTAGTCACTTCATCTTTTTCACTTCCTGATTTGTGTTTCTTTCCTTCTTTGTTTTTTTTTAAATTCTCATGTTTTTTTTTATTTTTATTTTTAAATGTATCCCTCCTTTCTTGTCCAGTCTTTCCAGTTTTTGATTTTTGTTTTTATTTTTATTTCTTCCATTATTTTCCTTTCATTCTTTTGTTTATTTTTTTAACATATTTTTCATTCTTCTTTTATCTCTTTCATTCTTTTTCAATTTTTTTTCATTGTTATCATTTTTTTCTTATTTTTCTTATCTCTTCTTCTCTTCATCCTTACTCTCATTTTGTCTTAGTTTTTCTTTCTTTTATCCTTTTCATTTTTTCTTCATTATTCTCATTTTTTCTTCCTTTCTTTGTATCTTTTATTCTTTTTCAGTATTTCTTCATGATTTTAATTTTTTTCTTATTTTTCTTATTTTTTATCTCTTTCATTCTTTTTCATTTTTCTTCATTATTCTCATTTTTTTTTTTTACTTTTATTTCTTTTTATCTCTTTCATCCTTTATTCTTCATTATTCTCATGTATTCTTTATTTTTCTGTGAATATTGGTCTTGATTTTTTTCCCATTTTTTTCTTTCCATTTTCTTGTTACAATGGAAGGGATCCAAAAGTAATATCTTCCATTTACTGGAAGTATTTTCAAAGTATAAAGATTGAAGCTGTATTTAATAAAACAGAAATTAACAATAAATGAAATTTTTTTTTTCAAAATAGTCCCATTAGCATTCTACCTACATACTCCAGAGAGTTTTTATTGGCTGAAACACCTCTGAAAATCCTTTTTTTGATATGATACCATCATATTTCTTTTATGAACTTGATTATTTTACAGAACACACATTTTGTTCCAGGATATTTCTACATTACTTATTTTTTAAAAGTATAGAAAAATGGCCATTGTACACTTTTGAACCATCGATAACATAATGTACATATTTACCCAACCTCTCTGCCAGAGGCAAAATGTGATACAAGGTCAATTCTTTAGTGGAGTACATCTGATTTGAATTAAGAATTTTCTTTCTAGTCCATTTGCCTAACCAAGGCGAAAGAACCCAGTCTGCCCTACGATTTACCCATAGCTGGATAACATGATCTAACACATATTTTGTTCCAGGATAGTATATGTTATTTCATAATTGTTTTTGTTATAAAAGTATAGAAAATGGTCATTATCCCTGTCAGTGATATCTCGTAACTTGGGGCACTCATTAGTTAAGGTACCACTGTATACCAAGATAAAAAAAAACTGGAGGGTAGCATTTGTATTATTCGGATTATTATCCTCATCTTTATTGCTAGATACACAATGTTTTCACTGATGTGCCCAGCAGCCTTCTTCAGGGGTTTCTTGTCGAACTCAGGAACCTTCTTGTCGAATTCGGGAGCCATCATGTTGTAAATGGGAGCTTTCACAGAACTTTGAACTGAACCCTTTGTTCAACCCTCTCTATATAACAATAAAGATGAGGAGAGTAGTCCGAATAATCTAAATAATACAAATTATCAAGCCTCATCTCAAAAATTCAGACAAATGGATGGTAGCATTATTGTTGAGTTTAAAATAACATTTTTTTTTCTGTATTACTTCCATCCCATAATAGTTGTTATATTTAATGTATGAAATGAATATGTAGACATAACAAATATTATGAGACAGAGATATTATTTCTTATTTTTTCCTCAAGTTGTTAAAAAGAAAAAAGCACTATTTCCTTCCTTTTGATTTTCTTGATACTCTTCTTTGTGACTTCTCTTTTGAACTTGATATCATTTTTTTTCTTTCCATTAATACATTTGAAACTTACTAAGCTTAGCTTTTTGTACAGCCCAAGGCCAAATGTGAGGAATGAAGGTAGAAAGATTGTCTTCAACCAATCCTACCAAGAAACAAAAAAGAAGACCTATCTGCTTATTAAAAAATTGAGTTTGTTTTTTGTCTTTTATAACCTCAACTTATTTTTTTTGCAGAAAAAACAAAATAGCAACATAAAATAGCCATTAATATCATCACCATGTCATGCCAGCAGTGCAAATATCCATGACAATCTCTCACCAACCATCCCTATCATTCATTGACTCCAGGAGGTCCTCCACACAGCATGCAGTATCTGCACAGGCTGGTCTATATAGGTCTTTGCTGGACAACCCACACTAGCATGTCCATGTGCTGGTTTCCATAGAAGGACATCACTTATGAGTTCATCCTTACTTCTCCAGTAGTGTCCGACATATCTTGTTTGTCTTAATTGGATGGTTTGTGTAAATAGGGACAGGTGACAATTTTACTTTTTTTCTGGATGATTTGGTAGTTTTTTTGGTTTTGGAATATCAAGAAGCAAATCTATATATCAATACTCATGTTCCTTAATTTTATGACCATTATCATCTTGCAACACCCTCTGGTTAAAAATGAGAACATCCAAATCATCCAAGATGAAATGCAAAAATGTAAATCCTGATCATTTGGTGTTGCTTATCCACTGAATTATTATTTCTAATGAATGTTGTCACCTCAGTTAAATAATGGACCATTATCTATTTTTTTTATTATAAAGAAAGGGAAGAAAAAAGATGCTACACAGAAAAAATATAATATGGATGTTGCGTCCCATGATTTATTCAAGATTAAGTGAACAGTTTCTGCCACCATTTTGTTTTTTTCATGGTCAAAATAATGAAGTGTCATAAGTTCCTAATGGCATGGTATGTGTGTTCAAATTTCACTGGAAGTTACTTCCTTATTTCAACTCCATACTACTTACAGTCATTATATATTAATACTCGTGTTCCTTAAAAGTACAACCGTTATCATCTTTTAAAACCTTCGAGTTAAAAATGGGACTGTCCAAATCATCCAAGATGAAATTCAAAAATGTAAATCCTGATTATCTGGTGTTGCTTATCCGCCAAATCTTATTTCTTATGAGTGTCATCACCTCAGCTAAATAATGGACCATTCCATTTTTATTATAAAGAAAGAAACAAAAGAAAAAGGACATGCTACATAAAAGAATATAGAAAGAAAGAAAGAAGAGAGTAGAGGAAAGATAGAGAGATGGGGTGAGCATGCAGAAGCGATAATGTTAATCTATTTCAATTAAATATAATGAAAACAAAGAAAGAAAAACAAAGTGAGAGATAATTAAATCAAGATTATTATACTTTTTATATATTGAACTATTTTTCAATAGCTCTTGAGTAAACATATCAAATGTTGTAATAATTAAATTATCATAATGTGGTATATCCACAGGTACTTCTTGTAGAAAATTAACAACCTTAGCATTATGATAAAAAAATCAACAATATAGAATTTTTTTATAATTTGAAAAGCCAGGTAAAGACTAAAAGGAAAAAAAAAGTTGAAATCTTAAGAAATGGTCTGCAAATAAGAAAAGTGTATGCATAGAATGCTCAATGCTAAATAGCAGAGCAGATATAATCCTAACATCAAGATACTATATTTCCATTACTCAAGTTTCATGTGTATGACCAAATCCTCAGATTGGAGGACAGTCATATATATATATATTTCAATGATCCCAAATAGAATCATCCCTTACTTACTAGTAAACTAGATTATCTTATATATAAGATAATCCAGTTTACTGGTAAGTAAGGGATGATCTTTGGGATCATGAAATATATATATATATATATATATATATATATTTCAATAGTTAAAAAAAACCCAAAAAGACTAAAAGAATTTTGAATAATCAGCACGAGCGCATATACAACAGACCGACATGCCATCATGGAAAATTCCGAACATTTCAAATATCTGGCGTTCCTCCAACTTATTAATAACAAAAGATTACACCGGCTCGGTGCTTAAAAAAAAAAACACGGATGCTTCTGCCTCTGAAGATGAGATTTTCTCGAAAATATTTAGGTAAATAAACATCATTTAACACCTATTACATTGCATTGTAAATTGCCTTCAAATTTATATTTTATATATATATATATATGTGTGTCATTCATAATAGAACTGTTTTGATATATAAAGTCTCCTCGGTACAGCTAGACTTAGCAGGCTACCTCCAGCCACAATCAAAATCGGACTGATTTTTTATCATTCAGTCCCTAACTTCTGAGCTATCAGCACACCCATCAGCTGTAGAGGGAATTTATACAGACAAATACCCTCCAGAGTGCTCAGCCTACCAGAGGTGGGGAGCATAGAATGTATTCATCTGCAGACCGTCCTATCACATCTCTTCAGTACTGCTAGACTTAGCAGGCTACCTTATTTAGAGTCCCTACTGACTAGTCCATATATATATATATATATATATATATGTTGACTGTCAACTCGTGCTTCTTGTTTTTTGTTTTCTCATACTTGAGTGCCAGCAGCATTTAACACTGTATCCTTGTGTTTTCTCAGATGACTCTCCAGGCCAGGCCTGGAGAGACATATTCTTCCACATAAACTACATGTTGGAACTTCTCCACTTTGAATGTTGCTGGGCTGAAAATTACCAGTTCTGATAGCCCGCTTCAATTTTTGATGTTTAATTTGGTTGGACTAAAATTCTTTCACGGACCAGTGTGTGTTATATATATATATATATATATAGTCATCAAGAAAACTTTTCTTCACCAAAACTTTTCTCCTGACAATGATCTAAGGCTGAAACTAGTTGAGAACAATTTTGAAATTAAGAAGTATATAATAACAAAGAAATATTTTTGTTTGTCTTAACACTTGGGTTTATATATATATATATATATATATATATATATATATATTATTTGTGTGTGTGTGTGAGTTTAATTTATGAAGAGAAGAGTAAGTCATTATTAATTACAAGATTTTTATATATCACATTGCATTTCAATTAACAGTTATCTAATTTTATGAAGAAGAAAAAAAAAGTGCAACAGAAATAAATGCAAATGCATCTCCACCTTTGATATTTACCTGAATATTAATTATAATTCATTACAAGGCAAAATAATTAACTCCAATTAGTAGCTTTTAAAAAAAAAACTTAATCATAGACTTTCAGAGAAGCTAAACCTCATCTAAAGAACAAAAAAAAACCCCAACCAAACAAACCCAAAACATAAATAAGTAAAGGTGTCTTAGAACTCTACAAGAGAAAAATCTTGATTGATATTGATATACATTACTTGTGAAAAAGGAAAAAAAAGGTGTCTTTGAAGTCTCAGTGAGAGAGAGAAATCTTGATTGCTTTTAGTATACATACATATATGTATATATATATATATTTAATAGCAAGCTTAGCTGGATTAATTTTATAGGCTTTGATTTAACACATTTCACAGAGAATGTTTTAATTTTGCTTATGATGAATGCACTTTTTGTTATAAACTTATATTGGAACTCTCCACTTTATTTCAGATGGAGATAAAAAAAAGAAAAAGAAAATGGCAGATAAAATGATTTAAACCTCATGGTTATTGTTCTCAATTAATCTGCTACACATACGACTTTTAGCCCAAAGCAATGTGACATATCTATACATCTGCTTTTTAATACTTTCATTTTATTCTTTGTTTAATGGCATATCAACCTTAGTGGTTTATTTAATGCCAAAGCTATACCTTTAAAAGTACAGTAGTGGTACTATTTTACCTATAGTTGGAGGATAAGAAGGTCCATACCTTTCCCAACAGTATTAGTCTCACAATCTGCTACACATACAAGTTTTAGCTCAAAGAAATTTAACTAATATCAGTTAAACCAAAATTAACGGACCTAAATTCCACCATCATATGTCACCCCGCCAAAAGATAAAAAAAAATACCAAAAATCAGGGAAATAACCAAATTTAATGAAATTTTCAGTGTTGATATATTAATGAATAAAAGATATAATGCAGCAGTTATTTTATTTGAAAACTTTTACATTTTTCAGCTCAGTTAACTTTGAACCACATATCTTTGAGGCATAACACAGATTCTCAAAGATACATGGTTCAAAGTTAACTGACCTGAAAAAAATGTAAAAGTTTTCAAATAAAATAACCGGTGTATTATACCTTTTATTCATTAAAATATCAACACTGGTATTTTTTTCTTTTGGCAGGGTGACATACAATGGTGGAATTTAGGTCCATTAAGTTCAATTTAACACTGTAGTTAATATCTATACATTGTTTTTTCTAGTTTTATTTTATTCTTTATTTAATGGCATATCAACCTTAGTGGTTTATTTAATGCCAAAGCTATACATTAAAAGTACAGTAGTGGTACTATTTTACCTATAGTTGGGGGATAAGAGGGTTCATACCTTTCACAAGAGTATTAGTCTCACAATCTGCTAGATATACAAGTTCAAAGAAATGTAACTAATATCTATACATCTGTTTTTTCTTGTTTCATTTTATTCTTTGTTTAATGGCTTATCAACCTTTGTGGTTTATTTAAAACCATTTTGTAGAATGACAGTAGTGGTACTATTTTACCCATACTTGGGGGGAATGTCCATACATATCCCAAGAGTATTAATTCAAAAGGTAACATAAAGTCTATATTTATCTAGCCCCTCTGTTACAAGAAATTCAACACTGGTCAATTTTTAAGTGGAGCTTAACAGGTTTTAATTCAGTTTTCCTTCTCTGAGACCAGTTGCCATACCAAGGTTAAAAAGTCCAGTCTGCTCTATTAGTAACCCATAGCTTTCCCAAGGGTATTAGAACTATATGAAATGCAGACAGCATTGTCCTATAATAATAATCATTACACAACAAGTGCCTCCATTTGTGTGTATATATATATATATATATATATATATATATATATATATATATATATATACTCCAACTTTTGAACATAAAAATAATATATACATGTGTGTATATATATTCTCAAAGTAAAACTTCATTTTATATAGAGCTTGACTTGATTTATCTATTATTCCTATCTTTACAGCTGTTTTAAATCACCCTTGATCTTTTCTTTTTACCAGTATCTTGATTTGGACATACAGCTGTTTATAGAGTGACAGGTCCATTATTTTTCTATCAAGGCTTATTAGAATTCAGCATTAAAACAAATCCTCCGTGCTGTAAATGCTTTTCGCTCTAGTTGAATTAAAAATACACTTTATGCAATTTTAATAAAGATGAATGTGCATATGCAAATCTAGATGATGGGAACATGATAATCATGACAAAACATAACAAGATGGTTGTTGTTGAAATGATTATATGAAGCACTGTCTCAATCCAAAGAATTTATTATTATTATTATTATTATTATCATTATTATTATTATAATATATATATATATATATATATCTTATATATAATGAGATTGTGGTTTGTCTGTCTGTCTGTAACCGAAACTATATCACTACTCAAGTCACAATTCCCTTTGATATTTACATCATATCTCCATGATTTTATTTTTTATCTAAACTCAATTATTAATAAAAATTGTTTTATCATTAAGACTGTTGACCATATCTACATACTAATAACATGCAATTGTATTTATATATACAACAAAATAGTGGTTTACAGTGTAAAAGGGTAGGCTAATTTGCATATTGATATTAAGATTTGATTTAATAAACATGTGCTTGATATATTGATTTCTAAATCTTATTGAATATGAGCAAAATCTCATGAATCTTAAAAGAAATCCATTAACAAGAAGAAATGACTGTAATATTATTCTTTACTTCCTATTTTAACTAAATAGTTGAATTAGGAAAATTATCAATGAAAGAGGGGAGTAACGGAAAATGATGGAAGAGTTAGTTTCAAAGTTGTTCTATTTTTTAATCATACCCCCTCTTTTCCAAATATTTTTATCTGCATTCTTATTCAGTTTCATTAGCCTTTCTAATTTAATATGATATTTTATTATATTAAAACTTAAATATTTGCACCCCGGAGGGTGCATATATTTGCTAGTATATATAATTATAGTGTGTACAGAAACAACCTACTCGAGTTTCACTATAAGGATCTTCAGGGTTAAATCCGCTCTACTTACATATTGAACACTTTATATTTGTTATAATGCTGACTTATCCGAGTAATATTGAGACCAGCCCAATATTTTTACCGGTAAGTCATTCCCTTTATATATATATACACACATACATATACCAACCCCTCCACTTGAGCAGGATGCAACACAAAGTCAATTTCTTAAGTGGAGTTTAACAGGTGTGAATTCAGAGTTTTCCTTCTCCTAGACTGGTTGCCATACCAGTAAGCCCTACTATTTACCCATAGCTGGAGAAATATTAGTTGGATTCATACCTGTACCAAAGATATTAGTACTATGTGAAATGTAAACAGCCTTGTCCAAGATTTGAACTTGTCTCATTGTGCTCATTTCCTATGATGATAACCATTAAACTATGTGCCGCCATATACATATATATATATATATATATATATATATATATATATATATATATATATATAACAGTCGGTTAGAGCGTTCGGCTAGAAACCGCAAGGTTCTTAGTTCGATACTGGCCCTCGCTAACTCATAGTATGAGTAGCACAGGGATCTGTGCGGTAAAGTAAGGAGCTGATGGTAGGTGTGGCACTCAGATGCAAAAACAATCTCCTTGGTCTAGCACGGTGAAAAGGGGATAGACTCCCTCACTGACTGGCTGATACCAACTTTAGGCTACCCCGATGACTTTACTTACTTATATATATTTATATATACAGAAGATTAAAAAATTAACCACACTGTTGTTTAATAGAAGCCAAGCTCATTGGGAATTATTTTATAGGCCGAACCATGACTAATCTGCAGAGAACAAGTTAACTCATCAATGATAACTCACCAGTTCGCCATTACCATCTTTTGAGTTGGCTAACAATCTTCTCATCAGCAGTGGAAGTTGACAGGTATCTTGCTTCCTCTTTGTGTGTCATGCTTGTCTGCTCACTTTTAAACTCATCTAACTACTCCTCCACATTTCTTCGCTGTAGTGCACTCTTCCCGCATTAAGCTACAAAAAACTCCAATGAATTTCAGTCCCTGACACTCCTTCCAACCAGAGAAATTGGATCATTTCTTGGTGCATACTGCTAGTGGAGTGGTCATGTTTACACTTTTTTTTTACTTAGTTTAGGTATGTTATAAGGCCAGAAATATGGACACCTAGTGAGATTTGAACTCACTAACAATGTGGTCTTGCTAGATGTCTAAATTTAGCTTAGTTGTGGCACAAGTCTAGAAGTATGTGACACTCAGTGAGAATCAAATTCATAAACAATGGTCTACTAATGTAGCTTGGTAATGATTACACAAGTTAAGGTTCCCTCCTTTTTACTTGTATGCAATTGATTATGATATAAATTCTATAAATAGGATCTGAGTCAGGGTTAGTGGTAAGGGTGACTTTAGGCTACCTTTAACCCAATACTTGCTGGAATTATTCGAGTGGGAAATGTCAAAGTTTTTCTTTGATAATTAACATAGGGCCTTCTAAAAATAATGTATACACATTTTGAAATTGGTTTGGTTGGTTTGTTTGTTTTATGGCATATCAACCCTTTTTGGATCATTTAATGCTGAAACAAATACTTTTCATAAAAGTTTCGATTTAAGTCTTATAACAATTACAAAACAAGGGAGATAACTATAATGCAAAAAAATTATTTAAGGAAATCTGATTATTAAACCTTACAAACATTATCTACAAAAAAAAAATTGTAAAGGTCTATTTCTAATTGTCAAAACACTAGATATGTTCTTTAAAAATGTGGAATTTACAATGTACAAGAATATTAAGATCATCATTTAAAAAAACAAACAACAGAACATAGCAAAAACTCACTTGAAGAATTTCTCAAGGCATTTTTCATTTTAACTCTTAACATCCTGTTGAGATTTTTCTAAGTCCAGAGCATTCCTATAAGGATATATAAAAAAAATGGCTAAAAATGACCTTTGCATCTAAAGTTATTTATTATTTCCCTTAAATCAAAGATTTCTACATACGTTTAATATTAAATTTAAACAAAGGCTATTGTTTTGGGCTGATTAGTTAAAATGAATGTGACTTCCAGCCGGGTGGAATGAGGTGGTATAGGACTTTAAGAGTTAAATATAGAACATTATTATTTTAAGTTCATCATTGAGAAATATGGAAATTATATTCCAACCTGGAAAGCTTTACTTACTTTTAAGGATATCCTTTAAGTTTCAAGTTCTTAATATCACCCAATAAGTAAACATAATTTTCATTAAGTTCATTTAGTTTGGTTTGGTTCTGTTTGATTGTATAATAACTCTGTGGGCTATTTAATGTCAAAAACTGTGATAAAAGTTGGTAATCAAGTTTCCTTTACAGGTATATTTTTGTAGATGTATTTCATGGATGCATTTTATATGTGATTCATAATTTTTTATATATTCTTATTTCTCTCAAGAAGGATAAAATGTCATCCATGTTTGATAGTGTGAAGTGTTTGGCATGTCCTGCATCATGGTTGATCCCCCTTCTTGGGCATTATAGAGTGTGTAAGTCTTGTATGACCAAATTAATCAAAAATAGAAATACAACAATTTTTATAAATATCCTATAAATAGAACAATTGTAAGGTGAATATAAAAAAATGTATTCCTAATCAAATCTCTCTCTCAGTATTTCTCAATCTTTTACCCTTGTGGAATCCTATCATGTCTCCTGGACCCCCTGCATATTTTATATTCTATATTGTTGTTCATGGGGTAAACTTATCATGCAAAGTTCTAAGCTTCACACAAAGAAAAAGTGGAGTTCTTATAAAACTAGAAAAAATAATTCTGATTTCCATGATAATTTCTGTGCAGGTGAGGCCCACACAAAGGTGTGCAATAAATCTAAAAATAAACAAAACGGAGGCCTGAGGTGCCATAGCTGCGAAATCTGTTAATAATGTGTACTCAGCATTTAAAATGATGACTTCTGTGTTCAAAATATTTCTGTCAGTGAGAAATGGGCATATATATATATATATATATATATATATATATTGCACACACACACACATATATTTTATCATATCTATCTATCTATATATATATATATATATATATATATATATATATATATATATATATTGCACAAACACACATATATATATAACCATTGTGTCCACGTATGCTTCTTTGTTGGTATATCTGATGAGTCTAGTTCTCACAGTGTATATTGTTTTTGTGTATATATATTTTTTTGGGGGGGGGAAGAGTCTAGACTTTATTGATAAAGAAGGCTCATTCCTCCGAAATATTGAATGAAATAAAATGAAACTTAAGACATAACATCTAACAGAGTTTCTCATTTATTTCATACCCATGCTTCACACAAAATGAAAAAAATATAATATAGACACACACACACACACACACACACATATATATATATATATATATATATATATATATGGATATATATATATATAATATACACACTGAGAACTAGACTATATATATATATATATATATATATAATTTTTATAATTTTCAATATATCAAAATAGTTTTATTTCATACCATTTTTATTATTTTTTTTTTAGGTTAGCTTACATTATCATAAATCTTTTTTTAGAATTGTGCCTCTTTGACATTTAGGGAATGATACCAGTAAGATTTGCAATTACATGTTTAACTACATTGGGTGGTCCATCATATTGGAACTCTCTAATGTCAAAGTATATTTTTGTTTACACATTTGTAACAAACAACAGTACATTTCAGTCAAAATGACCTTTTGTTGGTAAAAGCCAAATTTTCTACATTTGTTTTTAGTTTGATAATTATAACCAAGAATGGAATTCTTTTTTCTACTGAACAAACTGTTTATTTAAGTCCCTTGCTGACATTTTTTATTTATTTATTTATTTATATATTAATTTTGGTGAGAACAATTTTTCATCACTTAACTTTTCAGCCAAACCCATCTAAACATATTTAGACAGGGGGCAATAAGTATGTCATGTGAAAAATGTGACTAAGACATTCAGAACATTGTCATTAAATGACTATTATCTTTATTTGGATTTGGTTAATGTATTTGTTAAATTTTTATTAAAAATATATTTGTTTTTAAGGGATGGCTTTAGCTTAACAAATACAAAATTATAAGGTATCTCATTTTTAAGACAAGATAGTCTGAATTTTCATTTACCGTACTAACAAGAATATGTGCCCTCCAAGTCTAAGTATTTAAGTTTTAATTTAATGAAATATATCAAATTAAAAAGACTAATGAAATGAAATAAGAATGTATGTAAAAAGATTACACTTATTTAATTATATTTTAATTTATTCATGGGATTCATTTTGATATGTTGGAGAATAAAACAATATTAATGATCAATAACACCAAGTAATTATTTATTTAACCCGATTTTGTTAAAATCAGTATGCAAATTAACCGCACCATATATTATATAAACCTTTATTACTTAGTGATATACAAGACATATTGCAGGATTTTAAATGCACTAATAAAATGGGCTGTTTTGAGGCAAATCTCAGATTTTCATTGAGACTTCATTAATGAATAAGATTTATTCTATATATTAATGATTTTGACTGTAAATTAAATACTCATTGCAAACCTAAGCAATTGCTGAGGGTATTGTGACATGAGCATTGAAATAGTTTCAGTTACACAAAGACCAAACCTCCATTATAATAAAATTTTGATTATAGACATGCATATGGAAGCACATGGTTACTGTTGTAGAAAATGGACTCTGCGAGACGAGTTTAAATCTTAGACATGGCTGTTGGCATTTCACATAGTGCTAATACCCTCGGGAAAGGTACGAACTATGGGTAAATAGTCGGGCAGACTGAGCTCTTGAATCTTGGTATGGCAACCAGTCTAGGAGAAGGAAATACTCTGCAAACCTGTTAAACTTAACTTAAAAATTGACCTTATGCCACAACCTGTTCATGCAGAGGGGTTGGTAAATATATACACATAGGAAATGTATGAATCTAACTGTTCTCTAGGTGTGGGTAAAATAGTTGAGCAGACTGGGCTTTTTAACCTTGGTATGGCAACCGGTCTATGAGAAGGACATCTCTGAATTCAAACCTGTTAAAGTCCATTTAAAAATTGACGTTGAGTTGCATCCTGCTATCATGGAAGGCTGAGGTAAATACACATCACAGTACCAAGCTTACGGTCAAATCATGTTGAAAGCACCAGTTACATGTTAAGCAGCGATGAGCCTGTTCAATCCTTAGATAGGTGACCATTTAAGAAATAGCAGGTACTGTAAGTAAACTGAATATCAAAATGACTTGATTTGGCATTAAATGACCCAAAGAGGGTTGATATGCCATAAAACAAAACAAACAGAACCAAGTAGAATTAAGATAAAGGATAATGCTACTCGGTATCATTAATAGTAATGATTGACAAGCTTTTTAAAAGTAGATAAAAGATTTGACAGGTTTATAATTACTTTTATAGTCTTATTAAAATTAATCACAAGACTTTTATGAGCAGAAGTGACAGAATGGATACAAGGATTGTCAAGAATAAATTGTTAATTTCTCAAAACAAGTAAGGGTCTAAAAATGGTGCAGAGATGCTGATAGGTATGCGTCCTTTGTCACTGACGCATAAAAATCTAAAAGGATGCAGAAAAATCATATCCATGCATCCCAGTGATTTTTTTTTTTTCTTCCCACACCATTTCAATATTTTCTTGGAAACGAATTACACTGTATGGGGTTAGACAGCTTTAGTTGTTCATAGATAAAAACTCGATAATTTATTAAGAAAGTTTAGTTGGAACCCATCATTTTTTTTCAGGAAATCATCCAAAGCAAATACATGTGTCCCAGGGTGCACTAAATTTAAAAAAAAAAACTATCAGCATCACTGATGGTGGTCTTAAAAATATAATTTTCTGCACTAATCAACTGAAATGAGATTATATACTTTCATCATAATCATCATCATCATATTGCTCTTATAGTACAGATATCCATTCACAATCTCTCACCAACCATCCCTATCATTCATTGTCCTCAGGAGGTCCTATGCGCAGTGCTGGTCAATGTAGGTTTTTGCTGGACAGCCCACACTGGTGTGCTATGTGCTGGTTTCCATAAGGAAGACATTGCTTATGAGTTCGTCCTTGCTTCTCCAGCAGTCCAGAATGTCTTGTTTGTCTTGGCCATACACCTGCTTCCTTGTGGGGTGTTGTTACTACGAGTAGTTTAAGAATGCACGCAGTATTCTTCTGCGGCTCCCATCTTGAGGCACTTCATTAAGGTCCAAATGGTGCATCTATTAAGTTTTGGCAATGAATTTCCTGGTTATCATTTGTCCCTATATTTGTACCAGATGAGGAAATAATGTTCAACCAACTATTGTCCTCTTTCCTTTTCCAAATAAAATACAAATTGAAAAATAGTGGTACCCCCTTATGTTTCAATTATTTCAATTACCACAGAAATAAGTTTTACTTAATAATGATTAGAAAAGGCAATTCCAGTTTGCCAAAAAGCAGCCATAATATTCTTCCTTTAAAGGAAAATGTGAAATGTCCTTAACTTAATTAGGAAAACTAAAAATTGTATTCTGTACATCAATGTGCTTGCACCTTTGTGTCACAACCTGTCATTACCTCAAATAAATAATGGACCATTCCATTTTAATTGTTAGGAAAGAAAGGGAGGAGAAAGAAATCAAAGAGAGAGAGAGAGATTTTAATAATTACTTAGCAATTGAATTGTTTGAATGTTATGCCCTGTCATCACCTCAGATAATTAATGGACCATTCCTTTTTCATTGAGAGGAAAGAAAGCAAAGAAAAAGAATATGCTACACATCAGAAAGAAAGAGAAAAGAGAGAGTATAAAAGATAGAGAGTGGGTGGGATTGCTAGCAATAATCAACACACATTGTATTTTTTTTTTAATGGAAAGAAGAAAGAAAAAGAAAAGTAAAGTTGAGAGAGACTAAATTATTATTTGTTGGCAAATTGAATTTGAAATTTCTTTAAGCTTTGCATTGCTCTACAAAAATCTTGCTATAGTGTGTTGTTTTTGCTGAGTTTCAGTTGATTATATAATTATGAGAAGAAAAGAGTTTGTAAAAACAGATTTACATGTGAATATCATCAGACTAAATTTTTTTCTCATTACATTAGATTGCATTGCAAATTTTACTTATATAGTTCACAAAGTCCTTGTGCACTTTAAGATTTAAAATTTTTAAAGTACACATGAACTTCATGGACAACCTGTGTGTGTATGTGTGTATATCTATATATATATATATATATATATATATATATATATATATATATATATATATATATATATATATATAGAGAGAGAGAGAGAGATAGATAGATAGATAATTGAAATAATGATATGAATTTTAATCAAAATCTAAACAAGAACTTAAAAATCATAAGATCATAACCTGGATAGAGTGGGGGAAAAAATTATTTTTTTTTTAAAAATTGAAAGAAAAAATATCATGAAAAAACAAATAAAAATAAAGCATATTGATCAATATACAGAGACCCCCCCCATGTATATATTTGTTAAGAATTTCTCCTGTGTCATCTACCACCTGACCCCAGCTAATGTCCATAATTCATTTTCCTGCCATGAAAAAAAAAATTGTTTGAAGGTCACATGTTCTAACATCTTATCATGTTACTATGCTTTTTTCATGAAAATATCATATGTACCAACCTCTATCATATGACTATACCTCATGCAGACCGACTTTAGGCCACCCCGACCACTTAATACCTCACACTCTTTAAATGCTTGACTAGCCACTTTTTTCACATTTCTGTCTGAAGATTGTGTAAGACACATGAAAATTAAAGAGAAGCCCAGTTTACCCTACTATTTAACCATAGCTGGAGAGAGAATAATACCTTTCCCAAGGATATTAGTGATATGTGAAATACAAACAGATTTGTTCAGGATTTGAATTTGGTTTGCCATGTCGACTTTTTATAATGGAAACCATTACATTACAAACACTACCATCATATAATCAACTAAATGGTTAGTACCATGTTTTGTGTGCATACTTATTGGGTCCAGGGGAGAAGTTCGTGTGGGGGTAAAGGGGGTCTCAACACAAGAGGGGTTTCTAACAATGAAACCAATTAGCTATAAAGCCATTTTATGGCAAGATATAACTAATCCCACAAAATTTTCATTTTACAAACTTAAAAAGAAAAGTTAGAAAATTAACAAATTATTCACATTCAATTAAACATTTTTAATTAGGTTTTAAGGTTGTTCTTTAATTTGGTTATGTAAAATAATTAAATAGTATTATTGTTAACTTAGGGCTTAAATCCAGACAAGCAAAAAAAAAAAGGTGGGGCAACAAAATTTTAATCTATAAATCTTTTAAGTGTCATTCACTTAATTCTTTTTTTATTTTTTTCTCTCCAAAATCTTTTCCCAGAAAAAATATTAATGTCACAATATAAAAGTATAATTGGTAAATCTTTTTTTCCGTTATGAGGATTTATCCTTTATAGTAACAATTAACTATTCTCGCCATTTGAGGTAGATTAAGTAGAAGAGATTTGTATTATTTAGGCTATTGACCTCATCATTATTGTTATATACACATTTCAACTGATGTGACCTCTGGCTTTCTTCAAGTATTTCTTGTCAAACTCTGGAAACATTGTTTATCTATATCTATATCTATACATATATGAAGTGCAGTTGTGTGTATGTATGTCCGGAGGAAACTTTGAAAATAAAACCAAATAATGACAAAGTAAATATATATACATTAAATATCACTAGGGCTTGGTTTTTGAGCAAAAATAATGAAGATTTGAGTTATATTTGGGAAGATATTTAAAAATTCAAATTTGAAAAGTAACAGAAGAGAAAGTCATTTGCATGTTATTTTGTTTATCTTTCTTTTTTTTTTTTTTTTCGCTTTGAAATATAATATTGATTGATTGAATTAATTGCATCATTTATATCTTATGTTTTTTTAAAATTGTAAATCATTGAATAGAAATTTCTTACTATATTGTAATATATTTCCATGGGGATTTTTATGGGGTAACCAGCGAGGATCTCACTCATGATAAGTAATACTGGATCTGCGAGACTAAGTTTTCATGAGTTTCCAGTTCTGGAGGTCTGGGGAATGTAGAGCACTCCTTCATCACCATTGCTCCCTGGTCTACTCTGACCTGGAGCGGTAGTACCTTTTAGGGTCCTATCTATAGGTTAAATAGAAAAATGTGTAGATAAAAAAAGATTGAGTATCCATTAAGAATGAATTCATTTCAAACTTTGTCGGCATTAAATGACCCACTGAGATTGATATGCCATAAAACAAAACAAACCGAACCAAACCAAGCAAATAACTTAAAAAACAGAAAAAAAGAATGAAAAGAAACTAATGACTGATGAAGGAAGCATTAAATTACCCACAGTAGTTGATATGCTGTTAAACAAAACAAACAAACAATATATACATAAACAGTGATGTTTCAATGTTATGATCCTGGGTGGGGGAGTGTAGCATGGGGTACCCCCAAGTTACTAATAGATACTGAATCAGATTTTGTTTTCCCTTTGTTCCATCATTGTACATAAATAAATTTGTATATATACAAATTTAAATCTTATTTATAGAGTTTTAATGCTGTTCAGTTAGTTAATAAATAATATCGATTTTCATTGTATGAGGGAGATTAAAAAAATCTGAATTTTTATGGAAGCCAAGCTCATCATGGATGATTTGATTGGTAGAACCGTGACTAATCTACATAGAACAATGATAATTTGCCGATTCGCCATGACCATCCCTCGAGCTTGCTGAATCTTCTCACCAGTGGTGGAGGTTGATGGGTACCCTGCTCCCTCTTTTTGCATCATGATTATCTGGACACTTTTCGACTTCTCTCTCTACTCATACACACTTCTACATGGCACTGTTGCTATAATGTGCTAAAAGCCTTTGATGAATTTCTGACCCCCTGACACTCCTTCCCATCAGAGAAATCTGATCACTTCTTTGGTTCATACTGCAAGTAGAGTGGCCATGTTTAGACTATAAAGACAGCAAGCAAAATGGTGTGATCATGCTCAAACTTGAAATCACGTGACCACAACAATGTCAACTATAAGCATGTATGCACAAAACAGATTGACAATATGAAACCTATGCTATGGCAAAAGTACAAATAATTATTGACTCTTGTTCGTATAATGCTCCGCTAGAAATAATAAAATTTTGGTATAGAAAAAAATTAACAAAAATATGGTAAGAGTTTACTTATTTGTGGATGGTATTGATATGCAAATAATTTGGGTAATATAAAGATATTTATGTGATGAGGCATGGTAAAAAAAATGCTATATATATATATATATATATATATATATATATGTATATATTTTGTATTTAACAATTATTTATAATTACAGCCTGTCACAAAAAGCCCCTCCTTCCTGTCGACTCCAACCCACTTTTAATTTTCTAAGTATAAAATCTATTGTTCGACTCGAGAAAATAATGAAATACTTAATGCAGGAACATACAGCAATAAATTTAATTTTGTCCTGCTTAATTCCATAAATTTCCTCCTATGATTAATTTTCAAATGTTTTTTAATTAACACAGGAAAATTACTTTGCCATCAGTTGGAAAAAAATTAATTGAAATATATACATACATATATATAATTAAATATATATATATGTATATATATATATTTATCATAAGCATTTAATCTTCTCTAAAGTCAAATGCTTATACATACATTCACACTCCAACACACAGTATCATTAAAGTGTAAGAATTTGTATTTACCTATATAAGTATATTGAAATTTTTAAAAAATACCTACACTTAACATTTATACATACAAACTCTTATAATTAGTAAGGTAAATGTTGTGTAAATTTAATTAAAATAACAATTTGCTTTCAGACTAAGTGAATACAAATATTGGTTAATTGTATCAAGATACCTGGCAGCCATAAGTTCAATCCATATTTCTAGCTTCATACAAAGCTGAAATACACATGTTCATTTTAATGTGAGGTACCATGCAGGAAGCAAGCCTCTTATGTGCCAGTTTTTAAAATTGCTTTGATTCCATTGGTATTCCCTTTGAGGGGTAGGCCTCAGGCACCAGCAATAAACCCTACCCTTACCAGTTTTAAGGTGATTAGTATTCAGCTTGAAGAATGATTAAAGTTCCAATTACCGTCGAACTGGGAAGACAAGGCAACAAACGATTGTAACTCAAATACAAACTCGAATGCTACAAAGTCCACTGCAAAATGATAAAGTATATATAAGACTCCACAATGTCATTCAAATCAAGTAGTCAAGCAGCCAATCAGAACTCGAGGAGTGGAATCACCCAAATCACCCAGATGGATCATTCTTGATTTCTATTTATACCAGCTGTCTTGGACACTGCTTGAGTGGTACTTACTTAGCTGCTATTATTCAAACCAACAGTTGACTAACTGACTTCAATACAGCTGTGTTGCAAGTTGAATCTACACTAAGAATCCAGAATTAGTAGGTGATTTATATTGTAGGTTGGGCTATTCCACTGTGTACCTTGACCAAGCTGATTGGTTGGGTGGATAGTTTGATCCATATATATCCAACACATGACTGTGTTTGGTAGTTAGTACAGGGCCTGTATTTGGTTATAGTCCCCCTTTTTTTTGTCTGGTAACTGGACGGTAGTTATAGCCCTCCTGTGAAGGTTATTATGATATGTTGATTCTATACTTTGATTCTGTCAGCATTCCCTTTGAGGGGTGCCTCAAGCACTGGCAATAAATGCAACCCTTATCACCTTTTAGGTGAATGGATAGATAGTAAAGGCTTGTGTAAGACCAGTTATACCTTTTGGATATGCTGATAACAGATAAATGGTGCTCAATTGGGGCATGAATTTTTCAAACAACTCTCTTCAGATTTTGAAAGCAGAGTTTGTTTTTTTCTAAGGAATCTCTTTAGACTTGATATTTTGGGAAAAAGAAAAAATGAATTCAAACCTGCTTCACTTAAAAAATTGACCTTGTGCAGCATTACAGATTAGCATTATCACTTCCAATGCACTCATACACACTCTGTCCCTTTCCCTTCTCCTTTTCTTTCTTATTATATTTTTTTCTGCATAGCATGTCCTTTTTCTTACCTTTCTTTCTTTATGATAAAAACAGAATGGTCCATTATTTAACTGAGATGACAATACGCATAAGAAATAAAAATTTGGTGATAAAGCAACACCAGATAATCAGAATTTAGATTTTTGCATTTCATCTTGGATGATTTGAACGGTCTCATTTTTAATCAGGGTGTGTTGCAGGATGCTAATGGTCAGAAGATTAAGGAACAAGCATATTAATGTATAGATATTAATATAGAGATAGATTTTTTTACAAGAAATGAAAAAAAAATGACTTTTCTTTTTTTTTTCCTTTTTAAATGGGAATTTTTTTCAACACAAAAGATGAACATTTATGAAACAAGAAAAAAATATAATCAAAACAATAATAATATAATCTACTTATATGTGTGTAGCAGTATGTAATTTAATCAAATAAGAAGTAATGTAATTTCAACTATTTTAAATCAATATAATTGAGTTAAGAGTTTATTTTCATTTTAACTTATTGGGAAATGGAAGTTAAAAAACAGGAAAACTGTGTATTTATTTATTTATTTTGTTTGAGAAAAATATTTAATATTAAGTCACAATGACATAATCTAATGGCAGATTGTATGCTGTGAAAATCTATCATTTTGAGATATTTATATTGGAATAATACATTACAAAATATTAGGGTGAGTCAAAAAGTAATGCTATTTTGTTTAGGACAGGTATAATTACCAACACAGGAACATGTATCATACATGAAAATGAAGCTGGTCCTCTGTGAATCACATTCCTTCTTCTCCACATAGTCACCATTTCTCTCAATAGCAATGTTACACCTTTGAATGAGAGCATGTATCCCTGCCCCCTAAAATTCTGTTGACTGTTCTTTGAGCCACTTCTTCACTACAGATTTCACTTCTTGGAATAATGTTTGCCTCTCAAACCCTCTTTCCAGGGGCCAAAAGAGATGATAATCTGGTGAATATGGAGGAAAGTTGTCCACCCGAATAAGACCATTGTATCCCTTGTCTTGATGCCTATGTGTGGTTGAGCATTGTCATGCAGAAGGAGGACATTGTCCATTGGCAAGTTGGGTCTTACTCATCAGTTTCTTGCTCTGAGCCTCCTTAAAACCTGAAAAGTAAGAAAAAAATTTCACATGAAATAAAGAAAATGGCATTACTTTTTGACTTCTTAATATATATACAAGCAATTTTGTAATGTAATTCTTATATATATTTACCAACCCCTCTGCATGAGTAGGATGTGACACAAAGTCAATTTCTTAGGTGGAGTTTAACAGGTTTGAATTCAGAGTTTTCCTTTTCCTAGACTGTTTACCTAGCCAAAATTAAAGAGCCCAGTCTGCCTTACTATTTACTCATAGGTTGCGTACTTGATTTTATACCTTTCCCAAAGGCATTAGCTATATAATATTAGCCTATAATTCTTTTATGCAATTATACCGTGTGTGGCAGAAATACCTCCCACATTTTAAACTATTACCTTTGTTGGGTAAGTTGCTCCATCTAGCTAGTATCTTTATTTTCAGATACAATTAGTTATGATCATAGCTTGGATTGGTGCATACTATGTGTTTGCTCCTGAAACATTTTTAAACCTGGTGAATCTGTAATTGCTACACAGACAGCTTTTCATGCATATTTTGTGTTATGTTGGAATGATGCCATTCTGGATAGAAAATTGATACTAATATAAGTTGCAAATTGATACTACTATATGTTGAAAATTTCAGAACCCCAGGTTCATATAGACGGGCGGTAGAAGAGGCCCCTCTGATCAATCGGCTGGTCATGTCAAGCCCTAGCACCTATATGATTGCCCCAACCCTGTTGCCCTTATGGCAACCCCCAACCCTTTTCATCATATGGATGCTAGAAGGTGATGACTGAGGGTCTACATGTCCTAGGAATTACGTTAAACTCTATCAAAACAAAACTAACCAGGTTCATATTTTTCAGATGAGGCTTCATAATTTGTATTCTTTGGATTTTTCAGACTGTTGTCCTTATCTTTATTGTTATATACACAACACTTCAGCTGATGTGTCCTTCAGCTTTCTTCAGGTGTTACTTTTTGAACTTGTGAGCCTTCATGGAACTTTGCACAGAACCCTTTATTCAATCCAGTGGGGTAGACTGTTTTCATTCCATTAACTATGACCAGGTACAAATGTTAAGCTTATTGAAGTCAGTTTGCCTACTGTTGGTTTGAATAACAGCAGCTAAGTACAACTGAAGCAGTGTCCAAGACAGTTGATATAAATAGGACTCAAGAATGATCCATCCATGAATCTGGGTGATTTGGGTGATTCCATTCCTTGAGTTCTGATTGGCTGTTTGACTGCTTGATTTGAATGACATTGTGGAATCTTATATATACTCTGTCATTCTACAGTGGACTTTGTAGCTTTCGGGATTGTATTGGGTTACAACTGTTTGCTGCCTTGTCTTCCCAGTTCGATGGTAATTGGAACTTTAATTATTCTTCAAAGCTTTTTTAAGTATTCTATCTTATTATCATCCTTGGCTAAGATTGAACCTGTAACCTACAGATCATTGTTACTTAGAACTGTATTAACAGAGTGAATGACCTATGACCCTGTTAAGGTGCCATCTATGGGTTAAATGAAAAAGATGTGTTTTTAGAAAAAATGGGTTTAAAAAAGAAGATTTTGAATACACATCAAGTATGAATAGAACAAAATATGTTCTGCACCATATAGCCAAACAAGGGTTCAAACGCCGTATGGTGTGAAATTGCACTGTTGTATTTCTTTTATTACTGTTAGGGGAGATAACTCTCCCCTAAAGAAATATTGATTCTTCACTGAAGAAAGTGTAGTAAAAGACAACAATATGGCTGCTTGATGAATACACAACTTGTTGACAGTAAATTGTTTATCCAAATCCATCCTGCTATATTCCTGGTTGATGAGAAAATAAAAAAGAATATTGGGTAATTTATAAATTACCGAATATTGTTGTATTTTAAAACATATTTAACTGTTTTGTTATATTTTGTTATTCCTAACATCTTGGGATATAACAATTACCATCCATGTTTTTCTAGAATGGTATGAATTCATCTTTTCAACTTATTTAGGCTTATACACCGGCACAGGCTGAGTCACTACTACATAGCTTGGAGGAGGCAGCAAAGAACATTGGCCTCTATGTGAATTGTGATAAAACTGAGTTCATTAATTTAAAAAAGAAAGACATCTCCATACTAGATGGTAAACCTCTTAAGCCAGTAGAACAATTCACATACCTAGGTAGTAATATCTCATCCACAGAAAGCGATGTTAATACACGAATAGGAAAGGCATGGTTGGCCACAAACAAATTATCTGTCATATGGAAATCCGATCTCACTGACAAGTTAAAGCAACAATTCCTCCAGGCTGTAGTCATATCAGTACTGCTGTATGGCTGCACCACTTGGACCTAAACAAAGCGCCTTGAGAATAAGCTAGATGGGGGCTGCACAAGAATGCTGTGTGCGAGGATGCTGGTTGCTGTGTAGAGGACCTCCCAGGGGCAATGAGTGATAAGGAGTGTTGGTGAGAGATTGTCATGGATATCTGTGCTACATGCGCGACATGATGATGATAGCAACTGGTCTAGGAGGGGAAAGAAATCCTGAATTTGAACCTACGAAATTTTAAAAGAATTTCATTTTCAAGGATAAAATTAAGATTATATATGTTTGAGTGTGTTGGTATGGAACTCTGTGAAATCTGGATGTTTTTCATCGTTTGTTTGGTATGTTATAAATTCTTGATCTGGCATTATGATAATGTGACAGAAAACTGAGAAGGTCTGCTGGTATATTGTGATACGGCTGGTGCACTTTGAGTTGGTGGTAATGATGCATTGGCACTAAAATCACACCTGAAACCAGAATTATCATCTGATGAAGGCTTCACTGGCTACACAGCTGTTGTTTTGTTTGCAGCAGCAGCATTTGTATGTATGTATGCAAAGTTTGTGTATATATATATATATATTACAGTAAAAGTAGATATGTTTCACATGTTGATACATATATGTATATATATCAGGAAAATGGAGAGGAATCCCACAGTATGAAAGTATATGAAAAATTGAAAAAACAACAAGGTGATCAGATTATTCAAATATTATCTGTGTGAAAACCTTATTATTTTTTCAATTTTTTATATACTTATATATATCTTATTATAATGGAGATTGTATGTTTTTCTGTCTGTAACCGAAACTATATT
>CM042148.1:111956299-111963799 GCA_023376005.1 Doryteuthis pealeii
CCCTTCCAATGTATTCATTCTTTTGATTGGATTTCCGCTGCAGAGTTTGGTTCCAAGAAGTTTTCATGTTCTTCTGAGATTCTCCTTTCTTACTTTTCCTTTCATCTCCAATTGTTTGATTTTATCCATTTCTAATATTCCTAGGTATTTGTAGTTTTTTTGTTTTTTTCTCTAAGTGTTCTAATGCTTTTCAGATTGGACAGTCCTATTTCTTTCAGTTATTTCTCTTTTTTCTTTTCCTTTGTGTATTTTTCAATGTCATGTTTCATTCCTATATCTTGCCTGTATATTTGAATAGTTCATAGAAATAGTTTCAAAAATGTTAATACATTTTTGAAACGATTTCTACAAACTATTTGAATATACCCAATGAGTTGACATGCCAGAAAACCCCAACCAACACCTAGTAAAAATGTCCATCTGATTTTCCAAACTGTCTTTTCCTTTCTTATATATCATCATCAGATCTCACTGACAGTACAGATTTCCATGACTCCCATATAAAAAAAAACTATTTAAGTTTGACACTCATGGTACTCGTTATTGTAGAGAAAGACTTGAAGTTTAACATTGTAACTTATTTCAGTCATGTGTTCTGAGTATGATATTAAACTGCATCTAATGGGGAAGTTCCATTTCTGGAGCTCTCGGGAGTGGGGAGTACACCTTCATCACCATTACTTCCAGGTCCACCCTAACCCAGAGTGGTAGTACCTGTGGTACTATGGGCTAAATAGAAAAAAAAACATCAGTTTAAAAAATGTGTTTAAAAACTGAATTGATTTTTACTTCAGCATGAAATAATCCAACAAGGGTTGACATGCCGTAAAATTTGTAAGGAATCATTTTCAGCCATTTCTGTAAATCTTTTCAAAAAGACTGGTATGGAATTTGTAATAACAGCCCTGTCCTCCTAGATATCCCATCATGGTGTAATGGTTAGCAAGCTAGTGTCAGATCGTTTACTACTGAATAATGAGTTTAATCCTTGCTGGATGCCCCATACATGTGGCCTTGTGTCACATCCTACCCATAGTGAATAGGTTGGGCATCCCATCATAGTGTAATAAGCAAGCTAGTCTCTCAGATCCATTACTTCTGAAATCCAAGTTTATTCCTCGCCGGATACCCCATACTTGCGACCTTGTGTCACATCCTACATCTAGTGAACAGGTAGGGTATAGCGAATGGGTTCAAATACCTACCTGACCTGCCCTCCTTGTGGACTGCATTGGTAACTAGCATGGACATACTTCAATTGTTCATCAGATACTGATGATTTACCCAGCTGGTCACATCAAACCCTAGCCCCTATATGATTGTCCCAACTCTATTGTCCTTATTGCAAGTCCCAACCCTTCTTATCATATATGTGCTAGAAGGCGGTTTCTGAGGGCCTTAGTGTCCTGGGTATGACATTAAACTATATCCGATAGTGAAGTTCCAATTCTAGAGCTCTGGTGAATGTGGAGTACCTCTTCATCACCATTGATCCCAGGTCAACTCTGATCCCTAGTGGTAGTACCTGTTAGGGTTCCATCTATGTGTTAAATAGAAAAAAACTGAGTTTAAAAAGAAAAGAAATTGAGTACCAATCAAGAATGAATAAAGAAAAATGTCTTCGGTATAGAATAACCCAACATGGGTTGACATGCCGTAAAATCCAACCAAAACAAATTTTACCTTTACACAAATATTCTGTCATTTCAAATATCTTGCAATCAATCATAGATGAATTGCCCAAGTGACTGTGAGTTACCAAAATGTTCTTCTAAAATGCCAATAAGAGAATTCTGTTTGTTTAATTCAAGCACACAAAATGCCTTCTCAACAGCTATAGTCTTTGGCCCCTTGATTAACGATTGAACTTAAAAGCCTTGATTATAAACTTCAGTTGTTTCTCAACAAATGATATTTATTTTATGTGTCACTATCTTTAATAGATTTTGTAGTTTGAATGAAATGAAGAAAAAAAATGTAATTTCACTTTCTTACAATCCTAGTCGCTATCTTAGGCATTTAGTTGCACTGTTGGTAAATCCAAGTCAGTATTGAACTTGGTTTCAGTGGATATTTCTTGTGGCATAAAGTTTAAGGTATTCCTTGAAATCTTCAATTGAAAAGGGTGTGGTCTGAGTAGATCTCCTCACCTGTAGTGTTCCTTCTAGTATTAAATCCAGTTAGCATCTTAATTTCAGGTTAATTACCAATGACCTTAAGTGCATTTTATGTCGTTTTTCATTGGTCAATGCCTGCTGCTGATTTTGGGAAAGTCCATAAATATTAGTGACAACTTTGCATTATCTCATACCTTGATATCCAACACAGTTACCCTATTGTGGGAGGAATAGAAGTGGCACAGGTAAGTGATTTGTTTTATAGAGAGATATCATCAGCAAACTAGAAATAAGAAACATTGTGGTGATGTAGAAAGGTAAGATTCCCCCAAATGGGTCCACCTGTTGGCTGTGAGTGGTGACCCATGATAGTTAAGGACGGAGTCTTGGTGGATGAGCAGTCCATGACCTGCAACACTCCACTTAGAACTTTACTTAGGCTAGATGGGTGGTCAGAGAGGCCCCCTCCGATCAATCAGCTGGTCACGTCAAGCCCAAGCACCTATATGATTTTCCCAAACCTATTGCTCTTATAGCAAGCCCCAACACTTTTTATTGTAGGTGCTAGAAAGCGGTGGCTGAGGGTCTACATGTCCTGGGAATGACATTAAACTCTATCTGATGGTGAGGTTCCAGTTTTGGAGGTTTGGGAATGTGGAGCACCCCTTCATTGCTCTCTGGTCCACTCTGACCCGGAATGGTAGTACCTGTTAGGGTTCCATTTATGGGTTAAATAGAAAAATGTATTTATGAAAAAATTGTATTATCCATTAAAACTTTATCAGCATTAAATGACCCACTGAGGTTGATATGGCGTAAACCAAACCAAACCAAACCAAACCAAACAGTGAATTTGATGTAGTAATGTGCTAATTTGAGAGTAAAAAAAGGTATGTACAAGAAAGGTGATAAGAGACAAAAAAGAAGATTTAAAAATAAGCATGGACAAGTAAGATCCTAGGAGAGGCAGAGCCAATTCAAACAACCACTTTGCGTTGATACCTCCCTCTCATTTTTTTTCCCAATAGCTTTCAACCACAGTTTTTTTTACAATGGATTATACCTATGGGTTAAATAGTACCACCACTGTTCTTATACAAGGATGACTTTGGCATTAAATAACCCCTGAAGTTTATATACCAATAAACAAACAAACCAAACTAAACCTAAAACCATGATTCCAAGGCTGTGTTCCAAGACATGGAGGAAAATCCAGTGAATGAAACTCAAGCTCAGCATTTCACTCTCCAGTTGTTTGTCACCTTCACTACCTTGGCATAAGCTCTCCAAAATAATGCTTCACGTTACCAATATTGCAAAACATACACTGGTAAATTCAAACAGAGAAATAGCTATAAGGATTCTTTTCTTTTTTAATTCAACTTTATTGTTTTAAATTTTGTGCCATTTGTAGAAGAATGTTGAAGAAAAAATCTGATATAGAAATTATTTTGATGATGAAAAAAAAAAAAATCATCAAAATTGTTCAATATACCAGGTGTGTCATAAAAGTATTGAGATTGACGCTGTATTTACCAAGACAGAAATGAACAATGAATGGAACGTTAATTTTTTTCAAAATACAAGGTGTGTCATAAAAGTATCGAGATTGAAGCTGTATTTACCAAGACAGAAATGAACAATGAATGGAACGTTAATTTTTTCAGAATACATGGTGTTTACAAAAAAATCTTGATATTTTTTGACACACCTTGTAAATTCAAACAGAAATAACTATAAAGGGGAATTTCTTTTTTTTCTTAATTCTTTAAACTTTAAAAAAGAAATTCTCCAAATTATCTTTTTCTTGCTTTTTCTTGTGTTGGTATCAAGAAACAATGATCAGTCTGCCTCTGAGCAGCTTCATATGAATGACATTAGATAAAACAATAAATAACATCAATGTGGAATGAAAATGGTAAGGAGACAGGATTACCTCCCCCTGTTTGGCCTTCCATAATGCTGCTTCCAGAGTAGACATGGAGATGGATTGTGTACCAGGTGAAGAGGTGGATGTGAGTCTCACACAAGCATCGAAAGAGAGAGAAGAGGGCAGGATGAAAAGCCAGACAGATTGGATGAAATCAGGATGGATTGCTGATCCGTACCCAATGCTGATAAATCCTGGATCAGATAATTTGTGACAAATTAATTATCAATAAGAACTGCGTATGCCACACGTCATGCCATTATCGTCATTGCTCTTATTACTGAGAGGGTGATGAAGTGTGCAGTGGAGGTGGGGCTGGAGAGATAGAAAGGAAAAGAGTTATAGAGAGAAGGTGTGTGTGGGAGGGTTCAGAGAAAGGGAGAGGATTAACTGTTGAAATTGGAGAGAGGTATGAAGATACTGAAGGGGTGGATGTAGAAAAAGGGATAGATAGATTATTTAATAGAGATTGGTTGGTTTGTTGGATTTTATGGCATGTCAACCCTTGTTGGGTTATTTTATATCGAAGATGTTTTGTTCTATTCATGATTGATGGGTATTAAACATTTTTTTAACTCATTTTTTTCTTTTTACTCCATAGATGGGATGTTAAAGGTACTACCACTCTAGGTTGGAGTGGACCTGGAAGTAATAGTAATGAAAGGGGTACTCCACACTCCCCAGAGCTCCAGAATTGGAACTTCACCATTAGATGCAATTTAAAATCATACCCAGGACACTAACTCCTTCAGCCACCTCTTTCTAGCACATATAAAAAAAGGTTTTGGGCTTGCCATAAGGGCAATAGGGTTTGGACAGTCATATAGGTGCTAGGGATGGATGTGACCAGCCAATTGGTCAAAGGGGGCATATCCGACTGCCTGTTTAACCTAAGTAAGCGCCAATGTTGCATGTTGTGGATGGCTAAGCCCCCAGGGTTCCATCCTTAAGCATCACAGGTTGCCACATTTTATTTTACCCCTCTGCAGAGGTGCAGTCAATGTATTCTGCCTCAGTCAACAGGGCTGTATTTGAGAGAGAGAGAGAGAGAGTGTGAGTATAGGGTATTAGGAAAAACGTTTTATTAGATAAATAGAAAACAGAGAAAACAATATATAAATTTGGTTTGGTTTCATTGTTTAAATGGTTTATTTAATGCCAAAGCCATTCTTGTAGAAGAACAGTAAGTAAAGTTGGTGGAATGGTCAATTATTGGTACTAGTACAAATTTTAAAAAACGCCCTCCAGGCGATGTAAAAATAGATTTTTGAAACATATTGCCTGGGGGGTGGGAGTAAAAAATTCAATGTCAGCGAGTTTGTACCCTAAGTAAGTAAAATCATCAAATTCATTAAAGGATTAAAAAATAAAACAATTTGAAATGTAAACTTTAAATATGCATTAAAATAAAACAAACTATATATAGATATATAATACCAGTCATGTATTTATTAAAACTTGTTTTAAAAAACAATGAGGACTGTCTAATGTTGCATGTTCAAATTTTGAGTGTATTTATTCAATGCTATGACGATTTTGGGTAATGTGACGTAAGCAGTGATGTAATTTTTGTTACAGACAAAAACTGTAAGCAAATCTCCATTATTAATAGATCAGCCTGACAGGAAGGGAGTCTATCCCCTTTTCTCTAGTACTAGACCGGAGGAATTTTTTTTCATGTTAGGTGGAGTGTAACACCTACTCTCAGCTCCCTGTTTATCACACAAAATCAAGCTGTGCTATTCATGTGCTGAACCATAAATCTTGGCAGATGCTCTACCAATTGAGCTAAACCAGCTCCTTTAGTAGTGGTACTATTTAACATGTTGGACATGATATTGGCAATATATAGTACATGAAGAACTGTCCAAAACTATGATGTCCACCATATATGGTACGCACCTATAAAAATATGTATATTCTTAAAATGACCATAAATCAGTTTTAATTATAAAATTTCAGAATACAAAACATTAATACTGTTAAGGAGTGATCAAAGTAAACAAGTATATAGCAAAAAAATCTTTATCTGTAACTGCAAATGATTAATTTTTTAAAAAAACTCAAATTATTGCATTTTAATGAATCCTAGTGAGATACTTTCAAACTATTCACAAAAATCCTCGGACTTACCTCTGCAAAGCTGCACACAACGTCTCACTCTAATATCTTGTTTGCTACTAAAGTCATACTAGTTGTAACATATCACCAGGCTGGAATAAGTATTGCATTATCAATCATGACCAATGTGTTAACCCATAGCTAGGAGGATGAGGGTGTTCATACTTCCCAAGGGTATTACTCCAAAAGTGAACACAATAGCCTGACTGGGGTTTGAACTCGCTTACTATGATATTGCAGTTTAATCACTATGCCACAAGTATGCCACCCCCTAAGTTATAAGTATTTTAGTTTTTGTGTTTGTACCACAGCTATATTTTGATAAAACAGTTATAGGATTAAAATTGTAAAGTATTTTAATCTCTTTAAATATAAGGAACATATCTAAACTCTAATGAAAAAGAAATTTTTAAAGTATTAATTATTAACAAGCTGAAAATTATATGGTTTAATTAAAAACACCCCGAAGGATTAAATGTCAATGTGATGTAATAATGCTTTATTTATGAGTTACTTAAATATCCAAATATACTTATATGTGTGTGTATATGAGCAAAAGTACCTGGTCAATGACTGGAGTAAAAGAAATAAGAAACATCAGGAAGTGAGAGAGAAATGGGAAAGAGAGGAGTAAGAGAGATCAATTATAAAGAATTTGGGTATTATAGTATTTGTTTCTTTTAGAAATTGTTTTGTTTTTGTGTTTATGTTTAAAATATTATTTTTTAAAGAGTAACCATAAACTTGTGAGTAGTTCCAAACTTAATTTTATTTTTCTAAAGGCCAATTTTTAAAGAGTTCCACAAATTGATTGATTTTTAATTATTGAATTATATATTTAATTTATAAAAATCAAAAAATCTATTTTATTATAAACATATATGCATGATTTTAATGCTCAATGACATTTCTTTTCTGAGTTATGTCAACATGTACATACCAAAACAGATGCAATATATATAGATATGCACAATACTTATATATAATTACTAGCAAAAGTACTCTGTCAATGACTGGACTAAAATAAATTTGGAACTCCAGGGAGTGAGAGAGAAAGCAGAAGACAGTAGTAATAATTCTTTTTTTTAGTTTAAAATATTATTAAAAAAGAATGTAACCCTAAACTCATGAGTGTTTTGAAACAATTTTGTTTTGATAAAAAATCTCTTATACATAATTTAAATTTAGTTCTTAATTGCTTATTGCATTAAAGTCATAAAAAATATATTCGTTTAGATTTATTTTCTTTTTTTTACCCCTAAAACTGTAACAATTAAAAGAAGTTAAGAATTAAATATATGAGGATAGAAAGAATTAAAAGAAGTTAAGAGT
>CM042148.1:111968799-112048767 GCA_023376005.1 Doryteuthis pealeii
TTTGTAGTTATTAACTCTACGGGTATAGATTTACAACTCAATCACAAGCTCTAAAATATAGTATCGTATTTCTAAGAAACTTGTGTCGTTGCATTTGTAGAAGAAGGAAATTGTCTTTTCCATAATCTGGCATTGGGTTTTCACTATTTTATAAAAGTTTTTGTCATATGATTGAATGAAACTTATTTGTATGTCCTTGAGTTGTTTTTTTATGAAATACTCATGTTCATTAATCTTCTGACGGTTATCATCTTGCAACACTCTTTGGTTAAAAACGAGACTGTCCAAATCATCCAAGATGAAATGCAAAACTGTAAATCCTGATTATCTGGTGTCACTATAAAGAAAGAAAGGGAAGAAAAGGACATACTACACAGAAAAAATATAATAATAAAGAGAGTAGGGGAAAGACAGATAGAAGGGGTGAGTACACAGTAGCGATAATGCTAATCTGTTTCAATCAAACATTATGAAAAGATGGATAATGGTCATATTTTTGGGAATACCAGTATTATAATGTAAGTAGTAAAGTCGTTGTAGTGGCCTAAAGTTGGTATCAGCCAATCAGTGAGGGAGTCAATCCCCTTTTCACTAGACCAAGGAGATTGATTTTGCATCTGATGTGGTGTGCAACACATGCCATCAACTCCTTACTTTACAGCACAGATCCCTGTGCTACCCATATGCTGAATTGGTGAGGGCTGGTATCGAATCAGGAACCTCAAGGTTCCCAGCAGGACACGCTACCGACTGAGCTAAGCCTGGAGGGTGGATATTTTTAATAATATTGGTGATAAATTTGATTTCAGTCTCCTTCTTATTTTGAACTTGCAAAGAATAAATTTTGTATGCTGAATTGTGTGGCAGGTGTGGCCATATGCCAAAAGGCTTGATACCTGAGAAATGTAGTATTTTCAAGTGAGGGTTTGTTTCCTTGATAATGATCTTTACTGACTGAAATCTTAGCATTGAATCTTTTGCATACTTAAATCTAAATACATTTTCTCAGAAGGATATTTGTTTGTATTGGGTGGAGAATAAATACATTATTTTCTTCTCTTTCTTTTTTATCATTGTCTTCCTTTCCATCTGTTCTTGGGGGTCTGCCTCCTTAAGTTTTTGTCTCTCCCTTTAGTATTTATCTATTCATTTTATTTTATTTTTTTATTTATTTATTTTGCTGACCCTTCTTCAAATTTTCCTTCTCAGCCTTTTCGCCTTATACATTTTTTGACATTCCAAATTTTTTCCTTCTTTTTCCTTCTTCTATTCTTTGTTTTCTTTTCTTTCTCCTCTTTCTTTCTCTTTCTTTATTTTATTTTTTCCTTTCTTTCCTCTTTTCTTCCTCCTCTTTTTTCTCTTTCTTTCTTGACTTTCTTCATTTTTTTTCTTCCTTTCTCCTCTTTTTCCTTTCTTTCTTCTGTTTCTTCTTCTTTTTTTCCTCTTTCGTTCTTCTCTTACTTTCTCTTCTTTCTTCATTTTCTCATTTCTTTCATCTGTTATTCTTTTTCATTGTCTTTCTTCCTCCTTTTTTTCTATCTTTCTCCATTTTTTTCTTCCTTTCTATTCCTTCTTTTTTCTTTCTTTATCCTCTTCTTTCTTTTTCTTTTTTGTCTTTCTTCTCCCTTCCTTTCTTCTCCTTCTTTCGTCCTTCTTTTCTGTTTCTCTTCTTTCCTCATTTTTTCCCTTTTTCTTCTTTTTTCCTCTTCCTTTCCTCATTTTCTTCATTCTTTCTTTCTTCTCTTTCTTTCTTTCTCTCTCTCAATTTTCTTTTCATTTTCTTCTTTCTGTTTCTTTTTCTTTGTTTTTTTTTCTTTTCTGTCTGTCTGTCTGTCTCTCTGTCTCTCTCTCTGTTTTCTTCATTTTCTTTGGTTCTTTTCTCCTTTCTGCATTGTCTTTCTTCCTTTCTCATTATTTTGATCCCCCCTCTCCCTCTCTCACTTTATTTCAAATTTTATTTTTTTCATTTTCCAAATTTATCTTGTATTCTCAGCTTTTCATTTTAAAAGAAAATCTTTTTTTAATTTTTTTCCATCAATATTTATTTTTTCATTGTAAATCTGTTATCTTTATTTTTTGCTTTTTAATTCTTCTGTTTATAAAAATAATTTCCAAAAGAACTTACAGAATAAACAGAAGAAAATTATCTTCCTTGATGAAAGATAGAACAATTCCAAATATATTAACACATCATCTTCACTTTTAGTTTTAGTTTGTTTTTCATTGTCTATCATCTTTCTTTTGATTTTTCTTTTAAACCCTATTAAGTTTCTTTTTTATTTTACCATTTTCCTTTTATTTTATACACTTTTTATGCTTCTTTTTCCATGTTTTTTTTATACTATCACTTTTTTTCCCTTTTTTTTTCACTGCTTTCTTTGTTCTCTTTTATATCCTTTTTCTTTTTCTCTTTTTTTATCCTTTTTCTTTTTCTCTTTTTTTATCCCTTTTCTTTTTCTCTTTCTCTTTTTTCTTTATCCACTTTTTCTTTCTTTTTTTTACACCTCTCTAGTTTCCCTTTACTTTTTCAACTTTTTCTTATCACTCTCCCTTCTTCATCTTAACTTTCAAGTCATATACTTTGTATCTTTGTCAATTTTGAACTCTTCTTTCTTTTTTATTCATTTCCTTTTACCCTCTATTAGCTTGTTTCTTTTCTTTTCCTTTTCTTTTTTTTATCTTTCTTATTTTTTACTATTCTTTGTTTCTTTTTTTCTTCTTTTTCTCTTCACTCTTCATTTATTTTTCTTTCTTTTTCACTTTTCTTTGTTTTTTTTTCTTTTCACTTTTCCCTGTTTCTTCTTTTTTCTTTCTTTCCCCTTTTTTCTTGCTTCTTTTTTCTATTATCAACTATTTATACTTTGTTTTTTGTTTTGTTTTGTTTTTTTTCATCTTTCTTCTTCAAGTTTCTTTTTTTTATATATTTTTTCTTTCACCATTTTCTTTTTCTTTTCTCATGATATTTTTCTTTTTTTTTTCACTTGTTCTGCCTCTTTTTTTCACCTTTTATTTTTTATTATATCCCTTTTCTTTTTTCCTCTTTCTATCACTTTTTCCCTTCTTCTTTTTTCCCTTATTTTATCTTTGTCCTCTTTCTTTTTCTTTGAAAAGGGTGAAAAAGGAAAAGGTAAATAGAAAAGTATTTTTCTATTTACCTTTTCCTTTTTCACTCTCTCCATTCTTCATTTTAATTTTCAAATAATTTTCCTTTACATCTTTTTCTATTGTCAACCTTAACATTTTCTTTCTTTTTTTATTCATTCTTTTTTTTTTACCCTCTATTAGCTTGTTTTTTTCCTTTTCTTTTTTTTATCTTTCTTTATTTCTTTTTTTTCCTTGTTTGTTTGTTTCTTTTCTTTCTACTTTTTTCTTCTTTCTTTCTTTTTTCTTGTTCTTTCTTCACTTTTTTTTTTCTTTCTTTTTCTACTTTTTTCTTGTTCTTTCTTTTCTTTCCACTTTTTCTTGTTTTTTCTTTCTTTCTTTCTTTCCACTTTTTCTTGTTTCTTTCTTTCCTTTCTTTCTTTCTTTCCACTTTTTCTTGTTTCTTTCTTTCTTTCCACTTTCTTTCTCTTGTTTCTTTCTTTCTTTCCAACTTTTTCTTGTTTCTTTCTTTCTTTCCACTTTTCTTGTCTTTCTCTTCTTTCTTTCTTTCTTTCTTTTCTTCTTCTTTCTTCTTTTCTTGTTTCTTTCTTTCTTTCTTTCTTTCTTTGTTCTTTTCTTTCTTTTCTTTCTTTCCACTTTTTTCTGTTCTTTCTTGTCTTCTTTCTTCACTTTTCTTCTTTCTGTCTTTCTTTCTTTCTTTCTTTCTTTCTTGTTTCTTTCTTTCTTTCTCTTCTTCTTTCCACTTTTTCTTATTTCTTTCTTTCTTTCTACTTTTTCTGTTTCTTTTCTTTCTTTCCACTTTTTCTTTTCTTCTTTCTTCTTTCTTTCTTTCCACTTTTTCTTGTTTCTTTCTTTCTTTCTTCTTTCTTTCCACTTTTTCTTGTTTCTTTCTTTCTTTTCCCACTTTTTTCTTGTTTTCTTTTCTTTCTTTCACTTTTTCTTGTTTCTTTCTTTCTTTCTCCACTTTCTTTTCTTTTTCTTCTTTCTTTCCACTTTTTCTTCTTTCTGTCTTCTTTTCTTCTTTCTTTCTTTCTTGTTCTTTTCTTTCTTTCTTTTTCTTTCCACTTTTTCTTGTTTCTTTCTTTCTTTCCACTTTTTCTTATTTCTTTCTTTCTTTCCACTTTCTTGTTTCTTTCTTTCTTTCCACTTTTTTCTTCTTTCTGTCTTTCTTTCTTTCTTTCTTTCTTTCTTCTTTCTTTCTTTCTTTCTTTCTTTCTTTCTTTCTTTCTTTCTTTCCACTTTTCTTATTTCTTTCTTTCTTTCCACTTTTTCTTATTTCCTTCTTTCTTTCCACTTTTTCTTATTTTCTTTCTTTCTTTCCACTTTTTTCTTATTTCTTTTCTTTCTTTCTACTTTTTCTTATTTCTTTCTTTCTTTCCACTTTTTCTTATTTCTTTCTTTCTTTCTACTTTTTTCTTGTTTCTTTCTTTCTTTCCACTTTTTCTTATTTCTTTCTTTCTTTCCCTTTTCCTTTGTTTCTTTCCTTCTTTCCCCTTTCCTTTGTTTCTTCTGTTTTTTCATCTGAATTTTTACATCTTTTTTATATATAATTTTTTTTCGTCTTTCTTCTGCAAGACGTTTTTCACATTTGTTTCCTTTTAATGTTACTTTTTTGTATTTAATTCTTGTAGGTTGTGTCTACATATGTCTTTCTTTAGGGGTGAACAGACCAGGGGCCATCCCTGTCAACTGCCTCCTCCTCCTGTACCTTTTTCTCTGTTTTAAATCAAACAGATCAGCTCATCCATTTATTTGATTTATCTCCCCTACTTACTCTTCAACTTTCCCCTTTAGTCCAACACTTTTTTCCTTTGCATCTGGTAAATCAATGTATTTTATTAAACCTACAATATAGTCTTCATTTTTTACTCATTCTTCAACAGCCTCAGCATCCTTTCCGACTCGTTTTCCTTATCTTTTAATATGATCTTATTTCAAATTTTTATCCATATATCATAGATGACAGAGGTGGTGACATTGAGTAACTGGTGATTGAGTGATAGATGTAGTCAATTTGTTTGGGGCTACTTAAAGGATGGGGGTGGGGGTGGGTCTACTGTTGGAATCTTCCTGGCTATTGTTTTCTTGATATATAAATTTGTTCTCTTTGTTTTATCTTTTTTTATCTTTTTTTTCTGTTTTTGATTTTCTTTCTCTATTTTTCCCTGTCCTAAACTTTCCTCCAGCTGCTAAAGGCTCATGTGTTTTTAAAAAAAAGTCTTACTAAAAATTCTCGTGAGAAACCACAGTATTGTATATTCTTACTATAAACATTGCAGCCCACATATATATTTGCTTTGTATATGTGTTCTCATATAAGTAAGTATATGTATATATGTAAGACACATGGATGTACAATATCTTTTATGTAGTTTATCAGTCAGCTTGTCTCTATTTATTGTTCTTTAACGCGCCAGAAAAAAATATAGATCCATGAAGATGATGAATGTATATCTTTTAGCAAGCTTAAAATACAACAAACATGCATAATTGTAAATATTAGGTTGGTTGGTTGGTTTGATTTTACAGCATGTCAACCCTTGGGTTATTTTATGTGAAAGACGTTTTTTGTTTTATTCATTCTTGTTGGGTATTCAAATTTCTATTTTAAAACACATTTTTCTATCTATTTAGCCCATAGATAGGACCCTAACAGGTACTACCACTCTTAGTGGACCTGGGAGTAATGGCGATGAAGGGGTACTTCACACTCCCCAGACGTTCAGAATTCGAAACGCATCACTAAAACCCTCGGCCACCACCTTCTAGTATATATGATAAAAAAAGAGTTGGGGGTTGTCATAAGAGCAATTGATAGGTGTGTTTGTTTTGTTTTACGGCATATCAACCTCAGTGGGTCATTTAATGCCGATAAAGTTTTGAAATAAATCAATTCTTAATGGATAATACAATTTGGACCAGGGAGCAATGGTGATGAAGGGGTGCTCCACATTCCCCAAACCTCCAAAACTGGAACCTCACCATCAGATAGAGTTTAACGTCATTCCCAGGATATGTAGACCTGCAGCTACTGCCTTCTAGTACCCATATGATAAAAAGGGGTTGGGGCTTGCCATAAAGGCAATAGGGTTGGGAAAATCATATAGGTGCTAGAGCTTGATGTGACAAGCCGATTGATTGGAGGGGGCCTCTCTGACCGCCCGTCTAGCCCAAGATAGGGTCAAAGTGGAGTATTGCAAGTCATGAACTGCTCATCCACCTGAGCTCTATCCTTAAGCATCACGGGTCGCCACCCACGGCCAACAGGTGGCCCCATTGGGGGAGTCTTACCCCTCTGCAGAGGTGCAGCCGATGCATTCTAATGCCCCAGCCGACAGGGGGGAAGAGCAATTGAGGAATATGGTTAGGACAATCATATATATATTTACCAACCCCTCCGCACAAGCAGGATGTGACACAAGGTCAATTTATTAAGTGGAGTTTAACAGGTTTGAATTCAGAGTTTTCTTTCTCCTAGACTGGTTAAAAAAAAAATCATATGTTAAACTGTTAAAAAAAAAAATCATATGTTAAACTTGTATAAATACACATACAATATACATAAGACACATATACCCGCAAGATGGACAATTGAAGACTTTCTTCATATTCTTGATCTTCTTTCGTTTTCTTTCTCCTAGACTGGTTACCTAGCCAAGGTTAAAGAGCCCAGTCTTCCCTGCTATTTACCCATAGCTCGAGGGAGAAATGGATTCATACCTTTCCCAAGGGTATTAGCGCTATGTGAAGTTCAAACAGCTTCGTCAAGGAATTGAACTCGAGTCGAGTCCATTTCCTATGACTCTAACCATTAGACCACGCGCCTCCATGGGACAATCATATAGGTGCTAGGGTTTCACGTGACCAGCCAATTAATTAGTTGGGGCCTCTCTGACCACCTGTCTAACCTAAGTAAGGTCCAAAATTGAAAATCATAGACTGTTCAGCCACTGGGATTCCACCCTTAAGTATCACGGGTTACAACCCACAGCCAAAAGGTGGCCCTATTGAGGGGGTGTGTCTTACCTTTCTGCAGAGATGCAGTCAATATATTCTACAGCCCCACACTTAGAGCAGTGTAAATACTAAGGAGAGTCAAAAGTTTTGCAATATTTTAGTGTGAGGCACATATTTTAGTGTGTGGATTACCCCTTCATTGTGATTACTCCCAGGTCCACTTTGACCTGGAGTGGTTGTACCTGTTAAGTTCCCATCTATAATTTAAATAGATAAGAAATTAGTTTAGTCAAAAGTGTTCAAGAAAAAAGAAATTGAGTCAAAAGTTTTGCAGTATTTTGGTATGAGCTATTTTGCAATGCATATGTCACATGACTGAAACAGTTCAAGCCATGGGAGGTACCTGCTGTTGGTTGGTACATAAGATAACCCAACAAGTGTTGACATGTCATAAAATCAACCAACCAACCAACCAGCAGCAGGTACATCTGTTTCAATCATGTGACATATGCATTGCAAAATAGCTCATACCAAAATACTACAAAACTTTTGACTTACTCTAGTATGTATTTATTCAAGTATTTATGTTGAATAAAAATCATATGTTAAACTTGTATAAATACACATACAATATACATAAGACACATATACCCGCAAGATGGACAATTGAAGACTTTCTTCATATTCTTGATCTTCTTTAGTCTTAAGATATATATATATATATATATATATATATATATATATATATATAACAACTTTTGCAGAGTTAATGACTGTATGTATGTTCATCCATCTATCCCTCCCTCCCCCTCTCTCTCTCTCTCTATATATATATATATATATATGGTTAGGATAAAGGCCTAAATATCAGTCATATTAGCAGTTATAGATATATTTCCACCCATATGCATATGTACATAGACATTAGCTTCTTCAGACCTATAGATTAAACATAGTTATATGAGAGAGAGAGAGAGATGAATGGATGGGCATATGTACAGATATCAACTTTGCAAAAGTAGATGCTCTCTCTCTCTCTCTCTCTCTCTCTCATCTTTTGCAAAGTTAATGTCTGTATGTATGTTTCTCCATTCATCTCTCTCTCTCTCTCTCTCTCTCTCTATATATATATATATATATATATATATATAATATCCATATTTTTGCTATTACCTGATGCTGCTGCAGTAATGCAGTTAAAATAAATTATTGTAATGAAGCAAATTTAAAGTTTTTTCCTTCATTTATTATATATATATATATATACATACATACCCACCCACCCACACATACATGTTTGTTTATGTATCTATCAATCTATGTGCTTTTATATGTAAAGTCAAATTTCTTAATCCAAAACGTTTGCCTCTTTGAAATCAATATATTTGACTTGTAAAATCTAAATAGCCTATTAAGTAAAAATGTTTATGTCAGTCTGTACATGTCCATTCATCTATTGCTTTGTCTGTCTATCTGCTTCTATGTATGTCAGTCTGTCTATCTATCCATCTATAAGATTTCTATGTAAAGTCAAAGACAATAAAACTCTTGAAACTTCTTAAACCAATATAAACAATCACAGCCATGTGCCAAGTCCAGCATAACAAGTTATCAGCAATAAAGAAAAGAACATAAACACACTCTTAGATCCCCCCCCTTGCATCATCTGAACTCCTTTCATATGCCTTCCACCCCGCCAAAAAACAGCTCTGAGGTTCATCTCCATCCTAATTTTTAAAAACTTATCTTATTTCCTTTCTTTCCTTTTTTTATTATTATTTAACTCTTCACATATTTTTCTTGCAAGTACTCCTCATCCTTTGCCTCTCCCCATCTTTTCCTTCATTTCTTTTCAGATTTTTGTCTTTCATTCATCAATTCTCTCATTGTTTTTCTTGGATGTTTATTGTCTTCCTTTTACCATTTATATATATCATCCCTCTCTTTAATCTCTACCACCATTCTTCTCATTGTCTTTCTATATTTTACCTCCTCTTTCTATTCTCTATATCTCTTTTTTAATCTTTTATATCCACACCCTTTGTCTTTTTTTTTTTAAAGTCTGATCTCTCATCTTACTTTCCTTTTTTTGTATGCAATACTTCAATTTGGCTCTTACTTAAGCTAGAAAGGCAGACAGAGAGGCCCCCTCTAATCATATCAAGCCCTAGCACTTATATGATTGTCCCAACCTTATTGCCCCTATTGGAAAACCCCAAACCTTTTTATCATATATTTGCTAGAAGGTGGTGTCTGAGGGTCTTAATTGTCCTGGGTATGACGTTAAATTGCATCTAATGGTAAAGTTTTAATTCTGGAACTCGGTGAAGTGTGGAGTACCCCTTCTTTCTTTCTTTCTTTCTTTCTTTATCCATTAATCTTTTTCTTCTTTCTTTCTTCTAAATCTTTTTCTTCTTTCTATCTTTCTTCTCATCTAAATCTTTTTTCTTTCTTTCTAAATCTTTTTCTTCTTTCTTTCTTTCTTCTCATCTAAATCTTTTCTTCTTTTTTCTTCTCATCTAAATCTTTTTCTTTCTTTCTTTCTTCTCATCTAAATCTTTTCTTTCTTTCTTTCTTTCTTCTCATCTAAATCTTTTCTTTCTTCTTTCTCATCTAAATCTTTTTTTCTTTCTTTCTTTCTTCTCATCTAAATCTTTCTTCTTTCTTCTTTCTTTCTTATTCATTTTTACTTAAAGGAAGAACCTTACATCTTCTCATTGGCCTATCTGAATTCAACATCATTTCTCTTGGCGCTTAGGGGCCATTATTAAGTAAAACTTATAAATTGTTTATATTTGGGGGTTGATCGAGGTTAACTGAGACTGTGGATAAGTTGTACTGGGGGAAGGGTAATGTATTCACTTTCTTTTTCCCCTTCTGTATTTATTGTTTTACTAAGCTTGATTCAACTTTTAACTAAAATGCTAAAATGAATGGAAACTGAGACAGCAGAAAGGAAACTTAAAACAAAGACAAAAAAGGCAGAAAAATACAGGATTAAAAAAAAGAATTAGAAGAGATTTTGAAAAAAGAATCTGCTTGAAAAATACTTTTAAAATTCCTCAATTATACATAGTATATTCTTTTTTTATCTGCTCACCATTTCAAGCTAAATGTAAATACATTTCAATAATTTCTTAGAAACAAATTACATAGGATAAGTTACAAACTAGGAATTAGATGGCTTTAGTTGGGACCCATAAATTTTCCTGGGGATTCATTCAATGCAAATAGGTGCATTCCATGACACACTAAATCAAAAAGCTATCAGCATCATTGATAGTATAATAAAAACTAGCAGGACCTGTAGATATGCCACAGTATGATAATCTAATTATTACAACATTTGATATGTTTACTTAAGAGCTATTGCAAAATAATTCAAGATGTAAAAAGTATAATAATCTTAATTTAACTCTCTCTCTCTCACTCTTCTTTCTTCCCTTCTTTTCATTATGTTTGATTGGAACAGCTTGGCATTTTCACTTCTGTAAGCTCACCCCAACTCTGTATCTTTCCCCTACTCTCTTTCTTTCTTATATTTTTTCTATGTAGCATGTCCTTTTTCTTCCCTTTCTTTATAATAAAAACTGGTCAATTATTTATTTGAGGTGACAACACTGATAAGAATATGGTGGATAAGCAACACCAGATAATCAGTATCTACACTTTTGCATTTCATCATGGATAATTTGGATGGTCTCATTTTTATCCAGAGGGTATTGCAAGATGATAACGGTTGTACAATTAAGGAACATTAGTATTAATATATTTGATGTCTCTGTCTTTCTGATCTATAGTAAATTCTTTTTCTTTCTTTTATTCCCTCACAATTGTTACATAATCATAATTAACTTATGATTTATGTACATACCTGTAGTTAGAAGATTTTGATAAAGTTCTTTAGATATAAAATCGGAGGTGGGAATTTTTCATACCTGTTGGGATTATGATTTGCATGACGATGATCCCAACTGACATTCCGGTACTGGCATGAGAATAATTTTTAGTTTGTGAGATGCGGCAGAAGCCAGGGAGCTTGGACGCTATTCTCACCACTCTGGGTCGGCATTTCTTCTGTGTCAGAATTATAGGCTGGGTTCTGAAATAAAGTTTTATCAAGAAAAAAACAAAGTCTTGTTTGTTAATTGAATATTAAAAATAAGAGATGACAGCAGGAAGAAATCAACAAAGAAGATCAACCCCCAGCAGAAGCTCTGAAGAGAAGTCAGCCCAGAGAAAATGGCTGATGATTTAGAACCAGTAGAAACAGTAAGCAGCAAGTCAACAAGGAGAATGTAAAAAAGTAAGAATCATCATCATCATCATCATCATCATCATCCACTATTCTAATCTGTCTCTCTGTCTCTTTCTCTCTCTCTCTCATTTACCCAAGATATTGAGTGGGTATACAACACAATCAAATTGGAATGGTCCATTAATTATCTGAGGTGATGACAAGGTGTAACATTCAAATAAATGTCTTATTCTTGTCTTATTCTATGAGATTAGTGCTTTCAAAGATTATCTTTTAACCAGCAGGACCCAATGGATATACCACAGTATGATAATTTAATTATTACAACATTTGATATGTTTACTTAAGAGCTATTGATAAATATTTCAATATGTACAAAATATAATAGTCGTGATTTAACTCTTTCATTCTTTTTTTTTTTCTTTCTTTCTTTCTTTTCATTATGTTCAATTGAAACAGATTAGCATTATCACTTCCATGTGCTCACCCCCTCTCCCTCTCTCTATCTTTCCCCTACTCTCTCTCTTTCTGATTATATTTTTTTGTGTGTAGCATGTCCTTTCTCTGCCTTTTTGCCCTCACAATCAAATTGGAATGGTCCATTATTTATCTGAGGTGATGACAAGGTGTAACATTCAAATGCATGTGTTATTCTTGTCTTATTCTATAAGATTAGTGCTTTCAAATATTATCTGGTGCATATCGCATTCCTGCGTCCTCGTCTCCTTCCCTAAAAAACGCTAAGCAGTGCCTACTCAAAATGTGATCCGTGCTAGTTATGAACTCCCTAGCTATTTGAAGGAGGTTTTCCTGAAAAGTTAATTTGATATGAGGTAAAATATCACTTTCATATCGCATTAACTTTTGAGAAAAACATCATCAAGCAGCTAGGTAGTACATTATTAGCACTGGTCACATTTTGAGTAGGTACCGCTTAGCGTTTTTTAGGGCAGATGACCAGGACGCACGAGTGCTAGTTATGAACTCCCTAGCTATTTGAAGGAGTTTTTCCTGAAAAGTTAATTCGATATGAGGTAAAATATCACTTTCATATTGCATTAATTTTTTGCAAAAAACACCTTCAAACAGCTAGGTAGTACATAACTAGCATTGGTCACATTTTGAGTAGGTACCGCTTAGCATTTTTTAGGGCAGAAGACCAGGACGCACGAATGCTATATGCAGCGATTATCTTTGAATATTATCTGTCAAGTTAATCTTGTCTCAGATAAATTCAGAAGAACCCTTTAAGAAGCTTTTGATTTGATTTCTATTTGATGTTAACAAATGTTGAATTTTCATTATTTTCTTCTCTTAAATCTTTCATGTAAAAACATGTAACTTTATACGCTTCCAAAGCTATCGCATTATTTACGATGCAGGTAGACTCGTGTATCTATATACAATAACCTAAAGGGCAAAAACAGAAGAAAAAAATAACAACTGCTAAAATTTCAAAGCCTTCTTGTCAGTCTGGACCCCTAGGACTTCCCCCCCCTCCCCCCAACACTTTCAAGTACCTTTTGCAGGTGTTCTGCTAATAACTTCCAGTTAAATCAACAAAGTAACACAAGCTTTTTAAAATTCCCTTGGGAGATTTGGCAACGTTTAATAAAGAATATTAAACAAGATAAAAAAAAATGTGTAAAATTTGAATGCTCAGATATGATGTAGGCGTAGAGGAAGTTATGTAGTTCATGGTTCAATCCCAAATTGATTTGTCCTGGGTATGATGTTAAGCTGCATCTAATGGTGATGTTTCAATTTTGGAGTTCTGGGGAGTGTGGAATACACCTTCATTGGCATTACTCTCAGGCCCACCCAGACATGGAGTTGTAGTACCTGTTAGGGTCCCATATATGGGTTAGATGGAAAAATGAGTTTAAAAAAATGTGTTTAAAAAAAAATAAAGTTTTAAAAAAGGAATTTTCAATATCTATCAAGAATGAATTAAAAAAATGTATTTGGCATAAAATAACCCAACCAGGGTTGACATGCCATAAAATCCAACCAACCCACCCACCCAAATCAATTCATTTAAAGAAAAATAAAAGATTTTGGTTGTTTCACTGTAATCATTACAGCATAATAGAATAACTAGCTATAAGTAGATAGTAAAACATACATACATTGATAAGGTAACCAGTCTAAGAGTAGGAAATCTTTAAATTTAAACCATCTGTAATCCACTTAAATATTGACCTTGTGTCATATTCTGAGGTTGGGTAAATACATGCTCATTGTTATACTACATCTATCCCCAGGCATCCTATCATGGTGTACGGTGAGCAGCTAGACTCACAGATTGATTACTACCGAAAAACAAGTTTGATACTTACTGGATAACCTTGCACAACATCCTACCTGTGTCGAATTAGTTGGGTAAGAAAAGGCATCCCATCATGGCATAATCATTAGCAAGCTAGTCTCACAGATCCATTTCTACCGAAAAACAAATTCGATACTCACTGAATGCCATATACTTACAACTGTGCTCTAATGGTTAGAGTCGTAGGAAATGGACTTGTAAACGCGAGTTCAATTCCTGGATGAAGCTGTTGGAATTTCACATGGCGCTAATACCCTTGGGAAAGGTATGAATCCAATTCTCCCTCCAGCTATGGGTAAATAGCAGGGCAGACTGGACTCTTTAACCATGGCTAGGTAACCAGTCTAGGAGAAGGTAAACTCTGAATTCAAACCTGTTAAACTCTGCTTAAGAAATTGACCTTGTGTCGCATCCTGCTCGTGCGGAGGGGTTGGTAAATATATATACTTACAACCTTGTTGCACATCTTACCCTTGGTGAATAGGTTGGGTGAGAAAGGACATCCTATCATGGTGTGATGGCTAGCAAGCTAGTCTCACAGATCCATTATTACCAATAAGTGAGTTTGATCCTCACTGGATGACGCATACTTGCAATCTTGTTGAACAATCCTACCTGTGGTGAATGGGTAAGAAAGAGCAGCCCATCATGGTATGATGGCTAGCAAGATAGTCTTGCATATCCATTACTACTGAATAACAAGTTTGATACTCACTGGATGTTCCATATTTGAGACCTTGCATCACATCCTAAATATTGCGAAAGAGTAGAGTAAATACCTACTTCATCTGTCCCATAATATCTGTTACATTTGCATATACATTCACAAATGCTAAATGTAACAAATATCATGGGACAGATGTCATCAGATAGAAAAGAGAGAATATCCAATATCATTTAATTTGTATCAACAGTCCAATTTCAGAAAATGAAAGAAAACAATTTCAAAAATAAGTGCTTGCTCAGAGGGAAGTGAGATTAAATCTTTTTTTTTATTTTACTTCTCTCATTGAAATCAATGAAAAGAAGACAGCAAAACAACTACAGTAATGAATTGTGTATGGAAACAAAATTTTTACAATCTTTTTCAATACTCAATAGGATTAGCATAATCTAATTCTCTTCAGATTTTATTTTCATTTGGAAAAAAAAAATCTTTTTTTTGTGTTTTTAAAATTTTTTTTATTGTGTGTGTGTGTGTTGATGCAAAAAGTTTTTTTGAAAAAAGGCAACAAACAAAATTATAATCAATTGAAAAAAGAACACACGAACAAACACGTATTTGGTCGCACAATGGAATTCTCTCACCATCTCAGTCGGTAGAGCATACGCCTAGGAACCACAATTTTCCTGGTTCAATACTGGCCTTCGCCAACTCAGTGTTGAGTAGCACCGGGATCTGTGCGGTAAAGTAAGGAGCTGATGGTAGGTGTGGTGCTCCACCTAAGTTGCCAAAATGATCTCTGGTCTAGTTCTAGTGAAAAGGGAATAGACCCCCTTGCTGTTTGGCTGATACTGACATTGGATCACCCCGACGACTTTACTTACTTATCTATTTTATTTACATCCTTGCTTGGCAGGTGTATATTTGTCACTATGGTAGGAAGAAACGGAAATGAATCCGACAATATGCAGAAAAGTAATAAATAAATGGGAAAAAAATAAGAGACTTCAGGAGGATTTATTAATATTTGAAAATTAATTGTCGATGTCTAAAACGTTTGTCATTATCACTAGAGTTTGGTATGCATGTTGCATAATCATAGGCATAGCCTATCCTTTTAATAAGGAAGTATAGATAGATTTTAAAATTAACAGTTATACTGGAAAGTGGAAGTAATTTTATAGAGTCTGATTAGCAGCTGCCTTCACTCCAGGACAATCTGGAGCATTACTCTCATTGGTCCAGAGAATCACATGATCAGATAAGCCTTGGGAAAATTAAAGTTAGAGTTGAGCCAATGCACGATTTTTACCATCAAAAAATAAAACTGTAAAAAAAATAAAGCCACTCAGAAAAGATACCTATTTAAGCATTATCAAATTTAAGATTGATTGATTTTAATGGCATGTCAACCAGTCTAGGATTATTTTATGCTTAGAGGTTAAGGAATTGTGTTCATAGTACATTTATATTTACATTTTTTGTGGAGTTGTTTCTTAATGTTTTTTTTTGTTTTTTTGGCAGGGGAGGGCACACGATTCTATCGGATACATATAATTTTAAAACAGATTTGACTCCTAGATGGGACCCTAACAGGTACTACCACTCCAGGTCAGAGATAAATTTAATGATCTTTTAAAAAGAAATGGTCCCAAGAATATAAATTTATAATAAAATTTTGTTACCCCCCCCCATACAAGCAGGATGTGACAAAAGGTTTATTTTTTAAGCGGATTTTAAAAGGTTTGAATTCAGAGTTTTCCTTATCCTATACTAGTTGCCTAAACAAAGATAAAGATCCCAGTCTGCACTACTATTTACCCATAGCTGGAGGGAGAATAGTTGAGTTCATAGTAACTGAAATGGCAAAACCCTAGGTTTCACTTGGCTATAAATTTTATATACTTCTTATACTTAATTCTCATGACTCTCTCTTGCCACCCGCCCTGTAGGTTGGGGCATTAAATGACCCACTGAGGTTGTTATGCCATAAAACAAACCAATCTCTCTTGTCACCCATCCCCTCCTGACAGATCTTCTGCACAGTGTCCAGTATCCATACAGAGCTGACTGATGTAGGTTTTTACTGGTTAGCCTACACTTTGAACCTAACTCTTTATTCAGTTCACTGGGGTATCCTGTTCTCATTCCGCTTACCATAGTTGGGGTAGAGGCATTAAGCTGTGTTAATTATTCTATGTCACTATTGCCCCTGACCAGGATTGAACCTGCAGTCTAGAGATAAATGTCACTTAGAACTGTTTTAATCCAACCCCTTTATCCACTAAGCCATGTGTCCAATTGGACAATTCAGTGTGAATTTGTCCAGCATTGTGGGATAGGAGATAAATGCCGGACAGCTGCTTTTTTCTATGAATGTTATTTATAATTTTAAATTCAAGTTGTTACCATGCATGTATCCTATGAAATTTCCTACTGTGAGGCAGTCATGGTGTAATGGTTACATCATAGGAAATGGAGACGGCAACATGAGTTCAAATCCTGGACAAGGCTGTCTGCATTTCACATAGCACTAATACTATTGGGAAAGGTATGCATTCAACTACTATCCCTCAAGCTATGGGTAAATAGGAAAGAATGAGCTCTTTTACCTTGGTATGGAAACTGGTCTATGATAAGGAAACTCTGAATACAAACCCACCCTGTTTGGGGGGTTAGAATACACTGACTGTACCTCTACAGAAGTGTAAGACTCCCCCAAATGGGTCCACCTGTTGGCCATGGGTGGCAACCTGTGATGCTTAAGGATGGAGTCTTGGTGGATGAGCAGTCTATGACCTGCAGTACTCCACTTAGACCCTTACTTAGGCTAGACGGGCGGTTGGAGAGGTCCCCTCCAATCAATCGGCTGGTCATGTAAAGCCCTAGCAACTATATAATTGCCCCAACCCTATTGCCCTTATGGCAAGCCCCAACCCTTTTTATCATATGGGTGCTAGAAGGCGGTGGCTGAGGGTCTACATGTCCTGGGAATGATGTTAAACTCTATCTGATGGTGAGGTTCCAGTTCTGGAGGTTTGGGGAATGTGGAGCATCCCTTCATCACCATTGCTACCTGGTTTACTCTGACCCAGAGTGGTAGTACCTGTTAGGGTCCTATCTATGGGTTTAATAGAAAAATGTATTTATTAAAAAAATTGAGTATCCATTAAGAATGACTTTATTCCAAAACTTTATCGGCATTAAATGACCCACTTAGGTTGATATGCCATAAAACAAACCAAAACCAAACCAAACTGAATAAAAACCTTCTAAATTCTGCTTAGAAGTAGATCATGTGTCACGTCTTACTTTTGCAGAAGGGTTGGTAAATATATATACATTGGGAAAACCGAGACAGAGACACTCAGAAGTTTAATGAAACAAACATAAATACATAGACAAAATCCCTCACCTAAAAAATTGTCCATATTACCTAATTATCTACATTATTTTTATAAGCACATAGAATATGCAAATATGATTATAGTAAACAAATTAATTTTAATGAAGAACAAATACCAGTTTCTATTCAATTAGCTCAATTAGCAAATTTTTGAAAAGGACAGTACAGAAGTTAAATATACACTGGAAGTTCAGAAGAGACATCATTCACACATACTCATTCATTTGAATTATGGATGTTTTGGAACATTATTTGAATCTAAGGTAGTTATTTACTAAGCTTAATTCAGTTATGGCACAAGGCCAGAAGTATGAAGCACCCAGTGAGAATCAAACTCACTAACAATAGTATGCTAATCTAGCTTGGTAACCATAATATCATGAGATCCTTTTTATCGGAATCTAAGATATATCTTAATGCTTACTGAGTAAGTAATGGTGTGCTAGACTAACTTAATAACCATTAAGCTACAGTGAGACAAGGAAAATCTTTTATTTTTCTTTAAATGAATCGATTCAGGATTGAACCATGAACTAAATAACTTCCTCTATGCCTTAATTCTATCTGAGCATTCAAATTTATTAGCAGATTTTCAAAAAGGACAGTACAGAAATTAGATATACACTGGAAGTTTTGTAAAGGCATCATTTACACATATATACACAGAATTAGAATTATGGACGCTTTGCAACATTTTCTGAATCCAAGGTAGTTATTTACTAAGCTTAATTCAGTTATGGCAGAAAGCCAGAAGTATGAGGCACCCAGTGAGAATCAAACTCACTAACAATGGTCTGCTAATCTAGCTTACTAACTATTACACCACATGAGATATCCTTTATCCGATTCTGAGGTATATCATTGAAACTCATTCACACGATCAGCAACAAAACTGGTCCTCTGACCAAAATCGCTATTTTGTATTGTTGGTTGGAATCATAGGAAATGGACTAATTGACCCTAGTTAAAATACTGGATGAGGCTGTTTACATTTCCCATAGGGCTAATACCCTTGGGAAATGTATGAATCCAGCTAGTCTCCCTCCATCTTTGGGTAAATAAAGGGCAGATTTGGCTCTTTAACCTTGGATAGGTAACCAGCCTAAGAGAAGGAAAACTCTTAATTCAAACCTGTTAAACTCCGCTTGATAAATTAACCTTGTGTCACATCATACTCCTGTGGAGGGGTTGGTAAATATATGTATATTAGCCTTTGATGAACTCCAAAGGAAAGGGTTAATCCAGTAATTCTAATCTCTTAATTTCACAGGATGATTCATCACTCCATTACTTTTTGGACAGTCTTAATTTCCAACCAGCCAATATCTTTCTATTTCTTAATGGTAATATGTGTAGTTACCTAACCCCTCCCCACAAGCAGGATGAAACACAGGGTCAATTTTTAAACAGAGTTTAAAAGGTTTGAATTTAGAGTTTTTCTTCTCTGAGACCAGTTGCCATACCAGGGATAAAGAGCACAGTCTGTCCTACTATTCTATCTGTAGCTGGAAGGAGAATAGTTAGATTCATAACTTTGGGGTTATGTGAAATCCAAGCATTTTTATCTAGGATATGAACTTGGTTTGTCATGTCCATTGCCTATGATGATAACTATTATCAAAGATGCTGATAGGTATGCGTCCTGCATCCCTGGTGCACAAAAATCTGAAAGGATGCAGTAAAATCGTATCTGTACATCCCAGTGTCCTGGATATGATGCTAAAGAACATCCAGGGGTAAAGAACCAATTCTGGAGCTCTTCATTGACATTACTTCCAGGTTTACTCTGACCACTACCTGTTAGGGTCACAATATGGGTTAAATAGATTTTTTTAAAAATTGTATACCCAACAAAATGAATCAAATAAAAACGTCTTTGGCATAATAATAATAATAATGTTTCCAGCTTCAATTTCCTATCATAATTATAGATTTTATAATTCCCACACAAAGAAAAGAATTTAAGATTTAAGATCCTCCAATCAAAAGATGTACTCAACTTCTTGAAATATAACCTTTGACCTGTCCACTTGTTCAAAAGACGGATATTTTGACTATCAATTTCCAATGTTTGTATGATTTTCAAACTTTAGATTTTTCATACTTCATAACCCAAAACAATATTTATAATTGTCTACTATTTCCTCTTTTTTCTTCATCTTTGTTTAAAAGCTGTTTCAACAAAGAATTTACCTTACACTCAGAATAAAGCTAAGATTCTATTTTAGCTTTTCTTTTATAGTACTGGCTGTATTTCCGTGTGCTTTAACAATCTTCCATACCTGCTATGGGTAAATATTAGGACAGACTGGGTTCTTTAGCCTTGGTAAGGCAACCAATCTTGGAGAAGAAAAAAATTCTGAATTCAAATAAGCTTTACTTTGCTTAAAAATTGACCTCCCATAGTTGTGGAGTTGGGTAAATGTACACAAACATTATATTCATTATTCTTTTATCCTCTGTTTGTTGTTGGAAAAAATGAGGAACTTTTTCAATATGTTCAAGGATTCTTCATCCTGTTTTGAACAAATATTGGATGCAGCACTTTACTAAAGAGTAATTGTAAGGCCACTTACCTCCTATTGAGTTGGAGGTGCATGGTGTAATTGTTTGAGTCATAGGAAATGGACTTGTCGACCTGAGTTCAAATCCTGGACAAAGCTACATTTCACATAGCACTAATACCCTTGGGAAAGGCATGAATCCAACTACACTCTTACTAACTATGGGTAAACAGTGGAGCAGACTGGGCTCTTTAACCTTGGTTAGGTAACGAGAGAAGGAAAACCCTGAATTCAACCCTGTTAGATTCCGCTTGGAGGTGGTCACTACTAGAATAGGCTCAGTCCTAATTAGTGATCTATTTCACTAATTTTTTCTTAATCACTATACAAACCATTTAAGTAAAACTAGCAAGACATGTTGATCATTGGTGGAGAAGTAAGAACAAATTCATCTGTGGACTCTTACACATGGATACACCAGTATTGGCTGACCAGCAGCAAAAACTTGTATAGCTATGTAAGGTGCTATTTATACCACTAGGGGTAGGTGTGGGTGGTATCATGGAGAACCAAGTTCAAATCTTGGACAAGGCAGTTTGCATTTCACTAATAGTCATCAGGATGGCCTAAAGTCGGTATCAGCCAGACAGCGAGGGAGTCTATCCCCTTTTCACTGGTTCTAGACCAAGGAGATTGTTTTTGTATCTGAGGTGAAGCGCCACACCAACCATCAACTCCTCAGTTTACTGCAGAGATCCCTGTGCTACTCATATGCTGAGTTACCCTTGCAAAAGGCATGAAACCCTCTTTCTCCTTCACAGCTATGGATAAATAGTAGGGCAGACAAGGCTTTCTAGCCTTATAGGTTGGCAAACTTGTTTAAGAAAAGGAAAGACCTTGAATTTAAAACCAGAGTGTGTTAGGATATGTAGCCTATTCATTTTAGATTTTACAATTTTGCACAAGCAGGATGTGAAACAAGGTCAATTTCTTAAGTTGAACAGGTTTGAATTCAGAGTTTTCCTTCTCCTAGACAGACTGCTTAGCCATTATTAATGGGCCCAGTCTACCGTAATTTACCCATAGCTGTAGAGAGAATAGTTGGATGCAAAAACTTTCCCAAGGTATCAGCATGATGTGAAATGCAAACAGTCTCATCCAGGGTTTGAACTCATCTCACCGCTTCATAAAATGATAACCATTACACCATATGATTCATATTTTAGATTTTAAAAATGATATTCTGCACAAATGCAGCTCTCCATAAAATTATCATTCAGTTTCAAATTGATGGGGAAATAGTTTTTTTTTTTTTTTAGCTCAGTCGGTAGAGCATCAGCCAAGGGACCACAAGCTTCCGGGTTCGATACCGATCCTCGCCAACTCTGCGTATGAGTAGCACAGGGATCTGTGCATTAATGTAAGGAACTGATGGTAGGTGTGGCACTTTACCTCAGATGCCAAAACAATCTCCTTGGTCTAGTGCAAGTGAAAAGGGGATAGACTCCCTTGCTATCTGGCTGATACCGACTTTAGGAGACCCATGACGACTTTTTTTTATTATTTTTTTTATGTGTATTGCTCTAATAGAAATCTTGCTATAATGTTCCATTTTTCCTAGTATAGAAATTTTGAATTGCTGCCTTTTTTCCTTATTGAGCTAAATTGCCAACTTAGTCCATTATAGTGTTAAACGAAATGTCCATCAAATCCAAAACCTATATCCAAGGCAACAGCTGATTAATACTTTTCAACTGGCTCAACTCCCAGTTACCAAGTAGCTAGTATTTATATAGTCCAAAATATGGTAAACATGTAACTCTGAAACATTGCTATGTAATGGTATCTAAAATCTCATTAGTAAGTGATATAATGACACATCTGTAAATATTCTGTATGGATACATTCAGTTCAATGACTAAGATGACTGGCATTTATGATCATTTTTCAAAAGTCCAGCTTGATTTAACGACATCCTACAGACTATTGATACATAGTTTATACTTTCTAATAAATCATTATCTAAAACCCCCATTTATAGCTGTTTTAATACAGCTAGATAGCAGGAAACTATATTATATATATATATATATATGAGGAGTAAAGGATTGGGTAAATCCGAAAAAATGAGGTTGAAAATAGAGGAAAAATGTGGATAAAACAGCACAACTAAATTCAAATGATATTTCGCGACAGTCTTTTGCAAAGCTTTTTCAAATTTGAATTTAGTTGTATTGTTTTATCCACATTTTTTCCAACCTTATGTAGAAGGTTTGTAGAAAAAACAAGATGTTAATAGTTTTGCTGACAGAAATCTGTTTCGGCATATAAAGCGGTCTTTATCAAAGCAACTATGTATAATAGGAAAGACGAAATAAATAGATTGTTAATCAAAAGGCACAAAACGCTCTCAATCAGGGCTGGAATTTTCAAAATTTTAAAAAATGCGTATTCTATGTTAAAAATAAAATAAATTTTCTTTTTAAAAATTAGAAGCATTTTTATCATTAAATAAGTTCAAAAGAGTTTGGAGTAAAAAGTGTATACAAATATCAATATATATATATATATGGGTCTGATTTAGCTCAGTTGGTAGAGCACCTGCCTAGGAATCACAAGGTTCTTGGTTCAATACGGGTCCCCTGGAACTCAGTAGAAGAGTAGCACAGATTGGGTAATCTGATCTGTGTGATAAAGTGAAGAGCTGACAATATATGTGGCACTTGACCTCAAATAATAGCCTCCCTGGTCTAGTGATAGCAAAAAGGAGATAGACCCACTCACTGTCATAAGCCCTGTTGGTTGGGATTTTGGAATACACCGTCTGCACCTCTGCAGTCAACAGTGCTATTGTGATTTATATGGAGAAGTATGTTTTAGTAAAAAAAAAATCTTTACAAATGAACTAAACATGGGTTTGCCTGAGGTGAAAAGATAGTCTATGGAATGTAAACACACTGACTCTCTGATAAAGAAAAAGTTCCAGGTGCAGCAGTTAGTAAAAAGGTCATGATGACCATCTTCTGGGACATGAAAGAGCTTATCACTATTGTTTTTTGTTTTTTTGAATTGGCGGTGTGTGGTGTAATGGTTAGAGTCATAAGAAATGGACTTGTCGACCCGCATTCAAATCCTGGACGAAGCTACAGTTCTCATAGTGCTAATACCCCTGGAAAAGGTATGAATCCAACTACTCTCCCTCTAGTTATGTGTAAAATAGTAGGGCAGACTGGGCTCTTTAACCTTGGTTAGGCAACCAGTCTAGAAGGAAAACTCTGAATTCAAACCTGTTATATCTGCTTGGGGTGGTCACTACTAAAATAGGTTCAGTCCTAATTAGTGATCTATTTTACTAATTTAATAAACAAAATTAATAATTCTATTGCCAGTCTAGGAGAAGGAAAACTCTGAATTCAAACCTGTTATATCTGCTTGGGGTGGTCACTACTAAAATAGGTTCAGTCCTAATTAGTGATCTATTTCACTAATTCAATAAAAAAATTAATAATTCTATTGCCAATTTGGCAAAATTCACCTTATTTATTGAATGATCTTCGTATATCTATGTGTGTAAAGAATTTAATAACATAGTATACAAATTAGTCTATCATTTCCTCTGGCCCTTATGCCTTCTAAATCTTTAGTATGATAGCAGATAGGTCATTAGAAAAGTTAATATAGATATGTCATACAAGTTTGAAAATATACCAAGTGCTTGAACAGGTGGTAAAAAAAGAAAAAAAAAAAAGTCTCTCACTGAAATCCATAAAAAAGTAAATGCTGAAGAGACACTCAAGTTTCTTTATTTCCTATTTTAGTAAAATAGATGTCCTGACCCTCACACCCTGATGAACGTTGCTGCCTAAACAACCACCCTTTTACAAATATGATGAGACCTGGAGCAGAATTGAGTACGGTGGGTGGGCCGTTGTCCCCCACTAGAGAATGCAACATTTAAAAATACCTTAGCGATAGTGATTTCGAAAGCAGTAGTTTCTAAATTCAGCCTCCCATTAGGTATGCCCTTTCTTGAGGTTTGAGTTGACTACATATTAGTCAAAATGACCGCAAACATTTTTAACATCAAACTTGCTACGGTGTGCGCCATCTAAAAGGTCACCGAGAGAATCACTGACCTCAAATTTCACCTTTATCGAAATATCAAACTGCTATTTTCTTATTGTTTAGCCCAATGCATTTGGCATTATTAATACATTAGGAATATTGGTACGGACAGATAGATCTGGACAGCACAGGGTTAGTTGTAGGGTGAACTCTCACAGGAAGTTAAACAGAGGCTTTGATGATGGTGACTGGTCACTCAGCTGACCACCGGTCACTTTCCTATTTGACGACAAAAAAAAAAAACCTAACCAAAAAAAAAAAAAAAGAAAACAATTAATAATGTTGACAATTGCAATCAACCAGACAAATAGTTCCTGTGCCCGGTCGGTCCGCTAATATATTTGTCAATCTTTCTTTTATCTTTTTTTTTTTTGTTTATTTTAGTCTATCAATCATGTTGCGGGCGGCTTTTGTTTTGCTCTGATAATCATTTTGTCAGGAGACCCTATTCATTTATTAAGATGTTACACTCATCCTCTGGGGGTGGGGTGTCCCCTCAAGTTTTAATGGGTCCATGTGCATGATTTCCTGTCAGAATACACTATGGTTATGGTCAGAGGAGTTATTTCAGCCCACCTGCAAAGTGGATCTGACTAAAGGCATGTATCTGCTATTTGGGGAAAATACATGTGCATCTGAGCAAGAGTCTTGACAGTATGTTTATAGATATTTATAAATAATTAAATATCCATCTCTTCCCCACTCTCTCTCTCTCTCTCTTTCATATATATATATATATATATATATATATATATATATATTATAATATATATATATATATATATATATATATATATTACTCCCATAAATAAATATATATATGGGAGTAAGATGAGGAAAATAATCCGCGAAAATTGAGAGAAAAATAACATTGCTTTCAACCATTATTATCCGAAAAATATCTGAGTTTAACTAAGGAATTACATTGACTTAGTTAAACGTAGGGTAGGTCCTGTTGAAATCATCTTGATTGAGACCATGGCAGACCCTTAATTTTACCTCTATTATTTTTATTATATATATATATACATATATATATATATATTAAAACCTTTGAAAGAAAAGCACACTTGTGTTTATTGTTTTGATTTTTTGTACTGTTGTCTTTTTTAAAACCCTTCTGGCAACAAATTTGATGGCTAGAATGCTCTTATATATATATATATATATATATATATATATATATATATATATATAAGTTCAAATCCTGGATGAGGCTGTTTGCATTTCACTTCATGTTAATGTCTTATTGAAAAGCATGAATCTATCTGTTCTACCATCAACTATAAATAAATAAAAGGACAGACTGGGTTCTTTAACCTTAGTTAAGTAACCAGTCTAGGAAAAGGAAAGCCTGTTAAACTCTACTTAAAAAATTTGACCTTGTGTCACATCGTGCCAGTGTGGATGGGTTGGCAAATATATACAATGACTTTTTGTTAATTATGTTGTGTATATATTCTTTTATTTTTCAAGAACATAATTGGCCTTTTCATAAAATGAAAAAAAAACCAAAAGATACACCCATCTCTTCTGTTAAGAGAATTAAAATACAACCAGATAGATGTATAGCCATTATAACAATTCAAAATGTTTCCTTATAGAATTTTCCCATTTATTCAGCTTTAGGGAGGGGAGAGAGAGAGAGAAAAAGAATTTCTTTATTAAAGAATCCTCTGTAATTTCTTTAACATTAGTCAAAAGTTTTATCTACAGTTATTGTACTTATTTCCCTGGTTTGGTACTCAAGTCATTTCTTTGTGTATATTCCGAGTGAATATTCCGAGGCTCCGTTCCGTGAAATACAGGTAATATTGGAGAATCTGCCTGAGGACTTCAAGTACACGATGAAAGTATTCAAAAGATTCCAATGTAAGAAAATAAGAGATACAGTCATGATTTCTATATTTTTATTGAAAAAGAGAAGTTATATCTGAAATATAAAACTATATATAAATAAAATTGTATGTAAAAATACTAAAAACATACAATATGAAATTAGTGATGTAAAAAGAGAAATAAGTCTGTGATCCAATATGTATAAGGAGCATTTGCATATATATTTATATACATATATATATATATATATATATAGAGAGAGAGAGAGAGAGTTGTCAGGGTGGTCTAAAGTCAGTATCAGCCAGACAGTGAGGGAGTCTATCCCCTTTTCACTAGGGCTAGACCAGGGAGATTTTTCTTTGCATCTGAGGTAGAGTGCCACAACTACCATCAGCCCCTTACTTTACTGCACAGATCCCTGTGCTATGCATACGCTGAGTTAGCGAGGGCCAGTATCAAACCCAGAACCTTGTGGTTCCTTGACTGATGCTCTACCGACATAAACTGTGCAACATCAGTGATAGAGCATATGTAGATTTAATTTAGGATAACACTGTAAAACACTAAAACCTGTGAAGAAAATATAGTCCTAATCACCTTCCCAGGCAAAACAAACTCCTAAATGAATGATCAGAACTCTGATCCAAATGTAGGCATGAAAACAAATTTCTCTGATAGTCAATGATTCCAAATACTAAAAATGAAATATTATAAAAAAGATCAAATTAAATTGAAAAATTTTTTAAATCATAAATTAAATAAATAAGAATTAATTAATTAATTGAAATTAAAATTCAAATAAGATAAATAATAATAATGATAATAATGATAATAACTAGATGGACCCATGTAAATTCCATTGTAGTTGATAATAAAAATTATCTGTTATCTTATGCCTCAGCTCTTCTTTCTAACTTTGTATGTATCTCCCCATTCGTTTATTCACTGAAATAACATCTGAGATAAATTGTTGTAGATTTCTATTTGTATTTAACAATTTCTGACTTTCAGGGCATAGATGATGTTCTCTTGCTGCTATTTTATTTCTTTCTTTGACTCTTCCTTTTCTTGTTCACTTCTAATCTTGATTTAACTCTCTCCATCTCTCCATTCTAATCCATTGAAACAGATTTAGTGTTATCACTTCTATTCACACTTTCACTACTACTCTCTCTCTCTCCCCTTTGAGCTGTTCTATTTGATAAATTCTTGATTGCCACCTCCCCACCACCGGATTAGTGGATTTTTCTGTGCTGAGTTAAAATGAAAGAAAAGCAAAAAGTTAGACAAATACTTAGATCTTGCCAGAGAACTGGAAAAAAAAACTGTGGAAAATGAAGAAGTTGGTGGTATCAAGTGTTGTTGGCACACTAGGAAACTCCCAAAGGTTGACTGTTTGAATTTCCCATAGTGCTAATACCCTTGGGATAGGCATGAATCCATCTGCCAGCTATGGGGAAAATAGTAGAGCAGACTGGGTTATATAGCCTTGGTTAGGCAACCAGTATAGGAGAAAGGAAATCTCTGAATTCAAACCAGCTTTACTCCACTTAGAAATTTACATCCTGACAATGGCAGAGAGTTTGGGTGAATACATGCATTATTTTTACCATATATAATTGGTGATGAAAATTTCTAAACTGTCTCTGGCTTAAAATAACCCCACAAGGATTGAAATGCTATAAAACCAATCAATCAACCAATTTTTAAAATATTAGATGTTAAATTTTTTTTTGTTTTTTTTAATTGAAACTATAATAAAAAGAGTATCTTTCACAGCTTACTGTCGTTGTCTTTTATTTATTAGAATTGAAGTTATTAATAAAATGTTTAAATCATATTTTGTCGCTAACATACTAAAGATTAGTGACTCCATACCTTCCAGAGATCTAAAAGTGGAGCCTCATAACTGGAGGCTGTTAAGTCTCATATCCAGGTGGAGAGGAAGCACCTGACAGTTTTTAAATTTAATATCAAAATACATTTTTAAAATATGGAGTTGCATGGTGTAATGATTAGGGCATAGGAAATAGACTCATCGACCCAAGTTCAAATCCTGGACGAGCCTGTTTGTATTCCACATAGCACTAATACCCTTGGGAAAGATATGAACCCAATTACTCTCCCTCCAGCTATGGGTATTTAATAGGACAGACTGAGCTCTTTAACCTTGGATAGGTAACCAGTCTAGGAGAAGGAAAACAATGAATTCAAACATGTTAAACTCTGCTTAAGAAATTGACCTTGTATTGCATCCTGCTTGTGCAGAGGGGGTTGGTAAATATATAAATTTAAAAATATATCTTTCCACTCTATCCAGTATCATATAGTAATGTATATATATAAGAACATACACAGACACACACACATATATATATATATGGTGGTAACTCAATTTTCCTATTGGAATAAACTGAAATGCCATTAATCTGTCCCACCCATCCACCCTAAATAATGACCCAATATTTTGTTATGTTGTTTTTAAATAAGGAAAAAAAAGCTGTATTGTTTAGAAATGTAATAAAATAGAATGAGATGAATTATGTGTTGTAATATGTTTTAAAGTTTATTTTTTTATAAATGATATTTTTCTTTGATGTAATGAATTTGGAAACTTAAATGTTTTCTGTGAACTTATTAACATAAGCATATTTTGTTCACCATAACTCAAATTTTAGCCCTGAATAATAAATAAAGAATTGACCGAGTGACAGTTTGTCACCTGGAAAACTTGTAATTAGAGGTACTTGTATGTTAAGGTACCACTGTATGTGTGTATATATATATATATATAATATATATATATATATATATACACATACACATCAATCCTTTCGCACAAGCAGGATGCGACACAGTCAATTTCTTAAGCGAAGTTTAACAGGTTTTAATTCAGAGTTTTTATTTTTATATATTTCATGTATATATATATATATATATTCTGAGATGGCTATAGAAATCCAGTAGAGATTTCTCATGACCCCACCTCCAATATCACATCATCCCACACCTAACCTGTGCTAAAGATCCCCAACTTCCCACCTACATTTTGTTTAACTTCAACATTTTCCCCTTTTTTTGAATAAAGGCTACCCACAGGAAATGTTTTTTTTCCCACCCAACCAGATCAAATTTTTAAAACTTTATTCACATTTTTTCAATGTCATTTCCATTATATTTTTTATATAATCCACTCCCTAATCAAAATTAGCGAAGAGGAAATGGAAGGAAGAAATAAAAAAAAAAGATTACAAAAAGGTCATGGGAATGTCTTTCATGTACAACATTCTTTTCTCTTAGTTTATTTTTCTATGGATATATTTTATAAGTCCACAAATCTATCTACATAATACTGATTTTTAAGTCTGTCTATATATGTATTTATGAATTCTATCTATCTCAGTCTATTAATTATCTATTTATCTATCTTCATTATCTCTATCTATCTCATCTATCTATCTCATCTATCTTCTATCTCATCTATCTATCTATCTATCTATCTATCTCAGTCTTCATTATCTATCTATTTATCTCAGTCTTCATTATCTATCTATATCTATTATCTCAGTCTGTTCATTATCTATCTATCTATTTATCTCAGTCTTCATTATCTATCTATCTATTTATCTCAGTCTGTTCATTATCTATCTATCTCAGTCTGTTCATTATCTATCTATCTATCGTTCATTATCTATCTATCTATCTATCTCAGTCTGTTCATTATCTATCTATCTATCTATCTCAGTCTGTTCATTATCTATCTATCTCAGTCTGTTTATTATCTATGTATCAATTTTGTGTCTATAGTAGAATACATAAATAAGTATACAACTAAAGAATAATTTTATAAGTTAATTTAAACCAAAGATACTAGGATTCTATTATTTCTAACGAAACATTATACATTCAAAGTAGATATTATTGGATATCATTTAATACCAAATTCTACAACATTTAAAATCTGTAATCAAAAATAAAATTAATTTTCATTTTTCAGACTGTTGTCCTCATCTTTATTGTAGTATGTATAAATACAACTATATAATAATAAAGATATTCCCTGTGTATCCAGGTCATTTTTGATAGTTCGACTGATGATCAAACAGGCTTAAAAAAAACTTTTGAAGATCTCATGCAAATAATGACGTCATTGTTTTTGCACATTTATCATTCCGACATGTGTCATGAGAAAAATCACAATCATTTAGGGAAAAAAATTATTAGTGTTTCCTGTACAACTCAAGGTGTAAAATCCAATGACATCAGCCTTTTATTATTATTTTTAAAGTAATTTACTAAAAAAATGGCCAAAACGTTATGTTTATACATACTGCAATAAAGATGAGGATAACAGTCAGAAAAATCAAAATAATTCACTCCAAGCCCATCTCAAAAATACAGAAAAATATTAAAATTGCCAGAATATATATATAAAGTAAGTAAGGTTGTTGGGGTGGCTTAAAGTCAGTATCAGCCAGATAGTGAGGGAGTCTATCCCCTTTTCACTAGTGCTAGACCAAGGAGATTGTTTTTGCATCTGAGGTGGAGCGCCACTCCTACCACCAGTTCCTTACTTTACCACACAGATCCCTGTGCTACTCATATGCTGAGTTGGTGAGGGCCAGTATCGAACCCAGAGCCTTGTGGTTTCTAGATGGACACTCTACTGACTGAGATAATATAAAAAAAGACATATTTTTTATACTTCTACCTATTAATATCTTTGGTAACAGAATTTCAATGCTGTAAAGTTTAGCAATAAATAATAACTAATCATATCCAATTTGATGTTAATTAATGTTCCCCTAGAAAAAAGAAAATCCTAGTTTCTTTGATTCAGAATAAAATTAACTTTAATAAAAAATGTTTAGGAGTGTACTAATTTACCAGCAATCCTCTATTTAACTATGAATCAAATTTCACTAATATATATATATATATATATATATATATATATCTCGGACTATTCATATCTATCAAACTGTTTATATGTATCATTTTCAAGTTGTTTGTATTTATCTATCAATGAGTTTTCCTATTTATTCCTACCTGTTTCTATCTATGAGAAAAAATGGGCTTGGTTCTCTGAAATTCTGACAAGTTAATGTTTGCTTCATTTAAATTTGGGGTGAGTCAAGATAAATGCTAAGTTTAAAATTATGTTTAAAGACATCTAACATTCTATCCAAGATGGGGAGTGTGAGATGACACAATCTCTCAACCACAAACAGACATACATTCTTGTAAAACGATTCATACCCTCATTCTATCTTTCTATATATATATATATATATATATATATATATATAAATTATTATTATTATTATTATTATTATTATTATTATTATTATTATACTAAAGCTGAGTTAATCAACTTTTATTCCCTAAAGGCTTTTTTATTGTTTAGTTTAATGACACAAACATTATACTAAATTATTCCTTACTTTTAGGATTGAATTAAGTTTGAAAACAATTCCGTTTTAATTGGTTCTAATTAGTTGTAATTTGCAATTAACTCAAAAACTGACCAATTCCTTACTTTACTTTCTGCATATTACTTTCTTCCCCTCTATGTATCTCTTGATTACCTCCTTACTATATAATGCTAGTTGCTCTAGGAAAGGAGAGAGAGATCCAGGAGAATTTGAAATTTATTTCTATCTTAAATTTAACAGGCAGCAAATGATAACTTAAATTAGGTCAAACATTTCCTTTCTTAGAAAGCTTACAAAATGATTTTCAAGTTTTGTCCATCCGCATTTATTTATTTAAAAAAAAAATATTCGCTTTGCTAACTCACTTTTCCCTAATCTCAATTATCTACCCAGAGCTGAATGGGTGACTAAATGGGTGACCCAACGGGTCACGTTTTCTCTAGTATATATATAACGCAGGCACAAACACCCACATGTATTTTCATATATATGTGTGTGTATATATATATGTATATACATTTACACACACACATAAATACATATATAAACACACACACATACATACATAGAAACTGTCACTAACCAAGCATTATTGATTTCATGTCCATGCTATCCTCCTAACTTAGTTTAATATATATATATATATATATATATATATATATATATATATATATATGGTTTTATTTTAAAAACATGAAAGAAATTTAATTTCTGGTCAAGCTATCCTACAACAAAACATGTCAATTTAACTTTTCATATTCTATTTATTTTCTCATACCATCAGATTTTATTACAAACTTTACCAATATATATATATATATATATATATATATAGATATAGATATAGATAATTCATGATATATATATGTATTTACATATCCCCCCCCCCATTCAATTAGGATGTGACACAATGTCAATTTTTTAACAATCATGGTTTAGCAGGTTTTGATTCAAAGTTTTTCCTTCTCCTCGACTAGTTTCCATAGCAAGGTTAAAGATCCCAGTCTACCCAACTATTAACCCATAAGTGGAGGACGAATAGTCAGATTCATACCTTTACTAAGGGTATTAGTGAAATATAAACAGCCTTGTCCCGGATTTAAACTCAGGTTTTCATGTTAATTTTTTCTCTCTCTCTCTCTCTAAGATATATACAAGATTCATTATACTAAATTGTAAATTGCATGTGAGAAATGGGTAGTTACAAAGCACTGTTGACTTTGTCTTCATTAGGCTAACTTATATGTATATATATATTTGTCCCAATGCAAATGATCATGGTTCTTCTTTTTTAACAAGAGCCATATATATATATATATATATATATATTATTTATATTTTGCTTGAAGGCTATTACAATGCATGTATCGCATAAAATTCGATAATTATAGAAAACAATCTTGACAAGTGAATCCCGATATATATTATATATATATATATATATATATATATATATATATATATATATATATATATAAACAAAACAAAATATTCAAAGGATTAATGTTTAATTCTTTTCTTAAGCCCTCATCAGAGTAATATTAAAATGCCTCATCTGAAAATTATTTTCAAATGAAAAAATGAAGCAAAAAAGGAAAAAAATTCTCCACATTCTATTATTAATATATATATATATATATATATGATAGTTATTTACATGTATATATATGTAACTATGAATGAATTTGGTGTTGGGTTTTTTTTGTATATAATTTTTTTTCTTATTATATATCATATATATATATATATAAAATAGATAACTTCATTTATACATATGTAACAATGTATGAATTTGGTGTTACTTTCGTTTTTTTGTATATATATTCTTTTTTCTCTTATATATATATATATATATATATGGGAACATGCATCGATAAGCTCCTTTTTGTGTAAGCATGGATATGAAAAGAACATACTCAACCAATTCAATAATATAAAAAGCCAAGCCAATGTTTTCAGATAATAATTCCAATACAAATTCCCATTACACAATCTTGTATATGTTGTTCATTTCATTGTCACAATCTTTACAAAACTTCTTTTACTGCTTTCTACTTTTTGCTGTACTTTTGATTTTCTCTAAGTCTCTCTGTTTTTTTTTTCTTACCAGCTTAGAGTAGCATACACACACTTACATATATATAATATATATATATATATAAAGAATTAGTATGGCAAGCACAGCAGTAGTTTCCCTTGATCAGATTAGAAGAGAGAATTTTTTTCCTTGTGGATATTTTCCTTTCACCTTTGGACGTGCTCTCTGAGTTATCTCCCTGCTCTGTGTATCCTATGCCATATTTTGGATATGGATAGAGGTTACCAGGGGTTAGGGAAATACATGGGCCGTGATTTCTTGACCACAAGATTCAGACCTCTGATTCAGGACTTGAGATGTGCCAATTTTCATTTCTTTTTTGTTTTCTTTTTTGTGGTTGTTTATTGGTTTTTATTTTTTCCCTCTCTTTTTTCTATCTTCCATCTAATAATTTGTGACAGGAATGAGGCAGCATCATCATTGGTATTCCAAGATGGCAAAAATCAAGATGGCATTGGAAGTTGATCGAAATATGGCCCAAGATTTTGCTCTATGATCAAAGTTGGGCAAAATATTCAGATACCAGGTTTTTTTTTTTTGGTCACTTGTGGCAAATAGATTTTACTCTATAGATTTACAGACAGATGTATTTCTACAAAGATCCTCATAATCTACAAAAGTCTTTTATTGATAGAGAGGTTACCCCCACCCCTGCTCTCTCTCTTTCTTTCAGTCTGTCTCTCAGCCACTTCAGTTCCAGATTGCATAGACATAATGTCAATCAAAAAGATTAGTCGGTTGTATTTGACTAAAATCTAGAAAATCTCATATCTCTGTAAATACTATAATAATGGATTGTGTGTATATATCAAGATAATTGGTGAAATCATATACATTCATGAGTTTTGTTATCATATATTCAGGTTTAAGCAGAAGTGATCAAGCCATTTATGTATTTGTAAAAGTGATTGATCCATACAAGTATTTATAAAATTGGTCAATCCATTCATGTATTTGTAAAAATGATCAATCTATTCCTTTATTTATAAAAAGTGGTCAATCCATTCAGGTATTTATAAAAAGGATCAATCCATTGAAGTATTTGTAAAACTGGTTGATCCATTCATGTATTCATAAAAGTGATTGATTCATTTATGTATTCATAAAAATGATTGATCCATTGAAGTATTTATAAAAGGAATTAATCCATTCATCTATTTGCAAAAACAATCAATCCATTCATGTATTTACAAAAGTTGGAGTGTGTGGTGCAATGGTTAGAGTTGCAGGAAACTGACTTGTTGACCCGAGTTCAAATCCAGGACAGGAATGATTGCATTTCACATAGCACTGATACTCTTGGGAAAGGTATGTATCCAACTACTGGATTCTTTAACTTTGATTAGGTAATTGGTCTAGGAGAAGGAAAACTCTGAATTCAAACCTGTTAAACTCTGCTTAAGAAATTGGACTTGTGTCACATCCTGCTCATGTGGAGAGTTTGGTATATATATATATATATATTTATTTACAAAAGTGGTCAATCTGTTCAGTTATATGTAAAAGTGATTAATAGGAACAGAAGTGAAATATTTGTAAATTCTATATTATACCAAGACAAGATATTGTGATGTCTTTACTCGACTAAGAATTAAAGTATCTTCACTCTTTCACAAAAAAGTAGAAAAATAATTTTAAAACAATGCTAATTTTTTTTCCATACAGATTACTGTGTGAGTGAGTGCCTGATGTTCTTTAATTTTCAATACTGAAAAGTCTTGTTATTTCAATATTATTATACAAGTTGTGTCAAAAAGTATTGAGATTTTTTTGTACTTTTTGACACACCTTGTATTCTGAAAAAAATAACATTCCATTCATTAATATTTTTCAGAATACAAGGTGTGTCAAAAAAGTGCATAGTTTAAAGCTGTATTTACCAAGTATTGAGATTTTTAAAAAACTTTATGACACACCTTGTATTCTGAGAAAAATAATGAATGGAACATTATTTAAAGCTGTATTTACCAAGATAGAAATGAACAATGAATGGAACTTTATTCTTTTTCAGTACAGAAAACTCTTGATACTTTTTTGACACACCTTGTATAAGTTAAAGGTGAAATCTTCTCCTATGTATGGCTTATGGCAAAGTTTGTATCCAAGAACCATAAGAAAGTTTAAGTAAGTTATTTTGTACAATGAAAATATACAGGACATTGAAAAGCAGTGTCACCCATGAGTAATCACACAAATCTATATATCAATACTCTTGTTCCTTAATCTTCCGACTGTTATCATCTTGTAACATCCTCTGGTTGAAAATGAGACCGTCCAAATCTTCCAAGATTAAATGCAAAAATGTAAATCCACCAAAAATCTTATAGCAATAATCTCTCTCACACACACACACACACATATATCTTATTATAATGGAGATTGTGTGCTTATCTGTCTGTAGCCGAAACTATATTACTACTCAAGTCACAATTTCTTCAGTTATTTACGTCACATTCTCCAAGATTTTATTCTATTCAAATCTCAATCATTAATAAAATTGTTTTACATTATAAATACCGTTGACCATATCTCCATACTAACACCATGCAATTGTATTTAAATATACAACAAAAATAGCAGTTTACAGTGTGGGCTGGTAGGTTAATTTGCATATTGATATAAAAAGATTGATTTTAATAAATATGTACTTGGTATTATTGATTTTTAATTGTTTGGTTTTATCTTAATGAATATTAGCAAATACCTCGAGGATAAATCTTAAAAGAAATTCATTAACAAGAAGAAATAACTGTAATTTTATTCTTTACTGCCTATTTTAACTAAATAGATAAATTAGGAAAATTTAGCAATGAAAGACGGGAGTGAAGGAAGAGTAATTTCAGTTGTTCTATTTTTCGATTATACCCCCCTCTGTTTTAAACCTTTTTATCTGCATTCTTATTTAGTTTAATTAGCCTTTCTAATTTGATAAATTTTATTACATTAAAACTTAATTACTTGCACCCTACGGAGGGTGCATATATTTGCTAGTATATACAACAGATGAGAACAATCATTTAAAAAATGTTTGATGAATCTAAAGTGCTCATATGCTGGCCAGCAGAGCAGTAGAAAAACCTAAGAATAATATAAATTTCACCTTCTTAGTTTTACTTCATTGTTTTCTATTTTATTAGTAATGAAACAAAACCTAGAAGTTGAGATTTAAATTTCTTTTTAGTTTTTGATATAAATATATAAGTTAATTCTTTACATCCTGTTAAGAATTTTCCAATTCCAGAGCCCCATTCCTATAAGGATTTATCAATAAGTAGCTAAAAATGGCCTTTCATTTAAAGTTACCTGTTACTTCCCGAAAATCAAAGACTGCTAAATATATTTAATATTACATTTAAACAAAGGCTATCGTTTGGGGTGGATTAGCAAAACAAATGTGACTTCCAGCCGGGTGGAATCAGGTGGTATAGGATGTTAAGAGTTAATACCCATGTTTCACCAAGAAGGATCTCTGACAGATTTTATTGTCTGTTACCTAAACCTGCTCTACATACGTATTGAGCACTTTTCAATATGTGTTGGTATTGCAACTCATTTAGTTTTTTTTCTTCCTCTTGATAATAATGGTAATTCACATGTTTTTTCTTTTTCTTTCTCCATGGAGTGATCTTCTTTCTTCATATATACATATATATAATGAGTGAGCTGAACAAACATTACAGAAATTTTATCATGTTGTTAAAAAGACTTTATATATATATATATTATATATATATATATATACACACACAAAAATATAAATGTATTAATATTTATATGCTTGTATAACAATATATACACACACATATATATATATATATATATATATATATATATATATATATATATATATATATGCAAACACATACACATTTGCATGTGCATACATATGTATATATGTGTGATTGCATCAGAAAATATTTATTTGAGAAAGTCTAAATATGTGAGGCACCTGACTCCCACACCCTATTAACAGTCAACACCTTCGTCAAGAAATTTCAGCAATCCCGTAAGTGCTTTTGAAGTTCCTGTTAGGCATAACTTTTAGACATTCAAGCTGGAACATTTCTTAGAACCTTTCCAAAGAATCTTGTAGCAGAAATATCTATTTCATGCCTCTTCTTTGTCTTCATTATTTGAGAAGAGCCACTCCTGGCTACGTGAACTCTTCTTTTCTGTGGCCTCTTTTTTTTTTTTTTTTTTTTTAATTTTGATATTTGAGAATTAGTTGCCTCACCAAATTCTTTTCACTCCTCTTGAGACGAAAACATCACATTTATGTACATGGTCAGTTAGGGGAACTAATTTTTTTTCCCATGTCAATTTAGTCCCCTTGTCTATTTTTGAAATAAAAACCTGACCTCCCCATGCTTGTGAGCCCCCTCTACCCTGAGATCTTCACTGAAAAATAACTGTGAATTTAAAATGTTGTAATATGTTATTTAACAAGCTTACTGGCATTTTTTAAGTAATAGCAATGTAGAAATGTGAATACCCCACCCAGAATACTGGCTGTCTGATATATATATATATATATATATATATATTTTTTTTATATATTAACCAAACCATCCACATGAGCAGGATGTGACAAAAGGTCAATTTCTTAAGAGGAGTTTAACAGATTTGAATTCAGATTTTTTCTTCTCCTAGACTGGTTACCTAAACAAAGTTAGAGCCATATCAGCCCTATTATTTACCCATGGGTGGAGTGAGAGTAGCTGAATTCTTACCTTTCCCAAGGATATTAGTACTATGTGAAATGCAAACAGACAAAAGCATTACATTTATGTACATGGTCAGTTAGGGGAACTAATTTTTTTCCCATGTCAATTTAGTCCCTTTGTCTATTTTTACCCTTGAAACCCTCACCTCCCCATGCTTGTGAGCCCCCTCTACCCTGAGATCTTCACTAAAATATAGTTGTGAATTTAAAATGTTGTAATATGTTATTTAACAAGCTTACTGGCATTTTTTAAGTCATAGCAATGTAGAAATGGGAATACCCCACCAGAATACTGGCTGCCTGTATATATATATATATATATATATATATTAGAGAAAACATGAACCGTTGGGTCACTCACTCAGCTCTGGGTAGATAATTGAGATTAGTGAAAAGTGAGTTTTCAAAGTGAATTAAATTTTTTTTTTTAAATATGGTCGGGCAAAACATTAAAATCATTTTGTAAGATTTCTAAGAAAGGAAATGTTTGACTAATTTAAGCTGTTTGTGAAATTTAACATAGAAATACCTTTCAAATTCTCCCATCTTCCTCTCTTGTCTCTCCTAGAGAAACTAACATTATATAATGAGGATGTAGTCAAGAGATACATAGAGGGGAAGAAAGTGATAGGCAGAATGTATAGTAAGAGATTGGTCATTTTTTGATGTAATTCCAAATTACGACTAATTAGAACCAATTAAATGGAATTTTTTCAAACATAACTCAATCCTAAAGGTAAGGAATAATTTAGCATAATTTTCATGTTATTAAAATGCCTTTTGGAGACAAAAGTTGATTTGATCAGCTTTAGTATGATAATTGATATATATTCATCAAACCCTCCACATGAGCAGGATGTGACAAAAGGTCAGTTTCTTAAGTGGAGTTTAACAGGTTTGAATTCAGAGTTTTCTTCTCCTAGGCTGGCAACCTAGCAAAGATTAAAGAGCCCTGTCTGCCCTACTATTTATCCATGGTTGGAGGGAGAGTAGTTGGATTCATACCTTTCTTAAGGGTATTAGCACTGCGAAATGTAAACAACGTTGTCCAGGATTTGAACTCTGGTCAACAAGTCCATTTCCTGTGACTCTAACCATTACACCATGTGCCTCCTGCCTGGATATATAGGTCTGTACATTTATTCCATTGGTGTTGCAGTCCTTTGATTCCTTTGTTAAAAAAAAATCAGCTGCAGCAGATATGACGTCATCATATGAACTTTTCTATCCATCCTCGTACTTCAAAATAGGCATGCAAATATTGTTTGTTTGGGTTCTAAGGGTTAATTAAATCTGTTGACTGATTCTATATAAATACTGAGGTATTCAGACTTGTGTCTTCATCTTGGTTGTTATATATACTCCATATAAGTAGGATGCGATGCAGGTTTCTTAAGCTAAGTTTTGTATTCTGAGTTTTCATTCTAAACAGATTGTTTAACTAAGGTTATATATATATATATATATATATATATATATATATATATATATATGAAATAGGTGTATTTAGGCAGCATCTTTTCATTCAAACAAATTTTATTAAACAAAACAGAATCCTTATTATTTTCAAGATTTTTTCTTTTTCTTTTTTTTTCAAGCTTATCAATAATTCTTTTGATGTTACAACAAAAATAAAACAATAGTTTAGTTAAACATTAAAAAGTTTTAATAATGATAGACAGATATACACCTTGATAATGGTTTGGATAATAATTGAAAGTACTTGCTCTTTTGGAGAAATCATTAATCAAGATTGAAACATCCAAAGAATTATTAAGAAGTTTGAAAAAAAAAACAACTTAAAAATAATAAGGATTCTGTCTTGTTTAATCAAATTTGTTTCTGGAGAAGCAAGGACGAACTCATATGTGATGTTCTCCTGTGGAAGCCAACACATGGACATACCAGTGTGGGCCGCCCAGCAAGGACTTACATCGACCAGCTATGTAAAGATGCTGGCTGCAGCGAAGAACTCCCTGGGGCGATGAATGATAGGGAAGGTTGGCGAGAGATTGTCATGGATATCCGTGCTGCCTGCACGACATGATGATGATATATATATGGGGGTGGGGTATTCCGCCCTTCTACCTAACCTATGGCTGGAGTGAGAATAGTTGGATTCATACCTTTCCAAAAGGTATTAGCTCTATGTGAAATGCAAACAATCTCATCCAGGATTTGAAAATAATTACATAGCATTATTTTGGAGATGCTCAACATGATTTTAGCCTCACCCAGATGCTTTTTGACTAATAAGGCCTCTGTTTTGTCCATTTTTTAGATTTGTCACACACCTCTCTTTGTATAGGCTTCACCTGCACAGAATTATAACAGAAATCTGGATTAGTTTTTCTTATTTTATTAGAAATGGTTCTATTTGTGTGAAGCTTAGAACTTTTTGAACAACCCTTGTATGTACTACTAGATTACAAATAATGGCCACTTGGATTCTAAAGATTAACCTTATCAATAAATTCAATTTCTGAAATCAGAACAGAGTTCATCAGTGGATTGTGAAAGCTGCATTCCTCTTTGAATTAATTATAATCTGATCTTTTGTGGAATCGGTCTGCAGCTTTCTGAATAATGATGCTGAGAGAGAGAGAGAGAGAGAGAGAGAGAGAGAGAGAGAGAGAGGAAGGAAGGAAGGAATTGTGTTGTTGCTTTTTTGGATTGGTTAACATTATTATTAATTAATCATATTTTCATTTGTTTAATGAGAAACTGATATGAATGTAGAATAGCACCTTAAATTTAATAAATTATATGATCTCTACAGGGTTGCTAAAATGAAAACTGATAAATGTTTCTTTTATTTGTTAAACATTTCCTGTTATTTGATCTTCAAAAATATTTGAGGAAGTGAAAAGCCTGGAACTCTGATAATCTGAATATTAATACTCATGTTCCTTAAAAGTATGACTGTTATCATCTTGCAACACCCTCTGTTTAAAAATGAGACTGTCCAAATCATCCAAGTGCAAAAATGGAAATCCTGATTATCTATTAAAAGTTATGCAGGTAAAAAAAACTTTAGAAAATAATTTCCATAATAAGACAGACGATTATCTCCCATCATAAACCATTTAAGTAAGACAAACAAAACATCTTGGGAACTACTGAAGAAGCAGGGACGAATTCATAAACAATGTTCTGGGGCATGTGAGCTGCAGTTTGTCCAGTGTCATAACTAGCAACCAAGAGTTGTCCACTGTTCGACTTTATGTCAAGGAACAAGACACCACTCTCAAATTGGGTGACTGCTTAAGCAACAACAGGTATTGTAAGCAACCTGGGTCCTTTGTTTATCAAAATGACTTGATTCAGCATTAAATACCTGAAGAAGGGTTGATATGCCGTTAAATAACCAGCCGATCAATCACTCTCAAAATGCTTTCATCAGTTTCGAGTATTATGATTAGATATAATTTAATTTCTTTTCACTTCTTTAATTCTGTCAGCAGCTTCAGTAGCATTGAGGACCAGTTTAAAATAGTCCTGTCAGCTTCCTCTTTAAAATACATTAATTGCATTTCTGCAGAGGAGTAAGCCCCCTTCCCCAGTGGGGCACCTGTTGGCCATGGGTGGTGACCCGTGATGCTTAAGGATGGAACCCTGGTGGCTGAGCAGTTCATGACATGCAACACACTACTTTGGCCCTTACTTAGGCTTGATGGGCGGTTAGAGACGCCCCCTCTGATCAATTGGTTTGTCACGTCAAACCCTAGCACCTACATGATTGTCCTGACCCTATTACTGTTATGGCAAACCCCCAACCATTTTTATCATCTATGTGCTAGAAGGCAGTGGCGGAAGGTCTTAATCTCCTAGGTATAACTTTAAACTCTATCTGATGTTAAGTTCCAAACTCAGGGAAACATGGAGTACCCCTTCATCCCGATTACTCCCAGGTCCACTCTGACCTGGAGTGGTTGTAACTTTCATTTATGGGTTAAATAGAAAAGAATGAGTTTAAAAAAAGGATTTTTTTAAAAATTAAGTATCCATCAAGAATGTAATATATTTTTAATACATTTTAAACAATTAAATTTGTCCAAAAAACCTTAAAAGAAAAAAAAAAAAAGTCAATGAGATAGATGTTCCTTTCTTTGTTTTATTTGTGAAGAAACAGGAAGTGAATAGTTTGCCATAGTGAATCGCCGTAAATGACACCCCTTTTTTGCTAAATTGTTCAAATCACTAGGACTGCATATTTTAACACGAAAATATCATGAAATGTCTATTTGGTAACAATTAAGTTCATTTTAAATAATGTGCTAGTACAATTTTATGGTAGGAATTTAGCCACTTAAAGTTCAAGATTACCCAAGAATGAATAAAACAAAATGTCTTTGGCATAAAATAACCCAAGGGTTGACATGCCTTAAAATCCAACCAACTAATCAGTTTAAAATAATACTTCAGTATCACAGTACTTGTATATACCATTATAACATGTGAAACAACAGTTACAGCTGAATAATAATGATAATGACATGGTATGTATTATAATAATATTAATGATATAGTCGAATTGTAGATGGTTTTTAAATGCTGCGTAGATGAAATAAGCTTTGAAATAAAGGTCTTTAAAAAACGGAAACTCTTTTAATATATCCTAATATATTCAAAAGAACGTAATTGTCTGTACTTAATTCTTTGGTCTTTTATGAGACCTTTGCCAAATTTGCTACCATTGATAGGTCATTCATCTGAACATGGAGGGTTAGGATAGAATCAGAATTTTTAAGGGATGGGTTTTAACTGGGATGAATAATAAAAATCCCAAAAAGAGAAGTTCATTTCCATTCCACTCCTTTTTATTAGTAATTTCTCTTTTCTTCCTTTATTTTATTTATACAAATATTTAAATTTCTTTCTGCTTTTTCTTAATCTTTCTCTTTCTTTTTTTCGTTTTTCTAATCTTTTCTTTTTCTTTCATTTTTTCTTTTCTTTTTTTTTTCTTTTTTTTTCTTTTTTTCTTTTTCTTTTTTTTTTTCTTTCTTTTGTTCTTTTTTTTTTTTTTTTCTTTTTTCTCTTTTCTTTTTTCTTTTTCTTTTTTCTTTTTTCTTTTTTTTTTCTCTTTTCATTTCCCTTTTGTTTCTGTTTTTTTTCTTTTTCTTCTTTCAACTTCTCCACTTTTCTTCTTTCTTTTTTTTGTCTCTTTTTTTATTTTTTTTATTTCTCTCTTATCTTTCTTTCCTTCTTTTTCTCTAATCTTGCTCCTTTTTTTCTTCTTTCTCCTCTTTTCTTTCATTTTTCCACATTTTCTTCTATGTTTCTTTTCTTTTTTCTTTTTATTTATCTTATCTTTCTCCTTTCTTCTCTTTTTTTATTTTGAATTTTTTTTTTTTACCTTTTCTCTTAACTTTCTTCTTTCTTCTCTTCATTGTCTTCTATTTCCTCCTTTGTTTTTCTTCATTTCTTCCTTTTTCTTTATGTTTCCATTTTCTTCTTTCCTCAATCTTTCATTATTTTTAGTGTCTCATATTTCAGCTGATTTCTCCTCTCTCTGATCTTTTATTGAACAAGTTCAACACTACCTTCGATATTTAAAACCTTAAGTCATTTCTCTTTTTATTAGAGTTACCATTAGATATATATATATATATATATATATATATATATATATATGTGTGTATGTGTGTGTGTGTGTGTATATGTGTGTGTGTGTGTGTGTGTATATATGTGTGTGTGTGTGTGTGTGTATATATATATATATAAAGTAAAGTTGGTGGAGTGTCTTATTGTTAGTATCAGTTAGAGATTGAGGGAGTCCATCCACTTTTCACTAGTGTTAGACCAAGGAGATTGTTTTGAGTCTGAGGTGAGTACCATATTTCTGTTAGCTCCTCAATTACTGCACAAATCCAAACTGTACTACTCATGCGTTGAGTTGGCAAGGGCCAGTATCAAACCCAGAATTTTGTGGTTTCAATGTGAATACTCTACCGACTGAGCTAATCAGCCATCATTTTACATCTCATATGTATATATATATATAATGGAGGCACTCATAGTGTAGTGGTTATCATCTTAAGAAATTGGCACAGCGATCCGGGTTCAAAAATCAAACAAGGCTATTTGATTTCACATAGTGCTTATACCCCTTGCAAAGGTATATATCCAGATATTCTCCCTTCAGCTATGGGTAAATAGTAAGGCAGATTAGGCTCTTTAACCTTGGTAAAGCAACCGGTCTAGAAGTAAAACTCTGATCTTAAACCTGTTTACTATGATTAAAAATTGATCTTGGGTAATATCCTGCTCATTGCAGTAGGATTGAATAAACACACACAACACATATATATTCCATCCTTTACCAATTTTTTTTTTTTTGCACCCACCCTGTGTTTCTTTTTTCTTCTCTATCTACTAATATTCAACTTATTTTATCTTAACATTTATCTAAAAAAAACTCTTTTGTCTTTATTTCTTTTCATCTCTCATATTGTAAACTTCCATATCAACATTTTTAAAATGTATTCATTCCTTTCTATCCCCCCTTTATTTGTACCTTATTTCATTGAATCTTTCTCTCCCTGCTTTTCCAAACTCTCCCATCCTTTCTTATCCTTGCTCTCCCATCCTCTTTTATCTTCCTCTCCTTTTATCAGATTTTTTTCTCTTGGCAAGAACTCTAATTTCTTGAGGCCTTAAGCTCTATCCTCTTCCCTCTTCCTCCTTCTCTCCAGTAAGTGAAATTAAATTAAATAGCCTTTGATAAATTTGCAATCTTTTATAAAAGTAAAATAAGATCAGATCTTTCACTGTTGTTTACAGTGGCAATAAATTATCACCAGTCAAATCGATAACAATTATAAAAACTATTATAATTTTCAAAGATACCTTTGTTTTTCTAATCTAATAATTGAGAAAGAAAGAAAGTAATGTTTTAAATAATTTCAAGATGATATGAAACCTTTCTTAATGTCAGGCCCAAAGCGATAGATTACTCAGCTTCTGCATCTCAACCTACTTTTTTTTCCTTCCTCATTATATTTGTTTTTGTTTTTTGTTTAAATTTCCTCAGAAGAGGAGACATACTTAAAGTAATGGTTATCATTGTAAGAAATGGAATCAGTGACCCAAGTTCAAATTCTAGACATTTTATTTTATAATAATTCCCTTGGAAAAGGCATGAATCCATCTCTTTTCCCTCTAGCTAAGGGTAGACCTTTGCTGGGTTCTTTAGCCTTGATCAGGCAACCAATCTATGAGAAGGACAACTTTGAAAATCTGCAATTGAAATTCTCATCATAATCATCATCAGGTCATGCTGCAGCACAGATATCCATGACTCTCTTGACAACCATCCCTATTGGTCATCACCCCTGGGAGGTCCTCTGTGCAGCATCCAGAATCTGTAGTGAACTGATTGATGTACATTTTTGCTGATTGGCCTACACTATGTGTGTCTATATGTAGGTGTCCACGAGAGAATGTCCCTGAGTTCATCCTTGCTTCTCCAGCATGTCTTGTTTGTCTTACTCGGATGGTTTGTGTGGCCATACAACTGCCTTCTTGTGGGGGTGCTACTCCCAAGAATTGTCCAAGACAGAACACAGCATCCTTGTGTAGCTCCCCTTAGCTTTTTCTCAAAGCACTTCATTAGAGTCCAAGTGGTGCAACTATACAATTGTACTGATATGGCTTGGAAGAATTTTTGCTTTATCTTATCAGCGAGATCAGAGGGGTTTTTTTTTCCATTATTTTCAGCTTGAACACCTGTGAGAAATATGGAATTATCTCAGCCACTAGGTAAGCTATACTTTATTTCTCATAACATGCATTCATCTATATATTAATACTCTTGTTCCTTAATATTCTGAGCATTATCATCATGCAACACCTGGTTAAAAATGAAACTGCCCAAACCATTCAAGATGTAATGCATAAATGTAAATCCTGATTATCTGGTGTTGTTTATCTGCCAAATTCTTATTTCTTATGAGTGTCATCACATCAGCGAAATAATGGACCATTCTGTTTTTATTATACAGAAAGGAAAGAAAAAGGACATGCTACAAACAAAAAATATAAGAAAAAAAGAAAGATATAGGGGGTGAGCATGTGAACATGATAACACTAATTTGTTTCAATCAAACATGATGAAAAGTATAGGAAGGAAAGAAAGAAAAAGAGAGAGAGATTTAGAGTTAAATCAAGTTTTTTTTTTTACATATTGAACTATATTGCAATAGCTCTTAAGTAAACAAATCAAATGTTGTAATGATTAAATTATCATACTGTGGTATATCTACAGGTCCTGCTAGCTCTTATTATTTCTTCCAAGTTTCTACATTTATCATTTTGTTATCCTCTTTTTTATAAACTCTCTATTTTTCTTTATTCTTTTCTTTTTCAATAATCTTTTTTCTTCTTTTGCTCTTATTTTATTTGTTTTTCAAATTCAGTTTCTTTCCATACACACAAAAAAAATGGCTATTTTCAGAAGAGTCTGTCTCTTTTTTTTTTTTTCCGACAGGAAAAATTATTTGTTTGGCTCATAAAACTTGTTGTATCCCAACAATTTAGTTTTTATAAAGTCTGTTGTCAGGTGTAAAAAGTGGAAAGCAATGAGATAGACAAGTAGATAAGAAATAACAGATAGATAAATATGAATTGACTGGAATCAGGCCACAGATAGACACATTTTTTTCAAAACTGCTTGTCTTTTCTTTTGTAAGGAACATTCAGAAAAATAAAATGTCATAAGATTGACTGTGTTCATTTATACCTTCAATGGATAAAACGTGTTGATTTTTAATGTTTCAGTTAGAAAAGTAAAGTCTGTGTAGCTCCTCTTCATTTTTGTTTCTTCGGGAAATTCCATGGGTCCCGCTAGTCTACAAAAATACACATGTAAGGAAAAACTTGAGTACCAACTTTTATTTTACACTCTAACAATTTTGGCATTAAATAACCCACAGGAGTGATATGCCATTAAACAAATCAAAAAAAAACCTAAACCTAGGCATAAATCTAGATAAGTAGATGAGTCCTATTCTGAAAACCACTGCTGAATCAGCCAAACAGTGAAGGAGTCTATCTCCTTTTTGCTAGTGCTAAACTAGGGAGACTGTTTTGTTGAAGTCAAGCACCACACCTACCATAAGCTCCCGGATGCTTTACCACACAGATTAGATTATTGAATTATGAAAAACAAAAAACTGATTTGTGTAATCAATTTCCTAACTGCAAAAGTCTGCCAATTAAGTCTTTCTTCCTGCTACAACATAACAGCAGTCCTCAACCACATCATAAGTATCATGCTAGCAAAGCATCAGAACCATCTCTCTCCCAGCCTTTGCTGCATACCACGTTAATAAAGTATGCGGTCACACAAAATCTGAGTGCTTCAATTTTTAACGTCTAACATCCTGGACTTTCATACCTCAACAAAACCAACCACCACACACACAAAATCTTAACACTGAGCATGCATCTTGGACAGTCAGACACACCTGGCAATGCTGACACTTCGAATCAGATGGATGCCTATTTTTAGAATTATCCCAGCTGTGCTACTTATGTGCTGAGTTGGTGGGGACCAATATCAAACCTGGAACTTTGTAATTCCAAGGTGAATGTTCTACTGATTGAGCTAAATTGGCACTCAGTTTAAAAGTGATACACAATTTTTTTTTTTCAATTTTAGATATTTGTTTAAGGAGGAAAGATAGAATAAAGACAAGAAAGTAACAGAAGATTGTAACACATTTTTATGTGTATTTACCCAACCTCTCTGCCACAAGCAGGATGTAACACAAGGCCAATTTTTAAGCAGAGTTTAACAAATTTGAATTCAGAGTTTTCCTTCTTCTAGGTCAATTTCCATGCCAAATTTACAAAGCCCATTTTACTCTTCTATTTACCCATAGCTGTGGGGAGAACATTTGGATTCATATCTTTTTCAAGGGTATTAGCTCTATCTGAAATGCAACCAGCTTCATCCTGATTTAGACCTAAATTACCATGGCCATTTTTTTTAAATCTAAGGAAATGGACACTGCAAGATGAGTTCAATTTCAGGACATGGCTGTTTGCATTTCACGTAGCACTAATGCCATTGGAAAAGGTATGATTCCATAATATTCTCCCTCCAGCATTGGTTAAATAGTAGGTTAGACTGGGATCTTTAACCTTGGTATAGCAACCAGTCTAAGAGAAGTAAAACTCTGAATTTAATCCTGTTAAACTTCACTTTAAAAAAATTACCTTGTGTCACATCCTGCTTGTGGCAGAGGAGTTGGGTAAATACATATAAATATATAAGTGTGCTGCAAACTTCTGTTACCAGTCTAGGAGAAGTACAAATCAGAATTCAAACCTGTTAAATTCGACTTGAAAAATTGTCCTTGTGTTGCATCCTGCTCATGCAGAGGGTTGGTAAATATGTATATCTTCATAAAGTTCCTCAGAGTAAAACTCTGAATTCAACCCTGTTAAACCCCAATTAAAAAAGTGGCCTTGTGTCATATACTGCTCATGCAGAAGGGTTGGTAAATATATATATCTTTATAAATTGCCTTGTGCCACAATTGATCTAAGTGTTGTAGATAACTATCTCTATAAAGAGAAAATGGCTTTTCAGCTTCTGTATTGATCAGAACTTTCTAAACTGTGTGTCATGACACTTGAATGTGTTGCCAATAATTTCTAATTACTGGTTCTTTCTTTGATTATTAACTAAATTTTTCATTGAATTATTTCTTTTTGTACACATTTTGAATTATATATTTGGCTGGCCTTATCGAACTTAAGTTATATGTTTAACTCTTTGCCTACCAAATTTCCCCCATGGATGTACCAAAATTTCTTGTTATTTTTTACCTATAGGTTGGAATATTTCAATGTTCACTATCTACTCACCTCAAAACTCATTCTATTCAAATAATGAGGGTAAGTGTGTTCATGTAGTGATTTTTCAGTGTAAGCAAGTGATATGTGTGAGAGTTGTTGCCAGCAGCTTAAGGTAGAATTGCAGTTGTGGGAGAGCTACTGTGAGTAGTTTAAGTAGGCAAAAAGTGTGGAAAAAGTGCAGAGAATAAAAAAAAAGTTTTATCTGGAAGATTTGTTTTTAGATCTGTGTATTTGGAGAAGAGATCTTTTAGATTTTAAATTGCTTATGTATTTCTTCTTTTATAAGCCTGTCGGCTGGGGCTTTTAGAATACACAACTGCACTTCTGCAGAGGGGCAAAACTCCCCCACTGGGACTACCTGTTGGCAGTGGGTGGTGACCGTGATGCTAAAGGATGGAACCCAGGTGGCTGAGAAGTCGATGACATGCAGCACTTAAGCCCTTACTTAGGCTAGACGGGCAGAGAGGCTTGATCAATCCTGATCAATCGGCTGATTACCATTTTGGCCTTATGGCAAGCCCAAAACCTTTTTATCATATATGTGCTAGAAGGCAGTGGCCAAGGGTCTTCATGTCCTGGGAATGATGTTAAACTCTGATGGTGAGGTTCTAGTTCTTGAGGTTTCGAGAATGTGGGCACACATTCATCACCATTGCTCCTGGTCCACTCTGACCCGGAGTGGTAGTACCTGTTAGGGTCCCATCTATGGGTTAAATAGTAAAATGTGTTTATAAAAATATTGAGTATCCATTAAGAAGAATTTATTTCAAAACTTTTTCGGTATTAAATAAACCACAGAGGTTGATATATCGTAAAACAAACCAAAACAAATCTTTTAAATTTTTAATTGCTTTTGTATTCCTTCTTTTATATTTTTTCTTTTGTTTCTTCTTCATTCTCTCTCTCTTTCTCCCTCTTTCTCCTCTCTCTCTCTCTCTCTTTCTCCTCATTTCTTTTGTCTCATTCATGCCTCCCCCTGATTCCACACATTTTTATCTCTTTCATGACAACTTTCTCTTTTTGTTATTTCTTTCTCTCCTCTCATTCTCTTCCACTTCTTCTCTCTCTCTCTCTCTCTCTCTCTCTCTCTCTTCTTCACCTCTTTTTAGTTTTTCTTCCTCTTTCACTTCTGTTCTTATTTACTTTTCTCTCTCACTCTCATGTCTTTCCATCATTCATTCTTTATTCATATTTATTTCCCTCTCATTTCTCCTTCTCTTTCCTCTTTACCTTTTCTATTTTCCTATCTTTCTCTCTTCTACTTTTCATGTCATATGATGCTGAATTTGCAGTAAAACCTCACCCACCCATCCCTATCATTTTTATAGGTGGACATCATATGGCATCTCAACTACAGACCATCATCTTTACTACACTCCATTATTAAAGAATGCATCTAAGCACCCTATGTTGTGGGCACATCCAAAATTGCATTGGTCTGGTCATATAAATGTCACACTCACTATGATTCAACTTGATTGGCATTACTATTGACTTTGAAATGTATATTACACAATCATTTAGATATGACATATGACTATGAAGTCTTCTTGAAAGCCAGTATTGCGTCTTCTTTAAGTGTTCTGGATGAAGTCTTCCCTATTAAATTTACTCAAATAATATGAGAAATATTGGTAGGCACAAGACTTTTGTCTGGAATAATGGTGTCTCTGGGTTAATATAAGCACCTGTTTGCCTTACTGGGGGTTATTATTATAGATATCTAAAAATCTTCAAGGGTTTTGATTGCAGTAATGTCGTCAAGAAGTAGAGCAATCCATATTAGATGGTTTGTAAGATTCCACCCACTTTCTTCCTCCAAAATTATTCCAAAAATGATCCCCCACCAGACCTTATATGCAAAGTTCACATATCTAGTTAGCTAGTGGTTAACCAGATGCCCTAGACTATCAGTACTTATACTGACCGACCTCTATAATATTAAATGTGTAGGGGACTTATATATATTTACCAACCCTCCACACAAGTAGAATGTGACACAAGGTCAATTTCTTAAGTGGAGTTTAACAGGTTTGATTTCAGAGTTTTCCCTCTCCTAGATTGGTTACCTAGCCAAGGTTAAAGAGCCTAGTCTGCTCTACTATTTACCCATAGCTGGAGGGAGAGTAGCTGGATGCATAACTTTCCCAAGGGTATTAGCGCTATAAGAAATTCAAACAGCCTCGTCCAGGATTTGAACTTAACAAGTCCATTTCCTATGACTCTAACCATAATATTGATGGTTGGTTTTCTTTGTTTAATGGTATATCAACCTTCATGGGTTATTCAATGCCAAAACCATCCTTGTAGAAGATCAGTAATTGTATTATTTAACTCACAGCTGTAGGATGAGTTTTTCATAACTTTCCCAGTGGTATTAGTATGAAAGTAAACATAACAGAGCAACTGGAGTTCAAACTCACTTACTATGATGTCTCAGTCCAGGACATTAGCCATTACACCATGGGGTCTCCCCTGTATAATATTGAAACCTGGTCTTTTTTTATGGTTATAAAATGAGAGATGGCTGCAGATTTGATAATTTATCATGCTCATATAGTATCATTTGAGCTTTTTCTAAGGAGATAGTCTTTATAAAGGTTCAAATGATACTATATATCAGATAGACTTCATAGCACAAATTTGAATATTTAGTTGTAACAATAAGTTCGGGTACAAGTCCAATTTCTTATCATATGTAAGAATTTTCATCAGTTGATACATTTTATCCAAGTTGATACACGAAACTACTATAATAAGAAGTAATGTTTTAATTTCTTTTAATTTTCTTCCTACAACAGAAACCACAAACCTCCTATGCCAGTGCTAATAAATATATATATATATATATAAAAGTAATTGGTAATTTGCTTGAAGCATTGTTGAGTATGTTATAAAATAATAAAATTCGAAGGCAATACAATGCGTAAAAAATAAAGACAAAAAGATCTTTTTGTCTTTATTTTTTACGCATTGTATTGCCTTCGAATTTTATTATTTTATATATATATATATATATATATATATAAGAATAAACACATACATGTAGGTTGATTTTTTTTCAGTGTATATATATATATATATATATATATATGGGAGTAAAAAGAGGAAAATATATGTGTGTGTGTATGTGTATATCATGAAGGAAAAGAATATACATATAAGTAGGTTGAAAATTTTTTTTATACATGTATATGGAAAGAAAAGTTTTGTAATATACACTTGTGTATACGTGCTTGAAATTATATATCCATATAGATGTGCACACAGATGTGTTTTTTTTTTTTTTTTTATAAATATACCTGTTATATATAAACTGAATATGACATTTTCTACTTGCACTTTTACATGAAGGTGGTCAATAGTTCCCGCTATTGTTTTATAAGTGGTCAGATGATTTAGAATAGGCTTTTTTTTTCCTACTTTTATTTGTTTTTTGTTACTTTGTTTTTACTGACCTTTTCACAATTAACTGAAGTATGGTCAAATCATTCTTGCGGAATTCTGGCCCAAATCCAGACTTTCCACCTGACTCAGTGATGGGAATATTTTGAGAGGCCTGACCCACGTTGATATTTACATTTTGTTAACTCAGGTGCATTTTTTTCTTTCTTTTTTTTTTTTTTGTTCATTTTCATCCTCTTTTATTTTAATTGTAAATATCAAAATGGCTTAAACAGTGAAGTACTTTCAAAAAGTTTGCCTCCAGGTAAAGATCTTGTCTTACATACAATGCAAAATATTTAATCTAAAAATTTAGTGTTAGGCTTATATCTGAGTGTAAAAAAACATAGCATTTTTTCTACATTATGCAAAGGAATAGTAAACCAGTTCACATCATCATCATCATTTTTCAATAGCAGCACAGATATCCATGACAATCTCTCACTAACCACCCCTTTTGTTAATTGTCTTCAGGAATCCTCTGTGCAGCATCCAGTGTCCACGCAGAGCAGGTCAATGTATGCCTTTGCTAGATAGCCCAAACTGACATGCCCATGTACTGGCTTCCATAGGAAAACATCACATGAGTTCATCTTAGCTTCTCTAGTAGTGTTCAGCATGTCTTATTTGCCTTATACATATGGTTTGTGTAATATGGGCAAGTGGCCATACAGCTGTTTTCTCAGTGGGGGAGGTTCCACAACTTGTTTAAGATTGCATGTAGCATTCTTGTGCAGCTCCCATCTATGCAGCTCCCTCTTATTCTCTAGGGACTTCATTAGGGTCTAAGTGGTGCAGCTGTACAATAGTACTGATACAACTAAGGCTTGGAAGAGTTGTCATTTTAACTTTTGATTCATAAAGAAATGTCAATATACACATAGGAAAGGCATGGACTGCTATAGACAGATCATTGATAATATGGAAATCTGTTAAGATAAAATGAGAATTCTTCCAAGCTGTAGCCGTATCAGTGCTACTGTATGGCTGCACCATTGGAATATAACAAAATGATTGGGGGAAAAAAAAAAGCTTGATGAAACTACACAAGGATGCTGCATGCCGTCCTGAACAAATCCTGGAAACACCACCCCACAAAAAATTGTTGTACAGCCACTTAACACCTATCATATAAACCATCCAAGATGAATAGGACACTGTTGGAGAAATAAGGACAAACCCATAAGTGATGTTCTACTGTGGGCACTTACCATGAACACACCAGTGAACTGACCAGAAAAATAAATTTACATTGTGAGGATACTTGATGTCATGGGGAGGACTTTCTAGGAGCGATGACTGATGAGTAGTGTCAGTGTGACATGATGAGAATATATATATATATATATACATATATATATATATATATATATATATAGTGTCCGAGTACCGCTTCAACATTTTCATCAGAGTAGTATTATTTCAGTAATTTTTATAAAAAAAGAGTTTTAATAAAAATTATGGGTCTATCATGGTTTCAATCATTAAGATTTCTTCAGGACCTTGTACATATGTATATCTGCATATCTATATATTGTACTAGTATAATATGTTTTGGGTCCAGTTTAGCTAAGTCGGTAGAGCACCCACCTAGAAATTGCAAGGTTCCTGGTTCAATACCAGTCACCGCCAACTCCAACTTTCCAGGAGTGATGACTGATGAGTCGTGAGCAAGAGTCATGGAAATCAGTGGTCTCAGCATGATATGATGATGAGAATACACACACACACACACACCACACACACACATATATATATATATATATATATATATATATATATATATAGTGTCCAAGTAGTGCTTTTACGTTTTCATCAGAGTAATATTATTTCAGTAATTTTTACAAAAAGTGGAGTTTTAATAATAATTGTGAATGGTTTTGATCATTAAGATTTCTTATATTTCAGTATATTTCATATTGAATTATTTATATATCTCTAATGGATTTTTGTTGTTTTTTTTTGTGTGTGTATATTTTATATCATTACATTTTATAAGTGCAGAGAATATATTTATTTATGTATGTAAGTAAATTTTGTGTGCATCCTTGAACTGTTGCATATATGCAGACATGCATATGCGCCTGCATATGTCATTTTTCTGGTGATAGAAATGAAAATGTTTTAAATATTATATATGCAATAGGAATGCAAAACATACAAAGTTGAACACCAACCGTTACATTTTAATATATCTTATCAAATGAGGTGGACATTTTTTTGTGTGTCAGAAATAAGAAAATACCTTTTTTTTTAAAAAGTTGTAATTTTTTTTTTGCTGATTCTGAGATTTTAAATTGGAAAAAAAATGTAATTATATTAAAAGTGCAATAGGAAAATGCAAGACAGAACATTTTTCCAATATCTCTCCTTTCACCTGCTCTCTTTTCTCCCCCCTCTCTCTCTCTCTCTCTCTCTCTCTCTATATATATATATATATATATATATATATTTATAAAGGAAAAGTTGACTTACCGGTGAATTTGGTCACGATGGTTAGTAAGTGTGGAATTCAGAGGGGTAAGTCAGCGATATAACAAATACAAAGTGCTCAATTCTAAGTAGAGCAAATTTATTATAAAATGGGTAAAGAAATAACCTATTCGAGTTTCACCATAAGGATCTTCAGGGTTAAATCCACTGAATTAATCGAGACACCGATTAATAGCAGTTGATCACACATGTGAAATGGACTGCGATAATATATATATTATATATATATATATATATAATATATATATATATACTTACCAACCACTCACATGACTAGGATGCAACACAAGGGCAATTTCTTAAGTGGAATTTACCAGGTTTGAATTTAGAGTTTTCCTCCTCCTAGACTGGTTACCTAGCAATGGTTAAAGAGTCCAGTCTGCCCTGCTATTTACCCATAGTTGGAGGGAGAATTAGATTCATACCTTTCTCAAGGGTATTGGCACCATGTTAACTGCAAACATCTTTGTCCAGGAATTGAACTCAGGTCGACGAGTCCATTTCCTATGACTCTAAACATTAGACCACGCACCTCTCTCTCTCTCTCTCTATATATATATATATATATATATATATATGTATATGTATATAATATAATATAATAAAATAAATATATAAAGGTTTTATATATCTATTTATTAGGTGACAAAGGACCATTCACGACCATATTGGTTTCATGTGAGGTAATCATCAGGGGAAGATGTTTACTCTGAAACAGTGACCATTCCACACTATAGTATAATATATATATATATAAATTTCAAGTATAAAATAAGATATAAAGTAGGATAAAATGATTGGTTGTCATACGATGCTGGAAGGAGATTATCTGGATGCATACCTTTCCCAAAGAGTATTAGCATTATGTAAAATACAAATAATCTAGTACAGGATTTGAACTTGGGTTGCTGTATCCATTTCCTATGATGATAACCACTACACATTGAGCTTCTCCTGTCGGTCATGTATACCATGGTGTGGATGTCCACTCTCTTGCCATATTGCCTTTTGCTTGCAAAGTATTACACCACAATGTAGTTAGATTTAAAATCAGTTTTCTCCTTCTTCTAGACTGGTTATCTAGCCAAGGTTAAAGAGCTCAGTCTTGCCCTACTATTTACCCATAGCTGGAAGGAGAGTACTTGCCTGCATACCTTCCCAAGGGTATTAGTACTATGTGAAAGGCAAACAGCCTCATCCAAGTTTTGAACATGGGTTGATGCGTCTATTTCCTATGATGATAACCATTACACCACAAGTGCCAAGAAATAGGATGTAATACAACATTAAACTTAATGGCTAACGAAAGTGGCCTTTAAACTGAACAATGTGGGAGTCTATCCCCTCTTCACTAGCACTAGATCAGAGTGATTGTTTTTGTGTCTGGAGTGGAGTGCCGCAGCAACCATCAGCTCCCTTCTTTACCACAAAAAATCTAAACTACTCATGCATTGAATTTGCAAGGGATGATATCAAACTTGGAACCTTCTGGTTCCAAAGCAGATGCTCTACCAACTGAGCTAAACTGGACATTAAAAAATATAAATCATAAAAAAAGATAGAAAAATATAATAGCAATTAGAAATGAAAGAATAAATTGATGAAAATAAAAGCTGCAGGTTAATTCACTACGGTTTTATAAACGTTGAATTGTTCCCTTAAATAATAAATTGAGTCAAATGATTTTTTTTTTTTCCTTTGTGTCATTTCATCCTTGTTGGGCCGGTTGGCGCTGTGATCTAATGCCAGCCAAAGTTAGTATGCAAGATAGATCGCACGTATTTTGACGTGTGTGAATTAGTGTGTGTAAGTGTATGCATTTTCTGTGGTTGTGGACAGGGTTGAGAATGCGGGTGTTGGGGAAAGATGATTTGCAACATGCAGTTCAAGGAAATGTAATATGTGAGTGACAGGCCATGTTTGGCATGTGATTTGCAATTTGAACAACTTAAATTATGGTGAGAATGGATGAAGAATTAATAATGATGACACAGATGAAAAAAAGTGTGTGGTGGAGGTGGGGATGGTAAAAATTGAAAATGAATAGAAAAAGAAATTGAGAGAGAGAGAGAGAGAGTGGTAAGACAATATAGGAAATGAAGAAAAAGTGGTAAAAGAAAAGAAAAAATGGTAAGGATTAAAATGAGGGTGGTAGAAAGAATAAGAAAAAGAAAAAGAAAAAGAAAGAAGGAATAAAGAAAAAGAAAAAGAATAAAAGAAAAAAAAGAAGAAGAATAAGAAGAGAAAGAATAAAAGAAAACGAAGGAAAGAAAAGAAATGAAAGAAAAAAGATAACAAAAGAAAAAAGAAAACGAAAGATAAAAGAAAAAAAAGAAAAGAAAAAAAGAAAAAGAAAGAAAAAGAAAGAAGGAAAGAATAGAAGAAAAAGAAAGTACAAAAGAAAAGAGAGAAGAACAAAAAGAATAAGAAGAAAAAAGAAAAAGAAAGAACAAAAGAAAAGAAAGAGATAAAGAGGGAAAGAGAAATGAAATGAAAAAGAGATTGAGCATCAAATGATAAGAGAGAAGAAATAGATCAGTAGATATGTGGATAGTGTTATAGATAGGGTTAAAGACTGTTTAATAGATAGATAGTAATATAGATTAATGAATTGTGTGGTATATAATGTTGTAGATAGATGGTGCTATAGATAGCTAATGTTGTAGATAGATGGTGATAGTGTTATAGATAGATTCTATAGATCTACAGTACTATAGATAGAGAGGGTTATAGATTGATAGTGTTATAGATTAATGAATTGTGTGGTAAATGTATTTTAGATAGTGCTATAGATAGATAATGTTATAGATAGGCAGAGCTATAGATTGATAAACATTGCTATTGATAGAGCTATTGATTAAAGGACAGATAGTGTTATAGATAATAATTCTGTGGATTTATAGTACTATATATTGGTAGATAGTGTTATAGATAACACTTTATGTTTATAGATAATTTCATAGATATGGGGGTTGGCTGTAAAACTTTAGTTTCTATGCGTAAATAGTAGGGTAGACTGGGCTATTTAATCTTGATATGACAACTGGTCTAGGAAAACGAAAACTTTAAATTCAAACCTGTTAAACTGCATTGAAAAGTTGACCTTGTGTTGCATCCTGATTGCAAGGAGGGGTTGGGTGAATACATAGTATAATTTATGAATTTCCTCAACCTCTCCGCTATGTTCAGGTTGGAACACAATATCAATTTTGAAGTAAAGTACAGCTGGTTTTGAATTCAGAGTTTTCCTTCTATAATGGCTGCCTAATAAAGTTTAAGAATCCAGTATGCTCTCCTATTTGCACATAGCTATTAAACTCTACTTAAAATAATTGACCTTGTGTTGCATCCTATTTGAGTGGTGATGTTGATGTTTATATATATATATATATATATATATTTCTGAGATAAATTTTTTTTATCCCCTTCCACATACCAACAAAAGCCCTGAAGACGATCTAATTAATAGATTGAAACACTGCAGCGTCGGCCAATAAACTCACCACTTAACTCATTTAAACCTGTGTTTTTTCAATTTTTATTATACTACATACAGTCAGATTCACTGACTTTTATTCATTATATATATATATATATATATATATATATATATATATAGCACCAATATTTTCTATATATATATATATATATATATATATATAACCCATATTCTCTCTTTCTCTCTCTCTCTCTATATATATCTATATATATATATATATATATATATATATATATATATAATGTGCAAGAGGCCTATGACTGGCAGATGATAAAATATGACATCAACTCATTTTTTATTTTCCTTGATTGCCAGCTGGTATATTTGATGGTATTAGTAAGAGTGATATCTTGGATTTATATTAATTTCCTTTATCAATTATTTCTCTGTAATAAGTCAGAGAACACACAAAGGTTGCTGAACAATTCTCAGCTCAACCAAGAAGGAAATTACCTTTTTTATTTTTCATTCATTATTTTTATTTTATGATTAAAGGAACATAAGAGATGATATGATAATTGTATTAAATTTCATGATGCTTAATCTAATGGTATATCAACCTTCATGAGTTATTTAATGTCAAAGCCATCCTGGTATGTGCGAGAAGGTGGTTTCTGAGGGTCTTAGTTTCCTGGGTATGATGTTAAACTGCATCTATTGGTGAAGTTTAAATTCTGGAGTGTGGAGTAATCCTTCATCACCATTACTCCCAGGTCCACTATGACCTGGAGTGGTAGTACCTGTTAGAGACCCATCATTGGGTTAAATAGAAAAAAATGAGTTAAAAATTGTGTTTAAATGAAAAATTTTGAATTCCTACAAGAATGAATAAAAGAAAATGTTTTTGGTATAAAATAATCCAACAAGGATTCACATGTCATAAAATTCAACCAACCTACAAATTAACAATAAAGATTAGGACAACAGTCCAAATAATCTGAATAATACAAATTATCAAGCCTCATCTAAAAAATTCAGAGAAATAATTGATATACATGTTTAATGTTTTCTACACCTTCGTCAGTCTGAGAACTTTAAGCACGACCTTGTATGTGTGTTTATATATGTATTTACCCAACTGCTTCACTCGGAGCGAGATGGTTGGCATGAAATTACCCAACAAGGGTTGTGACATACCATAAATCCAACCAACCAACCAACCAACAACTTTGACAAAAGTATCTGGAGCTGCTGAATTGTGTTAGACATTATAAAAAATATTGCAAAACTTTTGACTCACCCTTGTAGCATTTGATTTTTAAAAAAACATGACAAAAGAAAAAAATATATAGATATATTTCAAGAATAAGTTTCTTTTTTGTTGTTTTTTTCTGTTTATTTAAATTTATTTATAATCCTGTTTTCAGATCATATTACTTGCAAATATTGTTTGAAAAATATGATTATGTCTGTCAGTTGAGTGAATATTTTTGAACTTGTTTTATTCGTCATAATGTCCCCAGTTTGTGTCAAAACTGATTTTATTATGATAATGGGATTAAAAAGAAAATGTCATCTATTTGTATTCTATTTGTAAATCTATTAGCAATAATTGTTCAGAATATAAGCCCTGTAATGTTTATGACTGAGGCATTGATGTGTAAAAATAGCTAAAATAGAGTTAGCTGATTCAAATTATATGATTATAATAATCTGTATTTTTGTTCAAATATGTTTATCCTTTTCATCTTTTAAAATGGTCATTTATTTTCAATTGGTGACAAATGCCAACATGACAAAGAATGGAGCAGCATAATTTTCCGTTTGACTGGAATCAAAATTCCGATTGACAAACAAAATTTAGTCAAGTGGAAATCTTTAAATACGTTTGATTTGAGATTTTATTTTTGTTAATTCTTTTTTAAATTTCTATTTTTTTTTTTTTTTTTACTGCATTCAAATTTTTGTTTGAATTACTGTTTTTTTTTCTTTCTTTTTAAAAATCTTTTTATCCTTTGGAGAGAGGGTTGGTTTTGGTTTTGAAGAAATTTGATCTCACTCAATTGGTTGGCAATGATTCTTTTAGAAAAAGATAAAATGTCTTGTTATTTGAGGGAAATATTTCCTTGTTTTGGCATTTACAAGGAAAATAGAAAATTTAATAACAAAAAAGTCACAGTTATTTTAATCTCTTTTTTTATATTAGATAGAAGAGAAAACATCTCAAAAGGGGAGAGAAAAAGGGAAAGATGTTGTAGGAAAAAGGAGTGAAAGAAAGAAAGAGGTAAAAGAAATTAAAAAGGGAAAAAAAAGAAAGAAAAAGGGAGAAGAAATAAAAAAGAGAAAGAAGGAAAGAAAGAAATTAAAATCAATTAAAGAAACAAAGAAAGAATAAGGCAGAAAAATGAAAAAGAGATAGATATACAAAGACAGAAGAAATTTAAAAGAGAAAGAAAGAAAGAAAGGCAGAAGAAATTAAGATAGAAAAAGACAGAAAAAATTGAAAAAAGAGAAAAAAAAGAGTCAAACATACAAAGAACAGAATTTAAAAAAAAGGACAACAAATAAGAAAGGGAAACATTGAAGGAAAAGTAATTGAAAAAAAAAATGGAAGTAGGGAAAAAGAAAAAAATCAAATAGTGAAAAAAGAAAAAAATACAAAGAAAATGATGCTGAAAAATAAGGTATTTCTTAATTTTCTTAAAAATTAACAAGAAAAAATATCTCAGAAGAAATGAAAAAGGAAAAAAAATGGTAAATGTTGATAGAAAAAAGAAAGAAATGTTTAAGAAGAAATTAAAACAGTTTTTCTCTTCTGAAAAGAAAATATCTAAAAAGAGAAAAGAAAATATCTAAAAAGAGAAAAGAAAAGGGAGATTATGAAAGAAAAATGATTTAAATAAATGAATAAGAAGAGAAAAAACAAAGGAAAGAATTATAAAAAGGTTTTTTTTTCTAATGCAAAGAAACACTTTTAAAGGTGAGGAAAAGAACAAGGAAAAAGAAATGAAGATGCTGAAGAAAAAAGAAAAGAAAAAAAGAAAAGTTGAATTTAACCAGTTGTCAGAGTGGGCTTATTGTCAGTATCAGCCAAATAGGACAGACTCCCTGTCTGTCCTCTTTTCATTAGCACTAGACTAGAGATATTTTTTGTTAAGGTGGAGCACCACATCTACCATGAGCTCTCCACTTTTCTCCACAGATCAGATTACCCAATCTTTGCTACTCATGCCAAACTAGGAACCTTGCGATTCCTAGGCGAGTGGTTGTACTGAACCAGGAACCTTGCGACTGAACTAAAAATAAACAAATACAGAGCGAAAGAAAGATGAAAGGAGAAATAACAAAAAGTTTGAAAGAAAATTAAACCTAAATATGAGGATGGGTAAATAAAAGAAACAACAACAAAAAAGAACACATTAATAAAGAAAAAGAGTGAAAAATTAAACAAAAGAAAATAGAAAATGGTGTAAGTAAAGGAAATAAAATAAGAGAAGGAAAGAAAGGAAGAAGAAGATAATAAAGAAGGTAAGAGTTAAGAAATAGAAGAAGACTAATGTCTGCCGTTTGGTCTTTGACATTATACTACTTGCCATTTGAAAAGCATTTGAATTATTATCTTTATTCTGGAGATTGCTTCAAGATGTTTTCTTCTACTCAATTTGCTTCTTTTTTTAAGGTGAAAACTAACAAACTACAAACCATATAGTTTCTTGAAATAACTACTTAGCCAATTGTGCTAGCACACACTAAAGCGTAATGGTTATTGTCATAAGCAATAGACTTGGCAAGCCAAGTTCAAATACGAGGCGGCTTATGTTACAATCCTGGTAGCCATTTTATAAAGTTTGATATATTGCTTGAAGTACTTATAAGGGAGAAAGAATGTAGTGTCCGTAGATACTCCTTGTCAGTCAATCTGTAGTATTCCTTGCTAGAAGGATTGCAGTGTCTGTAGATACTCCTTGTCAGTCAATCTGTAGTATTCCTTGCTAGAAAGATGGAAGTGTCTGTAGATACTCCTTGTCAGTCAATCTGTAGTATTCCTTGCTTGGAAGTGTCCCAAGTCAATCTGTAGTATTCCTTGCTAGAAAGATTGCAGTGTCCGTAGATACTCCTTGCCAGTCAATCTGTAGTATCCTTGCTAGAAAGATTGCAGTGTCTGTAGATACTCCTTGTCAGTCAATCTGTAGTATTCCTTGCTAGAAAGATTGCAGTGTCCGTAGATACTCCTTGCCAGTCAATCTGTAGTATTCCTTGCTAGAAGATTGCAGTGTCCATGATACTCCTTGTCAGTCAATCTGTAGTATTCCTTGCTAGAAAGATGCAGTGTCCATAGATACTCCTTGTCGGTCAGTCTGTAGTATTCCTTGCTAGAAATATTGCAGTGTCCATAGATACTCCTTGCCAGTCAATCTGTAGTATTCCTTGCTAGAAAGATTGCAGTGTCCATAGATACTCCTTGCCAGTCAATCTGTAGTATTCCTTGCTAGAAAGATTGCAGTGTCCATAGATACTCCTTGCCAGTCAATCTGTAGTATTCCTTGCTAGAAAAGATTGCAGTGTCCGTAGATACTCCTTGTCAGTCAATCTGTAGTATTCCTTGCTAGAAGATTGCAGTGTCCATAGATACTCCTTGCCAGTCAATCTGTAGTATTCCTTGCTAGAAAAGATTGCAGTGTCCATAGATGTTCCTTCTCAGTCAGTCTGTAGTATTCCTTGCTAGAAAGATTCTTGTATCACTTACTCTTTGTGGCCTGTAGCATTCCTTCTGGAAGGGAATCCAGTCAGCAACTGATTTTAGGACAATTTATCAATGACCTTAAATACATTTTGTTGTTTTTTCATTGGTCAATCCAGCTCCTGCTACTTGGGACAGTCTATAAATATAAGTGGTTAATTTTTGTATAGCTTATACCATGAATAACCTAACAGTTTTAATTTTACTCCAAACTGTACTCTGCATGGCGGTCTATGGTGTAATGTTCAATGTTACAAGAAATGGACTCGGTGAACTAGAGTTCAAATCTTGGACAAGTCTGGTAGCATTTTGCACACACAGTGCTAATACCCTTGAGAAAGGTATATGTTCTATTTATCATCCAGCTATGGGTAAATAGTAGGACAGACTTGGCTCTTTAACTTTGGTTAGGCAAGCGGCAGTCTAGAAGAAGGAAAACTCTAAAATCTGCTTAAGAATTGGCTTTCTGTCACATCCTGTTTGTGTGGTGGGAATAGTAAATACATAGACATTCTCTTATACACAAATACAGACATACAAATATCAATTAAAATGTATATAAATACATTCACACTAGTCTGCAAGCATATGTTGTACAATCAAATGCTGGAGGCTCATAGTATAATGGTTACCATTGTAGGAAATGAACAAAGTGAGACTAGTACAAATCCTGGATGCGTCTCTTTACATTTCACATAGCACTAATACCTTTAAGAAAGGTACGAATCCAACTATTCTCCCCCGCCCCCCAACTTTGGGTAAATAGTTGGGTAGACTGAGATCTTGGTATGGCAACTGGTCTAGAAGAAGGAAAACTTTGAATTCAAATCAAAGGGGTTCTCTTCTCAACTACTTAGAGAGCCCTTCCTCAACTTCATTCTCTTTTCTCCTAACCTATGGTTATCATCTCTGTATATGAACTTGGTGGGCAAGGTTCAAATCCTGTTTGCATTTTGCTTCAAGCTAATGTCCTTGGCAAAGGCATAAATTGATATATTACCCTCCCAATTATGGGTAAATATTAGGGAAGACTGGGTTCTTTATCCATGGTAAGGCAACCAGTGTAGAAGAAGGAAAACTTTGAATACAAATCTGCTTAAAATTGACCTTGGCAGAGCAATAAGATATTCTTTGATGCCCTGTTTAATAATGTTGGGACAATAGAATCAGTTTAAATTCTGAATAACCTCCTTGGAGAGTTCTGTCCATGTCTGTGCAGTAAGGCACTCTTTGATGGAGTGCTTAGGCAATCAGTTTAGGAGAAGGAAAACTCAAACCAGTTTTAAAATTGATCTTTGTCACATCCTGTTTGTGACGGAGAAGTTGCATAAATACATACTTTTACTATTGATGGAGTGTTGCCTAAATACTCATTATCGAATATGTGAAGGAAGGCACTCTCTGATGGACGGCTTAGACAACCAGTATATAATAAGGAAAACTCTAAAATTCAAGCCAGCTTAAAAATTGACCTTCAACCATTTCTTCTTGATAATTGCAGCACAAGACAATGTCATGACAACAAATTATATCAAAGCAAAAATAGATAAGACACACCAGAACAGCAAATGTAGGTGCATGGAGACAGAGATGAGACAATCAACCATGCATTAAGTGAATGTACCAAACTAGCACAATGAAAATACAAGGCAAGGCATGAAAGTTAGAAAGCTGAAAGAAACTTAACCATACCCACAAAATGGGTATATGCACAAACCAGAATCTGTTCTTGAGAATGCAATGCATAAAATTCTCTAGGGACTTAATAAAGTCTGGAGATAAGGATGGATTACCTTATCCCAACCAGAGGACCAGACCTAGTATTGATTAACAGAAAAAAAGAACCTGTCGATTGGTAGATTTTGCAGTCCCAGTAGATCACGGGGGAAAATGAAAGAAAACGAAAAGATAAATAAATATCTGGACCTTCCAAGGGAATTGAATATGAATAACACACACACAGATGCATTCAGTTAATTTATTTATGAACATGAGTATATTGATATTAAAATATTAAAATTCTTTCATATAATTTGATTTCTATATCTTGATTTGTTAATAATAACACAATTAAATAATGAAGGAACACCTCAGTTATCTGCCATTTTTATTAAATAATGACTTTTCCCAGACAAATAAAATAAAAGAACAAACAAACAATAATACTGAATAAAGAATTTTTTTAATACATCACATCTACAGTGTATCAAATACAATTAGGTTCCTTATTGTTTTCAATGGTATTTCTTCCAACGTTCTTCCATATCATTGTAGGGATATTTGCGGACTGATTATGTTAGATGCTTGTTCTGACCCTTCATGATATTGGGGGTGGGGGTAGAGGTCTCGTGATTGAACCAATAACCAAACACCCCCACCCCCCAGTGTAGGCGCTGACTAGCCTGGTGGTGTATTTCAGATTATTATCAGCTTGAAAAAACCCATGACAACTCATCCAATAATTTTAGATAAAACTTACTATCCATAATTCCCTTAATTCAATAAATAAAATAAAAACTGACACTATTTCCAGACATGTAACCTCATACCATGACTCTCCCTTCTCTGCATTTAAGCATTGCTCAAATAAAGTTATGGTGCTACTCTTCACTTGCCCTTTATCTAATGCATCTCTGACCATCTGACCCAAAGATGTTAGATTTCAATTCATCACTCAGTAGACTATAAGCCATTTTCCCAAGCCCTAATCCCTTTTTGTCTTTGAATATGTATTTGCCTACTCTTTAACAGTTTCACTGCCATAAAATCTGCAGTTGAATTCCTACTACTTCGCTATATGAAAATATAGTTGAATTTCTAAAACCAGGCTATGTTAGAATATAGTTGAATTCCTAGTGCCACAAATGTGTAAATAGTTGAATCCAGACCATATTAGAATTCCTGAAGCCAGACCATATTAGAATTCCTGAAGCCAGACCATATTAATTCCTAGTACCATAAAAGTAGAAATAGAATTGAATTCATAAAGCCAGGCTTTGTGTTATTATAGTCAAATTCCTAGAGCCACAAATGTGCAGATATAGTTGCATTACAAGGGTATTAGCATTATGTGAAAACAAACAGCCTCATCCAGGATTTGAATTTGAATAGTTAAATTACTTGCACCATGGCATGTAGTTGAATTCCTAGTGCTACCAATGTGAAAATATAGTTAAATTACTTTATACAATATCCAAATGTAGTTTGAACTCATCTTGCTGAGTCCATTTCTTAGAACTATAACCATAACACTAGTTGTATTCATAGCTTTCCTAAGGATATTAGCACTATGTGAAATGCAATCAGCTGTGTCCAGGATATGAGCTCATCTTGCTATGTCTATTTCTTACAACTGTAACCATTATACCATGTAGACCCATATCTTAATCAATATGAGCAAAAATCCTGGGGATAAATCTTAAAAGAAATCCATTAACAACATTAACAAGAAGAAATAACTGTAATTCTATTCTTTACTTCCTATTCAACTAAATAGTTAAATTAGGAAAATTTAGCAATTAAATACAGGAGTAATGGTTGAGTAGGTTTCATTTGTTCTATTTTTCTATTATATGCTTCCTCTGTTTCAAATCTTTATATCTTCATTCTTATTTAGTTACATTGGCCTTTCCAATTTAATTTAAGATAATATCTTATTACATTAAAACTTAAATACTTGCACCCCGAGGGTGCATATATTTGCTAGTCATAATAATAATTTCTTATCCTTTAAATACTGATCTTGTTTTAAATAATTTTCAAAAGAATTGGTTCTAAAATTAAAATGATAACAAGCAAAACAAATAAAAAAAGAAGCAAGTAAAATATCTCAAATAATAATTATTTCTTTAAACATTATTTCTTATCGTTTAAACATTCATCTTGTTTTTAAACACTTTTTAAATGTTTCTGATAATCTTTTCACCTTATACTTGAATATATTGAATAAGAAAAGAAAAAGAGTTATTGGAAAAGAAAAAAATGTATAAAGAATTTATAAGTAAATTTAAAAAACAAAAAGTAAAGAAAAGAAAGTTAGGAACAAATATGGCGGCAATTGTTTGAATGATACAGAAAATAAAAAAATAAAACAAAAATAAAAGACACTCTGAAATATCTTCAAAAAGACATAAGAGCTGCTAGAAAAAGAAAATGAAAAAAGAATCGACAATTCTAAAATCTTTTAATAACCTTGTGCATTCAGAACCATTTTTCTGAAGCATGAGATATAAAAATCAAGTGTTCTATTAAACAGTGGGAAGCCTCACCTATCAAAAATCTACAATCCTCTATCCCCCACCCCCTGAACAGCCTTCTAACTTACTCTGCCATTTTACCCTTTATAATCTTTTTAAAAATAAATATGTGCAAATAGATAAATAAAAATAAAAATGAACAGAATCTCAGGAATGAAAAACAACAAAGAAAAAAAAAAAAGAAAAAATAGAGTTAGAAAAAAAAATGGTTTCAGTTGATATTTCACTGAATAAACTAGATTATTCACTGAATAGGATTTTTGCAAGGAAAACAGTCATGGATTTAATCCGTTTAAGCTTCGATTAACTTCTTCAGGATTTGAAGCTCTGGGGTCTCAACATTGAAAAAATAAATCTACTGGTTTGTAAATGTGAAATCAGCAGCAGCAGCAGCAGCAGTAGGATCTCCATCTCCATCTTCATCTTTTATTATATTGTTATTATAATCTTTAATATTTCTTCTATTGGTGAAATTCCAATTCTGGAGTTCTGAGGAATGTGGAGTGCCCTTTTTATCACCATTACTCCTAGGCCCACTCTGACCCAGAGTGGTACTACATGTTAGGGTCCCATCTATGGTTTAAATAGAAAATTGAGTTTTAAAAAATGTGCTAAAAAATTAAGTTAAAAAAATTTTGAATACCCATCAATCATGAATAGAACAGTGTCTTTGGCATGAAATAACCCAACAATGGTTGACATGCCTTAAAATCCAACAAACCAAATATTTCTTCTTTGGTGTCCTGGATATGACACTAAATTGCATCTGGTGGTAAGGCCCCACTTCTGGAGTTCAGGAGATTGTAGAATACTCCTTTATTGTCATTACTCTAACCTGGAGTGGTAGTACCTGTTAGGGTCCCCTCTACTGGTCAAATAGAGCTGTTTGAAAATTATTTGTTAGCTAGGAATACTTGAAGCCATATAACTGTGAGCAAATAGTTTTTATCAAGCAAATATTTTTGATCAATCCTTGAAGCTATAATTGTTTACTAAGGATTATTAGGCATGTTTAGCATAACATCTTATTCATCAATTGTACTAGCAAAAATGAATAAAAAAGAGGCTTGCTTAGTGTAATGGTTATTGTCATAGGAAATTGGAATCTGTGACTTAAGTTTAAATCTTGTAACCATAGTATCTTTGTTTCATGTCGCCCTAGGGAAAGGCATGGATCCATCTCTTCTCACCCCAGCTATGTGTAAAATAGTAGTGGAAACTGAATTCTTTACCCTTGGTAAGGCAACCAGTCTAGGAAAAAGAAAATTCTGAATTCTAGCCATTTATATTCCACTTAAAAATTGACCGTGTATCACATTAACAACTACAATAACCACAATTCCAACAGAAAAGCAACTCCATTGCCTTCAGGCTGTGCTTAGAGTGTAGTATCTGTTCATTTCTTCAGGCAGAACAAGGCAAAAAACAAGACAAGCCTATTGCAGGTTCATCCTGGCCAAAGGTGATAATAACAGAATAATTAACACAGCTTAACACTTGTACCCAGTCAGGGTTAACAGAAATGAGAACTGTCTACCCCAGAGGATTGAATAAAGGATTTAGTTTCAAGTTCCGTGAAGGCTCCCAAGTTTGACAAGAAACACCAGAAGAAGGCTGGAGGGCACATCAGCTGAGATGTTGTGTATATAACAATAAAGATGAGGACAATGATGTGCAAAATACAAATTGTATGATTTCTTTAAAACTTTTAGCACACGGTTATATGATATCATGTATGGTTATCTAATACAAATAATTTGCAAACAGACCTATTTAATTTATAGATGGAACCCTAACAGGTAATACCTCTTCGAATCAGAGTGGACTTGGGAAGTAATATTAATGAAGGGATATTTCACATTCCCCAGATTTTTAGAACTGGAGCCTCAAAACCAGAAATTTTAGTGCAATACTGAAAATAAACTTCGGTTAGTTTGACACAAGACACAATTAATAATTAAAGTCAGATGTAATGGTTTCAGCGAGCTCAACGGCTATTATATTAGATGGTGTCCACTATCCCATTAGAAATGTTGTGAACAATAACAATGCTCTGTTTAAGAAAATGAAAAAAAGGATATTTGTTCTCAATTCATTGACTGAAATATTCTAACATTTCTTGAACTAAAGAATTGAAAGGAAAATAATATCTGGCACCTATCACAATATGATAACTGAAACAATAAAAATGATGATAATAAAATAATTATAAATTTACATTTAAAAACAGATTAAATAGAAGTGCCAATGTACACATCAATAATTCAATCAAAATTATTTAATTTACCTAGATTAGCTTAGTTTGATAACACGCTAGACATAGGGAATACAACCAAGAATTAAACTCAGTGGTAATGATAATAGCTAGCTCAACAAATTTTATATTAGAAAAGGTCTACTATCTGATTAGAAATGCTGTGAACAATAACAATGCTCTGTTTGAGAAAATGAAAAAAAATGTTGTTTTATTTGGACTATTGTTCTCATCTTTATTGCTATATACACACTATTTCAGCAGATGTGCCCTCTGGCCTTCTACAAGTATTTCATGATTATGACATGAAGGTTCCTGAGTTCAACAAGAAATACCTGAAGAAGGCCAGAGGGCACATCAGCCAAAACATTAATTAGATAACAATAAAGATGAGGACAATAGCCCGAATAATCCAAATTATCAAGCCTCATCTAAAAAATTCAGAGAAATAATATTTGTTGTTCTCAATTCTTTGACTGAAATATTCTAATATTTCTTGAACTAAAGAATTGAAAAGAAAAATATCTGGCATATATTACAATATGACGACCATAACAATAAAAATGATAATAATAAAATAAATATAACTTTACATTAAAAAAAAGTTTAAATAGAAGTGCCAATGTATACATAACTAATTCTATCCAAAATAATTTAATTTACTAAGCTTAAGTTAGTTTGACAAAAGGTTAGATATAGAGGACACAACCAAATTCAGAGATAAAGATCTTAGCTAGCTCAGCAACCATTATATTAGATGGTGTCCACTCTCCCATTGGAAATGCTGCAAACAATAACAATGCTCTGTTTGAAAAAATGAAAAAAATAATATTTGTTGTTATCAATTGGTTGACTGAAATATTCTAACATTTCTTGAACAAAAGAATGAAAAAAAATATTTAGCATATATCACAATATGACGACTTTAACAATAAAAATAATGATAATAATGTAATTTTAATTTTACATTTAAAAAAAGATTACTGGAAGTGCCAATGTATGTATCAATAATTCACTAAGCCTTAGCTTAGGTTGACAAAAGACTAGACATAGGGGACACAACTGAGAATTAAACTCAGAGATAATGGTCTCAGCGAGCTCAACAGCCATTATATTAGATGGTGTCCACTATCCCATTAGAAATGCTGTGAACAATAACAATGCTCTGTTTAAGAAAATGAAAAAAAGGATATTTGTTTTTCTCAATTCATTGACTGAAATATTCTAACATTTCTTGAACTAAAGAATTGTAAAGAAAAAAAAATATTGGCATGTATCACCAATATGACGACTGTAACAAATAAAAATGATAATAATAATAATAGTAGTAGTAGTAGTATCTTCAAAAGCTGGAAAAATAGGTTTATACATAGCAACTGTCAATAATCCTAAATACATTTGTTTATTGTTTTGGTTTGTTCTTTTATTTCTATTTTTCATTTTTAACAATGATTCAAGTCTTCAAGTAAGGAATCATGTACTTTGCTTTTTATTCAAGTGATTTTTCTTGAATTTTATTTTATTTCTTGATCTTTGCCTTTTCCATAAATTCTGAGATCAGGTGCGATTTCTTAAAAGTCAGGATACTTCATCTCACATTATTTGTACCGTTTATACATTGACTCAGGTTCTCACGTTCAAGCCTTAAGCTTAATACTTTTCTTAGAGGCTGTTTTTTCTTTTCTTTTCTTTTTTGATTTTTGATTTTTGTTTTCTTCCACTCTTAGACTTTTGTAATCTCCTTGTGCGTGTTTTGTGGTATTCAACTCAAAAAGAATAAATCTCTTTGGCACTCTTTGGAAACGGATTTCAAGATGTTTGTTTTTGCTGCCTTATTAAAATACATACATATATATATATATACATATATATATATATATATATACTGCTATTGTTGTTTGTAGATGTGCAAACAGATTTAAATCTGTTCATAATATATAGGAATGAGCGGTGGTGTATGTGCACATGAAGAATGTGTGTGTATATATATCTATGGACACATATGAATTTATTTTATATATAATATATATATTATAATATATATATATACATTTAAACTGACATATTACTTACACATTTGTGCATGCATGATAATATATACACATGCATATATATACAAATCCATTCATTAAGTTTATAAAATATAAATTCAAGCATAACTTTTACAAAAAATAACTTCTTATATATCACATTAAATACATCTGATAATAAAGGGTTCAAAGCGAGCAAACAAGCATGCAATATAGATAGATAGATAGAAAGATAGATAGATAGATCTATAGAAATATACTTAGCTATTGCGGTACAGGATTACAATCACAAGTCAGCCAATAGAGATTAAACTCATACTGGATTACAAGATAGGCTTGACAACATATCAAAAATGAATTATATACAGATTCAGTCTTATATGAATAAATTTAGTCATCATGAGCATTTTAAGTTTTTATTTTATTTTATTCTTTTATTCTTTTATTCATTTATTTTTCCTTTATTTGTTTTTTGTTTTGTTTTAGAGATATTTTCATTAAACAACACAGACAAGGATCTTTTTACTGTTTATTTTATCTCATTTTCTAATACAATTTCTTGTCTTTACACAGACTATGAATGTTTCAACCATGTACAAAACTCCCTGAGTGCTTTTTGCTATCACTGGTCATTATCAAGGGTAAAGTTTAGATATTATTGATTTTTATTTTTTTATTTTTAATTCAATAAAACTTTGATGTATTTCTTGTTGTTTTTTTTTTTTTTTTTTTTTTAAGTTGAGACATTTAGTTATATGGTGGTTGAAAGCACTCAGGAAAAGATTTTGGACAATTTTTTCTACAAGATTTAACTAAGATGCCATAGTCTCTGCTAAGATAAGCAACAATCAATAAAATATTAAGAATAAAACCTTTTTTTGTGGTTTTAGCAAAAACCTTTTTGCTGCTGCCTAAATATAAGTTATTCTCTAAAAATTTTGTGTAGATATTTGTTGGTGTATAAAGCTAAACAAATACTAATAGAGGATATATTTTTACATTCTAAAGCATGTGTTTTTGATATATTAAACCTTTTTTTTGGCATCACTTTCAATACTTGCACATATAAAGATACAGATAAAATGCAGAATACAGTATCACCAATAAATAAGTCACACCCATACAAAATCTTTTTAAGATCTTTTTATAAAAATTAATTCAATTCTGAAATTTTATCATTTTTTAAAATACTTATAAATCAAAATGAAATATTTTTTATGATTGGTTGGATTGGTTGGCTGGTTAGTTTCACATAGGTTTATTGTTTAGTTAAGTATTTTGTTGCTTTTATTTGTTTGAGTGGTTTTTGGTCCTTTTTGTTTTGATTGGTTTGTTGGTTGTTTTGTTTTCCTTCTTTGGTTGATTGGTTTGGTTAATTGGTTTTTGATCCTTTTGATTAGTTTGGTTTGCCTGGATTGCTTTGTTAGTTTATTAGTATTTTTGATCCTTTTGATGGATTGCCTCATCTTGGTTTACTGGCTTGGCGTTTGCTTGGTTTAATTCGTTGTTCATTGGTTTGTTCTTAAGTGACTTTGTGGGTAAGCTTGATTTAGTTTGTTAGTTGTTGTTCCTTTTTGTCCTTTGATGGATTGGCTCATCTTGGTTGGTTGTTGGTTGGTTAGTTCAATTGGTTGTTAAAGTTAAGTTGTTTGCTTTGATTTGTTTTTGGTTCATTTTGATTGATTGATTGTTTTGATTTAGTTTGTTTATTGGTTGTTTCTCCTTTGATTGGTTTTGGTTTCCTGGTTGGTTTTATTTTGTTTGATTGGTTTATTGGTTTTATTGATCTTTGATTAGTTTGGGTTTGCCTGTTTTTGGCTGATAGCTTGCTATGTTGATTAGATATTTTTGATTCCTTTGGATGGATTGGTCATCATTGGTTTTGCTGGTTGTTCATTTTACAGCAAATTAACCCTTGATTAGTTTTTATTTAGTCAAATAGTTTTTTATTTTTTTTGAAAGTTTACTATGGTTCCAATAACATATAATCATGTTTTGTTAACTAATTATGTTCCTCATTTTTGATGAAGGGATTTCATTGTTTTTGTAATTTGCTTTGGAGCTTGTGTTTATATTGGTTTTGGTTGTGAAGGCTGTCAGCAGATGCAAGTGTAAAGAAAAGAAGGTAACTATGATGTGTTTTAACTCCTGGTATTTTATTCTTAATATTTTCGGATATTAAGAAATATTAGAATAAATATGACAGGCTAACAATACATCAATATTTACCTTTTTTTTTCTTTATCACTTGCATGTGGACAGCCTTCCAAAAACCAACCAACAAACTATATATGTAGATAGATAGATAGATAAAAAAGGTGGCTACCGGTGAATATTGCACGATCGTTGGAGGTGCACAAAATCCAGGTGTTAAAGTCAGCGATAAAACAAATATTACAGTTGTCTCAATTATACCAAGTGAAGGCAATTTATTAAGAAATGGATACAATGAACCTACTCGGGTTTCACCATAGGATCTCAGGGTTAAATCGCGCTGAATTTATCTGCGGGTACCAATTTAATTGCAGGCGGTTATCACGTGTGTTGCATTGAATAAGATATATATATATATATATATCACTGACACAGGTTACAAATTAGAATTGAATTACATCTTAATCAACAAAATATCTTTAATGGACCGTTGCCAACCTTTAAAGCACCCATTCAGTTTAAAGCATAGCAATAGCCACTGCAATAAACTTGGTTATAACAATTGTAATCTGCCAGAATTACAATGCTTAGTAAGTGAAAGTTGTAAAGAGTTTTCAAAGATTCCATCTATCAGATATCATTTTTGTAAATTTCCAAATTAACAGGCTAGATTGTGTGTTATGATAGCTATTAATTGTTGTTTGCGTTTAAAAATTAACATTTAGTTATTGAGATATACTCATGCATACTAATGTATGTTTTATCTGTAAGGACTTATATATATATTATTATGTATAAAGTGCAGTTAATGTATGCATGTTTTTCTAGCCCCTCTATCATAGGTCTTTTCCTTCTCCTCTCAAGACATGTCTTCCTATAAAGGCTAGAGGCCTATTCTGCCAAGCTAGTGGGGAGAGAGGAAGACTAGATACGTGCAAGTTCCCAAGGACATTATTTTGCATGAAGTGGACCCAATGTCTTCTCCAGAATTAAATTTGGCCTTGTCAAGAGTCAAATCAAATTTAACACATAATAATAATATAAGATCCTCATTTCTCGGTGGATTTGTCTTCTATAGTAATTAATATATATATATATATATATATATTGTTGGTGTGTTATGTATATTACATATATATGTGTGTGTATGTTATATATATATATGTGTTGTGTGTGGAATATTATATATATATGTGGTCGGTGGTGTGTATATATATAGTACTGATATATGTATATGTTGTGTGTTGTTGTTATGTGTATATATATATGTGTTGTGTGTATATTATATTATATATGTGTGGGTGTATGTGTGTGTGTGTGTGTGTATATGGTTGGTGTGTGTGATATGTGTGTGCGTGGTGTATATATATGTGTGTTGGTGTTGTTATATGTGTGTGTGTGGGTGTATATATATATATAATATGTGTGTGTGTGCTTGGTGTTATTATATCATCATCAATCATCATCATGTCCGCGCTGTCAGCGCAGTATCCATGAAACTCGTCTCCACCTCGTCCTATTGCTCATCATTCTCGAGAGTCCTCTAAATGCAGCATCCTGTATCTGGCACAAAGCTGATCAATGCACTCTTTGCTGTCAGGCCACACTTGCGTGTCCATTGTTGGTGCTCCTACAGTAAGGGACGTCAGCTTATGAGTTATCCTTGCCTTCTTCCAGCAGTGTTCCGCGTGGTCTTGTCTGTCTTACTGGGATGGTCTTTGGAATGATATGTGGCAGGTGAACCGTGACAGGCTTGTTTTTTCATCCTGGGTGTTTTGTTTCCACGTCTTTGTCAAGATCAACCCCGCAGCATTCTTTGTGCAGCTCCCATCCTAGTTTATTTCTGCTAGTTCTTGTCTTAGTTTAGGGTCCAGGGGGTGCAGCCATACAGCAGCTTATGATACGACATGGCATGGAGGACTGTCTCTTTAAGTCTTGTCTGGTGAGATTGGATTTCCATATGACCGATATCTTATTTATAGCGCCTGCCTTTCCCTATTCGTCCATTAACGTTCATTTTCTGTGGAGAGATGTTTTACTGCCTAAGTTATCCTTTAAATTGGTTTTCTTTTAACTGATTTAGAGTTTTGCCCATAATGGTGAGATGTCGCTTGTTGTTTTTGAAGACCATGACTCAGTCTTTATCGAGAGTTTACATATATCACACATCTGTTTGTGGCTGACAATAAAACTCGTGCTCTGCAGACTTTTACATTTATTAGGGTGAGTTAACAAGTTTGCATATTTTGGTACATACTTAGTTTAGGCATGGCATATCAGCATGGCAGGAGCAGTTTAAGCCATTGGAAGGTATCTGTTTGTCGGTTGGTTGTGTTCTGGTGGTAAGTTGGTGCCTGACAGGTTGTGAGGAATTCATTAGGACAATTCCTGATGTCCAATTTGAATTCACTTCTAGTATTCTCTTTTTTTAAATGAAAAAAGATAACCCAACCCTTGAATCCTGCATACATTAAAATCCTATCACAAATGGTTGGTGTGGTTGGATGGATTTTAACGACAGGTCCACGCCTTGGTTGGGGTTCTTATTTTATGCAGGTATTAATGAATTAATTCCTTCTCGTGAATTTTTTAAAAATGAGGCTTTGATAATTAGTGTTTAATTTGGATTATTTTGGACTTATATTGTGTATTGAACACACGACTTTTGGACGTTGTTGCCTCCCAGCCTTCTTCAGCTAGATTTCTGAATAGTTGAAGAGGGGGGGCCTGAAGTTGGAATTACAGTACAGTAACCCAGATGGTTCAAGACATTTTATTCAAATTCAGAATCTATAGACAAGTTTTTAGGAGGCCCCTAAAACTGTGGGTTCCAAATCTGTTGCACTTTAGAAGGTTTCAGGCAAGCTTGTTATTCTCATAGTCCCAGTGTGTTTGTCAGACGCTTAATTGACCTCAGCAAACTGCTCAATTGGTGCCTCATGTTATACAAATAATTGCAAACATTTGGAACTCCACCTGAATAAAATACATGTATAATTTCTTTTTAATTAAATGCTAGTACTTCTTAAATATTATGATGAGTTGAATTAATCAAATATTTCCCTTTAGACTTATTAAGAATCTAAATGTTTTTTAGTCCTTTGAAAACAGCGTATTGCGTAAAGAATCCTTTATTCAAAAATCTTTAATAAAAATGTGAATAATTAAATTCATTTATTGTTTTCTTTATACATTATACTTTAATCAATATAATTTACTATAAGTAAAGGATTATATAATTATGAGCTGAAGACATTATTATACTTTTAATTCATATAAATATTCAATAATCAAAATGGAATATATTGAATTTTTAGAACGAAATTGAACAAAAGAAGAACTTGCAATGAAGGAGGGAAAATGTTGAAAGAAATTGGGAATTGATCTTTATCAAAAAAAAGGAAAAAGATTTTGTTTTGTAATGGAAAAGATATTTTTATGCTTGTTTTGTTTTAACCTTTTGAAAAGAGAATAAAAAGAAATATTATTTAAAAGATATCAATTGATGAGTGACTTTTGAAGTAATTTTACAAGAGCATATAACTGTAAAATGAGTTTTTAGAGGCCAAGGAAGATTAATAAGAAATGGATAGGAAGAAAGATTAAAGAGAAAAACCAAAGATGTAGAAGATATGATAAATGGAGATAAAAGGAAAGCAAAACACAGGGGAAATATATATAAAACAGAATGGAAGTGGAAGAAAGAAAAAGTTAAATATTGATGAAGTGAAAGGAAAAAACGGTAAAGTCCAAAAGATATGAAGATAAACAAAAATCAAATGAGGAAAAATGAAGGAAAGGATAAGAAGAGATGAAAGAGTAATAAAAAAAAATAAGTAAAAAGTGAAGGAAAAAGAAGAATGAAGAAATATGTAAAAAAAACCAAAAAGAATGAGAGAAAAGTGAAGAAAGAAGAAAGATAAGTTATAATGAAAACAAAACAGATTGACAAAAAAACGAAGGAAAAGAACAGAAAGATGGAATGAGATATGATATGAGGAAAGTAAATGAAGAAAGAAGAGTAAAAAAGAAAAGTATATAAAAAACATTAGAAAAGAAAGAGAAAGGGATGAGAATTTAGAAAAAAGAGTAATATGTGGATTAAACCATTTCAGCTTATTTAAAAAAAGAAAGAAAGAAATTAGGAATAAAATGAAGTCATTATAATTTTGGTTGACAGTATTGTCAATAGATTCTTGTTGATTTTTATGGCTAAAAAAAATAAAGAGACAAAAAAAGAGAGTTCTTTACACAGAAGTATACAAGCCTGGGGCCCATGACAAGATTTCCAATATAACATTTTAATACAAAAAGGTCTTCTTGTGTTTACTGCAATGGATGAATAAACAACAGAAACATAAACACTAATAATAAATAAGAGAAGAATCCTAATAAATAAACAGCACATAATGAAAGAAAAAAAAATTGAAATGTTATATGTTATTAAGATATGAACAGCTGTCAATGCTTTTGTGAATCACAAAGATTGCAAAAAGCAAACAAAGAAAGAAACTTTATGTTCCTCTCCATAAATCGAGATTGTAATTTTTGATTAAAAAAAAAGGCTCGTTTTGTTTTAAAGACCTAAAAACCAATAAGAAAGAATACTGAATCGGAAATTCTGTAAAAAACCTTGAAAAGTATTGAAATGAATCTTTGATGAATAACAATGTTGGTCTCTTTAAATTCACTAGCTATTTAATCTCCCTTTAAACAGTTGTCGCCTATTTGTAACCATGTTCTCTCTCCCATTTCCACTAAGAGTTCTGAATAAATGTCCTTATTTCATTCTTCATAGAACTACTTCAAAGATAAACCATTTCTATATCAAGACAGTGCCATCTGTCTTGGGATCTTTAGAATTTTTATTCATTTAAGAATTTCATTTTAAATCACCACTACTGTCCTGGTGATTTACAGGCCAAATCTTCTTCAGTAACGAATCATAAAACTTTAAATTCAGGGGGAATTTTGGGTTATGCGTAATATATGCATATACTAGTAGGACTGTGGATATACAAGTATGATAATTTATTAATTTCATTTGATTGTTTACTACTTAATAGTTATTTGCCAAAAAAAAATAGTTTTTTCAATTGTAAGATTGTCTAATAATGCTTTAAATTTACTCTTTCTCACTCTTTTTTTTTCTTTGCTTGTTCTTTTTTTTTCATTCTTTCATTATGTTCAATTGAAACTGATTAGCATTATCACTTCTGCAATGCTCATCCCTCTCTCTTATTCCCGCTACTCTTTCTTTCTTTCTTTATATATTGTTTCTGTTGGTAGCAATAACCCTTTTTCTATCCTTCTTTCTTAATAACAAAAAGGAATGGGTCCATTATTGCTTGAAGGTGATACATTCATGAGAAATAAGATTCAGTTGGATAAGCTAACCGTCCAGAATAATCAGTATTTACATTTTGCAGAAATTTTGAATTTGAAAATTAACCTACCCATAATACACACACCACCAACAGTTCTTTTAAATATGTATAGAGGTCTGGGGGGGGGGAGTTAACAGCTTCCATAAGTTTGGAAAGAGTGCAGCTTGAAAAGAAAAGCCATCAGTTAGTGATTCCAGGCTTCCTCTTCTTGGAGGGGGGTTTATGCTGGGATAAGTTGAAATCAGTTCAGTGGAACAGAGAAAGATATGAGATTATAGCTGAAAGTTTCCTTGCTAACCAAGAAAAGAATATGTAAAGTCCCACTGAAAGGCACTTAGTTCCTTCTTGCAAGTAAACAAAGTAAGACAGCAAATGATGAGTCTGTTCTAATACTTAATTGGGTGACCACTTAAGCACGCAGGTACTGTAGCAACCTTTGAGTCCTTGCTTATCAATGACTGAAT
>CM042148.1:112048867-112076367 GCA_023376005.1 Doryteuthis pealeii
ATAACACACAATGATGATTGTGATATATACACACACACACACACATATATATATATATATAACACACACAATATACACCACACACACACATATATATACACACACACACATATACACACACACATATACACACACACCACACACACATACACACACATATAATATATATAATATACACACAACATATATATAACACATACACACACACATACATATACATATATTACGTATATATATATTACAACACACACATATATATATATATTACACACACACACATATATATATATATACAACACACACATATATAATATATATACATACACACACATATATATAATATATATATATTACTATAGAAGATAATTCCACAGAAATTGAGATCTTATATTTTTTATTTGTGGTTTTTGTTGACTTGACAAGCCAAATTTAAATTCTGGATGAAGACATTTGGGTTTCACTTCATCAAATGTCCTTTGGGAACTGCACGTATCTATCTCTTCTCCCCACTAAGCTATAGGGCAGAATAGGCCCTCTAGCCTTAGTAGGAAGACATGTCTTGGAGAAGGAAAGACTATGATAGAGGGGCTAGATAAATACATGCATACATAAAACTGCACTATACAATTATATATATATATATATTAAGTGCCTTACAGATAAACATAACATTAGTATGCATGAGTATATCTCAATAACTAAATGTTATTTTTTTTAAACGCACAACAATAATAGCTTATCATAACATCACAATCTAGCCTGTTAATTGAAATTTTACAAAATTGATACTGATAGATGGAAATCTGAAAACTCTTTTACAACTTCACTTATAAGCATTGTAATTCTGCAGATTTACAATTTGTTTATAACCAGTGCAGTTGGCCTATGCTATGTTAAACTGATGGCTGCTTTCAAGTTGGCAACGCGTCATAGATATTTTGTTGATTAAGATGTAATTCATTCTATTGACCTGTGTCATATATATATATATATGATATATAATCTTATTCAATGAACACACGTGTAACTGCTGCAATTAATTGTACCTCTATAAATTCAGCGGATTTAACCCTGAAGATCCTTATGGTGAAACTCGAGTAGGTTTCTATTGTTCCATTTCTTTAATAAATTTGCTCTATTTGTATGAGCACTTGTATTTCTTGTTTATCGCTGACTTTAACACCTGGATTTGTGCACCTTCCAACGATGTGCCCATATTCACCGGTAAGCACCTTTATCTATCTATCGTATCTACTTATATAGTTTGTTGGTTGGTTTTGAAGGCTGTCACTATGCAAGGTAAAGAAAAAAGAAGGTAAATATGATGTTATTTGTTAGCCTGTCATTATCTTTAATATTTCTTAATTATCCCGAATATTAAGAATAAAATGACAGGTTAACAAACAACATCATAGTTACCTTCTTTTTCTTTACACTTGCATTGTGACAGCCTTCACAACAAACCAATATAAACACAATGCTCCAAGCAAATTTACAAAACTGTTAATGAATCCCTCATCAAATGAGGAATCTATAATTGTTAACAAATGATTATTATTGGTTATTTGGACCATGTAAATGCTTTCAAAAAATAACTATTTGACTTTTAGATAAACTATCAAGGGTTTACATGCTGTAAAATGAAAACCAGCCCAAACCAAGACCAATCCATCAAAGGATCAAAATACTAATCAACTAACAAAGCTATCAGCCAACCAGCAAACCAAACTAATCAAAAGGATCATAAAACCAATAAACCAATCAACAAATAAACCAACCAAGGAAACCAACCAATCAAAGGAGAAAAAAACCAACAACTAACAAACTAATCAAACAACAATCAATCAATGAACCAAAAAACAATCAAGCAACACTGTACTTAAACCAACCAATGAACTAACCACCAACAAACCAACCAAATGAGCAATCCATCAAAGGATCAAAGAACAACCAACTAACAACTAATCAAGCTACACAGTACTTAACCAACCATATGAACTAACGAATTAACCAACCAGCCAGTAAACCAAATGAGCAATCCATCAAAGGATCAAAATACTAATAAACTAACAAAGCAATCAGCAAACCAAACTAATCAAAAGGATCAAAAACCAATTAACCAACCAATCAACCAAAGAAGGAAAACAAACAACCAACAAACCAATTCAAACAAAGGACCAAAAAACACTCAAACAATAAAAGCAACAAAATACTTAACTAAACAATAAACCTATGAAACTAACCAGCCAACCAATCAAACCAATCATAAAAATATTCATTTTGATTTTATAATGTTATTTTAAAAATGATAAAATTTCAGAATTGAATTAATTTTTTAAAAGATCTTATAAAAGATTTTGTATGGGTGTACTTATTTATGGATACTGTATTCTGCATTTATCTGTATCTTTATATGTGCAAGTATTTGAAAGTGATGCCAAAAAAAAGGTTTAATATATCAAAACACATGCTTTTTAGAATGTAAAAATATATCTCTACATTAGTATTTGTTTAGCTTTATACACCAACAAATATCTACACAAAATTTTTAGAATAACTTATATTTAGGCAGCAGCAAAAAGGTTTTTTGCTAAAAAACCACAAAAAAGGTTTTATTCTTAATATTTTTATTGATTGTTGCTTATCTTAGCAGAAGACTATGCATCTTAGGTTAAATCTTGTAGAAAAAAATTGTCCAAAATCTTTTTCCTGAGTGCTTTCAACCACCATATAAACTAAAATGTCTCAACTTAAAAAAAAAAATAAAAAAAAAAAACAACAAGAAATACATCAAAGTTTTATTGAATTAAAAAATAAAAAATAAAAATCATAATATCTAAACTTTACCCTTGATAATGACCAGTGATAGCAAAAAGCACTCAGGGAGTTTTGTACATGGTGAAACATTCATAGTCTTGTGTAAAGACAAGAAATTGTATTAGAAAAAATTGAGATAAAATAAACAGTAGAAAAGATCCTTGTCTGTGGTGTTAATGAAATATCTCTAAAACAAAACAAAAAACAAATAAATGAAAAAATAAATGAATAAAAGAATAAAAGAATAAAATAAAATAAAAACTTAAAAATGCTCATGATGACTAAATTTATTCATATAAGACTGAATCTGTATATATAATTCATTTTGGATATGTTGTCAAGCCTATCTTGTAATCCAGTATGAGTTTTAATCTCTATTGGCTGACTTGTGATTGTAATCCTGTACCGCAATAGCTAAGTATATTTCTATAGATCTATCTATCTATTTTCTATCTATCTATCTATATTGCATGCTTGTTTGCTCGCTTGAACCCTTTATTATCAGATGTATTTAATGTGATATATAAGAAAGTTATTTTTTTGTAAAAGTTATGCTTGAATTTATATTTTATAAACTTATATGAATGGATTTGTATATATATGCATGTGTATATATATTCATGCATGCACAAATGTGTAAGTAATATGTCAGTTTAAATTACTATATATATATATATTATATATATTATAAATAAATTCATATGTGTCCATAGATATATATACACACACATTCTTCATGTGCACATACACCACCGCTCATTCCTATATATTAATGAACAGATTTAAATCTGTTTGCACATCTACAAACAACAAATAGCAGTATATATATATATATATATAGATATATATATAGTATGTATAATAAGGCAGCAAAACAAAACATCTTGAAATCCGTTCCAAAGAGTGCCAAAGAGATTTATTCTTTTTGAGTTGAAACACAAAACACGCACAAGGAGATTACAAAAGTCTAAGAGTGGAAGAAAAACAAAAAATCAAAAAATCATAAAAAAGAAAGAAAAAGAAAAAACAAGCCTCTAAGAAAGTATTAAGCTTAAGGCTTGAACGTGAGAACCTGAGGTCAATGTATAAACGGTACAAATAATGTGAGATGAAGTATCCTGACTTTTAAGAAATCGCACCTGATCTCAGAATTTATGGAAAAGGCAAAGATCAAGAAATAAAAATAAAATTCAAGAAAAAATCAGAAAAAAAGCAAAGACATGATTCCTACTTGAAGACTGAACATGTTAAAAATGAAAAATAGAAATAAAAGAACAAAACAAAACAATAAACAAATGTATTTAGATTATGACAGTTGCCAGATAAACCTATTTTTCCAGCTTTTGAAGAACTACTAGCCTACTACTATATTATTATTCATTTTTATTGTTAAGTCGTCATATTGTGATACATGCCAGATATTCTTTACAATTCTTAGTTCAAGAAATGTTAGATATTTCAGTCAAATGAATTGAGAAAAACAAATATCCTTTTTCATTTTTCTTAAACAGAGCATTGTTATTGGTTCACAGCATCTAATGGGATTAGTGGACACCCATCTATATAAATGGCTGTTGAGGCTCGCTGAGACCATTATCTCTGAGTTTAATTCTCAGTTGTGTCCCCTATGTCTAGTCTTTCAACCTAAGCTAAGCTTAGTGAATTATTGATACATAACATTGGCACTTCCAGGTTAATCTTTTTTTAAATGTAAAATTAAAATTACATTATTATCATTATTTTTATTGTTAAAGTCGTCATATTGTGATATATGCTAAATATTTTTTTCATTCTTTTGTTCAAGAAATGTTAGAATATTTCAGTCAACCAATTGATAACAACAAATATTATTTTTTTCATTTTTCAAACAGAGCATTGTTTTGTTTGCAGCATTTCCAATGGGAGATGGACACCATCTAATATAATGGTTGCTGAGCTAGCTAAGATCTTTATCTCTGAATTTGGTTGTGTCCTCTATATCTAACCTTTGTCAAACTAACTTAAGCTTAGTAAAATTAAATTATTTGGATAGAATTAGTTATGTATACATTGGCACTTCTATTTAAACTTTTTTTTAATGTAAAGTTATATTTATTTATTATTATCATTTTTATTGTTATGGTCGTCATATTGTAATATATGCCAGATATTTTTCTTTTTCAATTCTTTAGTTCAAGAAATATTAGAATATTTCAGTCAAAGAATTGAGAACAACAAATATTATTTCTCTGAATTTTTTAGATGAGGCTTGATAATTTGGATTATTCGGGCTATTGTCCTCATCTTTATTGTTATCTTAATTAATGTTTTGGCTGATGTGCCCTCTGGCCTTCTTCAGGTATTCTTGTTGAACTCAGGAACCTTCATGTCATAATCATGAAATAACTTGTAGAAAGGCCAAGGCACATCTTGCTGAAATAGTGTGTATATAGCAATAAAGATGAGAACAATAGTCCAAATAAAACAACATTTTTTTTCATTTTTTCTCAAACAGAGCATTGTTATTGTTCACAGCATTTCTAATCAGAAGTAGACCTTTCTAATATAAAAATTTGTTGAGCTAGCTATTATCATTACCACTGAGTTTAATTCTTGGTTGTATTCCCTATGTCTTAGCGTGTTTATCAAACTAAGCTAATCTAGGTAAATTAAATAATTTTGATTGAATTATTGATGTGTACATTTGGCACTTCTATTAATCTGTTTTTTAAATGTAAATTATAATTATTTTATTATCATCATTTTTATTGTTTCAGTCTATCATATTGTGATAGTGCCAGATATTATTTTCCTTTCAATTCTTAGTTCAAGAAATGTTAGAATATTTCAGTCAATGAATTGAGAACAAATATCCTTTTTTTCATTTCTTAAACAGAGCATTGTTATGTCACAACATTTCTAATGGCGATAGTGGACACCAATCTAAATATAATAGCCGTTGAGCTCGCTGAAACCATTACATCTGACTTTAATTATTAATTGTGTCTTGTGTCAAACTAACGAAGTTATTTCAGTATTGCACTTAAAATTCTGGTTTTGAGGCTCCAGTTCTAAAAATCTGGGGAATGTGAAATATCCCTTCATTAATTATTACTCCCAAGTCCACTCATGATCGAAGAGGTATTACCTGTTAGGGTTCCATCTATAAATTAAATAGGTCTGTTCAAATTATTTGTATTAGATAACCATACATGATATCATATAACCGTGTGCTAAAAGTTTTAAAGAAATCATACAATGTATTTTGCACATCATTGTCCTTCTTTTATTGTTATATCACAACATCTCAGCTGATGTGCCCTCCAGCCTTCTTCTGGTGTTTCTTGTCAAACTTGGAGCCTTCACGGAACTTAAACTAAATCCTTTATTCAATCCTCTGGGTAGACAGTTCTCATCTGTTACCCTGACTGCGGTACAAGTGTTAAGCTGTGTAATTATTCTGTTATTATCACCTTTTTGGCCAGGATTGAACCTGCAATAGGCTTGTCTTGTTTTTTGCCTTGTTCTGCCTGAAGGAAATGAACAGATACTACACTCTAAGCACAGCCTGAAGGGCAATGGAGTTGCTTTTCTGTTGGAATTGTGGTTATTGTAGTTGTTAATGTGATACACGGTCAATTTTTTAAGTGGAATATAAATGGCTAGAATTCAGAATTTTCTTTTTCCTAGACTGGTTGCCTTACCAAGCGGTAAAGAATTCAGTTTTCCACTACTATTTTACACATAAGCGGGGTTGAGAAGAGATGGATTCCATGCCTTTCCCTAGGGCGACATGAAACAAAAGATACTATGGTTACAAGATTTAAACTTAAGTCACAGATTCAATTCTCTATGACAATAACCATTACACTAAGCAAGCCTCTTTTATTCATTTTTGCTAGTACAATTGATGAATAAGATGTTATGCTAAACATGCCTAATAATCCTTAGTAAACAATTATAGCTTCAAGGATTGATCAAAAATATTTGCTTGATAAAAACTATTTGCTCACAGTTATATGGCTTCAAGTATTCCTAGCTAACAAATAATTTTCAAACAGCTCTATTTGACCAGTAGAGGGACCCTAACAGGTACTACCACTCCAGGTTAGAGTAATGACAATAAAGGAGTATTCTACAATCTCCTGAACTCCAGAAGTGGGGCCTTACCACCAGATGCAATTTAGTGTCATATCCAGGACACCAAAGAAGAAATATTTGGTTTGTTGGATTTTAAGGCATGTCAACCATTGTTGGGTTATTCATGCCAAAGACACTTTGTTCTATTCATGATTGATGGGTATTCAAAAAATTTTTTAACTTAAATTTTTTAGCACATTTTTTAAAACTCAATTTTCTATTTAAACCATAGATGGGACCCCTAACATGTAGTACCAACTTGGCGTCAGAGTTGGCGCCTAGGAGTAATGGTATAAAAAAGGGCACTCCACATTCCTCAGAACTCCAGAATTGGAATTTCACCAATAGAAGAAATATTAAAGATTATAATAACAATATAATAAAAGATGAAGATGGAGATGGAGATCCTACTCTCTGCTGCTGCTGCTGATTTCACATTTACAAACCAGTAGATTTATTTTTTCATTGTTGAGACCAGAGCTTCAATCCTGAAGAAGTTAATCGAAGCTTAAACGGATTAAATCCATGACTGTTTTCCTTGCAAAAATCCTATTCAGGAATAATCTAGTTTATTCAGTGAAATATCAACTGAAACCATTTTTTTTTCTAACTCTATTTTCTTTTTTTTTCTTGTTGTTTTTCATTCCTGAGATTCTGTTCATTTTTATTTTATTATCTATTTGCACATATTTATTTTTAAAAGATTATAAAGGTAAAATGGCAGAGTAAGTTAGAAGGCTGTTCAGGGGGTGGGGGATAGAGGATTGTAGATTTTTGATAGGTGAGCTTCCCACTGTTTAATAGAACACTTGATTTTTATATCTCATGCTTCAGAAAAATGGTTCTGAATGCACAAGGTTATTAAAAGATTTTAGAATTGTCGATTCTTTTTTCATTTTCTTTTCTCTAGCAGCTTTATGTCTTTTTGAAGATATTTCAGAGTGTCTTTATATTTTTGTTTTATTTTTTTATTTTTCTGTATCATTCAAACAATTGCCGCCATATTTGTTCCTAACTTTCTTTTCTTTACTTTTTTTTTTAAATTTACTTATAAATTCTTTATACATTTTTTTTCTTTTCCAATAACTCTTTTTCTTTTCTTATCAATATATTCAAGTATAAGGTGAAAAGATTATCAGAAACATTTAAAAAGTGTTTAAAAACCAAGATGAATGTTTAAACGATAAGAAATAATGTTTAAAGAAATAATTATTATTTGAGATATTTTTACTTGCTTCTTTATTTGTTTTGCTTGTTATCATTTTTAATTTTAAGAACCAATTCTTTTGAAATTATTTAAAACAAGATCAGTATTTAAAGGATAAGAAATTATTATATGACTAGCAAATATATGCACCCTCGGGGTGCAAGTATTTAAGTTTTAATGTAATAAGATATTATCTTAAATTAAATTGGAAAGGCCAATGTAACTTAAATAAAGAATGAAGATATAAAGATTTGAAACAGAGAAGCATATAATAGAAAAATAGAACAAATGAAACTACTTCAACCATTACTCCTGTATTTAATTGCTAAATTTTCCTAATTTAACTATTTTAGTTTGAATAGGAAGTAAAAGAATAGAATTACAGTTATTTCTTCTTGTTAAATTGTTAATGGATTTCTTTTAAGATTTATCCCCAGGATTTTTTGCTCATATTGATTAAGATATGGTCTACATGGTATAATGGTTACAGTTGTAAAGAAATAGACATAGCAAGATGAGCTCATATCCTGGACACAGCTGATTGCATTTCACATAGTGCTAATATCCTTAGGAAAGCTATGAATACAACTAGTGTTATGGTTATAGTTCTAAGAAATGACTCAGCAAGATGAGTTCAAACTACATTTGGATATTGTATAAAGTAATTTAACTATATTTTCACATTGGTAGCACTAGGAATTCAACTACATGCCATGGTGAAGTAATTTAACTATTCAAATTCAAATCCTGGATGAGGCTGTTTGTTTTCACATTAATGCTAATACCCTTGTAATGCAAAACTATATCTGCACATTTGTGGCTCTAGGAATTTGACTATAATAACACAAAGCCTGCTTTATGAATTCAATTCTATTTCTACTTTTATGGTACTAGGAATTAATATGGTCTGGCTTCAGGAATTCTAATATGGTCTGGCTTCAGGAATTCTTAATATTGTCTGGCTCAGGAATTTCTAATATGGTCTGGCTTCAGGAATTCAACTTTACACATTTGTGCACTAGGAATTCAACTATATTCTTAACATAGCCTGGTTTTAGAAAATTCAACTATATTTTTCATTAGCGAAGTAGTAGGAATTCAACTGCAGATTTTATGGCAGTGAAACTGTTAAAGAGTAGGCAAATACATATTCAAAGACAAAAAGGGATTAGGGCTTGGGAAAAATGGCTTATAGTCTACTGAGTGATGAATTGAAATCTAACATCTTTGGGTCAGATGGTCAGAGATGCATTAGATAAAGGGCAAGTGAAAGTAGCCACCATAACTTTATTGAGCAATGCTTAAATGCAAGAAGGGAGAGTCATGTATGAGGTTACATGTCCTGGAAATAGTGTCAGTTTTTATTTATTATTTGAATTAAGGAATTATGGATAGTAAGTTTTATCTAAAATTATTGGATGAGTTGTCAGGGTTTTTTCAAGCTGATTAATAATCTGAAATACACCACCAGGCTAGTCAGCGCCTACACTGGGGGGTGGGGGTGTTTGGTTATTGGTTCAATCACTGAGACCTCTACCCCCACCCCAATATCATGAAGGGTCAGAACAAGCATCTAACATAATCAGTCCGCAAATATCCCTACAATGATATGAAGAACGTGGAAGAAATACCATTTGAAAACAATAAGGAACCTAATTGTATTTGATACACTGTAGATGTGATGTATAAAAAATTCTTTATTCAGTATTATTGTTGTTTGTCTTTTATTTATATTTGTCTGGGAAAAGTCATTATTTAATAAAAAATGGCAGATAACTGAAGGTGTTCCTTCATATTTAATTGTTGTATATTATTAACAAATCAAGATATAGAAATCAAATTATATTGAAAGAATTTTAATATTTTAATATCAATATACTCATGTCATAAATAAATTAACTGAATGCATCTGTGGTGTGTTTATTCATATTCAATTCCCTTGGAAGGCCAGATATTTATTTATCTTTTCGTTTTCTTCCATTTTCCCCCGTGATCTACTGGGACTGCAAAATCTACCAATCGACAGGTTCTTTTCTTGTTAATCAATACTAGGTCTGGTCCTCTGGTTGGGATAGGTAATCCATCCTTATCTCCAGACTTTATTAAGTCCTAGAGAATTTATGCGCATTGATTCTCAAGAACAGATTCTGTTTGTGCATATACCATTTTGTGGTATGGTTAAGTTTCTTCAGCTTTCTTAACTTTCATGCTTGCCTTGTTATTTTCATTGTGCTAGTTTGGTACATTCACTTAATGCATGGTTGATTTGTCTCATCTCTGTTCTCCATGCAACCTACATTTGCTGTTCTGGTGTGTTATCTATTTTGCTTTGATATAATTTGTTGTCATGGACATTGTCTTGTGCTGCGCAATTATCAAGAAGAAATGGTTGAAGGTCAATTTTAAGCTGGCTTGAATTTAGAGTTTTCCTTATTATATACTGCGTTGTCTAAGCCGTCCATCAGAGAGTGCCTTCCTTCACATATTCGATAATGAGTATTTAGGCAACAACTCCATCAATAGTAAAAGTATGTATTTTATGCAAACTCTCCGTCACAAACAGGATGTGACAAAGATCAATTTTAAAACTGGTTTGAGTTTTCCTTTCTCCTAAACTGATTGCCTAAGCACTCCATCAAAGAGTGCCTTACTGCACAGGACATGGACAGAACTCTCCAAGGAGGTTATTCAGAATTTAAACTGATTCTATTGTCCAACATTATTAAAACAGGCATCAAGGAATATCTTATTGCTCTGCCAAGGTCAATTTTAACAGATTTGTATTTCAAAGTTTTCCTTCTTCTACACTGGTTGCCTTACCATGGATAAAGAACCCAGTCTTCCTAATATTTTACCCATAATTGGAGGGTTAATTATATCAATTTATGCCTTGCCAAGGACATTAGCTTGAAGCAAAATGCAAACAGGGATTTGAACCTTGCCCACCAAGTTCATATACAGAGATGATAACCATAGGTTAGAGAAAAGAGAATGAGTTGAGGAAGGGCTCTCTAAGTAGTTGAGAAGAGAACCCTTTGATTTGAAATTCAAAGTTTCCTTCTTCTAGACCAGTTGCCATACCAGATCTCAGTCTACCCAACTATTTACCCAAAGTGGGGGGGCGGGGAGAATAGTTGGATTCGTACCTTTCTTAAAGGTATTAGTGCTATGTGAAATGTAAAGAGACGCATCCAGGATTCTACTGTCTCACTTTGTTCATTCCTACAATGTAACCATTATACTATGAGCCTCCAGCATTTGATTGTACAACATATTGCTTTGCAGACTAGTGTGTGAATGTATTTATATACATTTATTTGATATTGTATGTCTGTATTTGTGTATAAGAGAATGTCTATGTATTTACTATTCCCACCACACAAAACAGGATGTGACAGAAGCCAATTCTTAAGCAGATTTAGAGTTTTCCTTCTTCTAGACTGCCGCTTGCCTAACCAAAGTTAAAAGCCAAGTCTGTCCTACTATTTACCTAGCTGGATGATAAATAGAACATATACCTTTCTCAAGGTATTAGCACTGTGTGTGCAAAATGCTACCAGACTTGTCCAGATTTGAACTCTAGTTCACCGAGTCCATTTCTTGTAACATTGAACATTACAACCATAGACCGCCCATGCAGAGTACAGTTTGAGGTAAAATTAAAACTGTTAGGTTATTCATGGTATAAGCTATACAAAAATTAACCACTTATATTTATAGACTGTCCCAAGTAGCCAGGAGCTGGATTGACAATGAAAAAACAACAAAATGTATTTAAGGTCATTGATAAAATGTCCTTAAAATCAGTCTGACTGGATTCCCTTCCAGAAGGAATTGCTACAGCCACAAAGAGTAAGTGATACAAGAATCTTTCTAGCAGAATACACAGACTGACTGAGAAGGAAACATCTATGGACACTGCAATCTTTTCTTAGCAAGGAATACTACAGATTGACTGCAAGGAGTATCTATGGACACTGCAACTTTCTACCAAGAATACTACAGATTGACTGACAAGAGTATCTACGGACACTGCAATCTTTTCTAGCAAGGATACTACAAGGATTGACTTGGCAAGGAAGTACTATTGGACACTGCAATCTTTCTAGCAAGAATACTACAGATTGACTTGGCAAGGAAGTATCTATGGAACACTGCAACTTCTAGCAAGGAATACTACAGATTGACTGGCAAGGCAGTATCTATGGACACATGCATATTTCTAGCAAGGAATACTACAGACTGGACCGACAAGGGAGTATTCATGGACACTGCAATCTTTTTCTAGCAAGGAATACTACAGATTGACTGAACAAGACTACTATGGACACTGCAATCTTTCTAGCAAGGAATACTACAGATTGACTGGCAAGGGAGTATCTACGGACACTGCAATCTTTCTAGCAAGGAATACTACAGATTTGACTGACAAGGAGTATCTACAGACACTGCAATCTTTCTAGCAAGGAATACTACAGATTGACTGCAAGGAGTATCCTACGGGACACTGGCAATCTTTCTAGCAAGGAAATACTACAGATTGACTGGCAAGAGTATATACGGACACTGCACTCTTTTCTAGCAAGGAATACTACAGATGACGACAAGGAGTATCTACAGACACTTCCATCTTTCTTAGCAAGGAATACTACAGATTGACTGACAAGGGAGTTGATCTTACAGACACTTCCATCTTCTAGCAAGGAATACTACAATGACGACAAGGAGTATCTACAGAACACTGCAATCCTCTAGCAAGGAATACTACAGATGACTGGAACAAGGAGTATCTACGGACACTACATTCTTTCTCTTATAAGTACTTCAAGCAATTATAATCAAACTTTATAAATGCTACCAGGATTGTAACATAAGCCGCCTCGATTGAAACTGGCTTGCCAAGTCTATTGCTTATTTGACAATAACCATTACCTTAGTGTGTGCTAGCACAATGGCCCTAAGTAGTATTTCAAGAAACTATTATGGTTTGTAGCTGTTAGTTCACCTAAAAAAAGAAGCAAATTGAGTAGAAAAGAAAACATCTTGAACCATCTCCAGAATAAAGATAATAATTTCAAAGGCTTTTCAAATGGCAAGTAGTATTAAATGTCAAAGACCAAACGCAGACATTAGTCTTCTTCTAAATTTCTTTAACCTTACCTTCTTTATTATCTTCTTCTCTTTCTTTCCTTCTCTTATTTTATTTCCTTAACTTACCACCATTTCTATTTTCTTTTGTTTAATTTTCACTTTTCTTTTATTAATCGTGTTCTTTTTTGTGTGTTTCTTTATTTACCCATCACTCATATTTAGGTTTAATTTTCTTTTCAAACTTTTTGTATATTCTCCCTTTCATCTTTCTCGCCTCCTGTATTTGTTTATTTTTAGTTCGTCGCAGGTTCCTGGTTCAGTACAACCACTCGCCTAGAATCGCCAAGGTCCTAGTTTTGCATGAGTAGCAAAGATTGGGTAAATCTATTTGTGGAGAAAAGTGGAGAGCTCATGGTAGATGTTGGTGCTCCACCTTAACAAATATCTCTAGCTCTAGTGCTAATGAAAAGAGGACAGACAGGGAGTCGTCCTATTTTGGCTTGATTACTGACAATAAGCCACTTGACCAACTGGTTAAATTCAAACTTTTCTCCTTTTTTCTTTTCTCAGTTTTTCTTCAGCATTTCATTCTTTTTCCCTTGTTCTTTCCTCTCACACTTTACAAAGTGTTCTTTGCATTAGAAAAAAAAACCTTTTATAATTCTTTCCTTTGTTTTTTCTCTTCTTATTCATTTCATTTAAATCATTTTTCTTTCATAATGCTCCCTTTCTCTTTCTCTTTTTAGATATTTCTTCTCTTTTTAGATATTTTCTTTCAGAGAAAAAACTGTTTTAATTTTCTTCTTTAAACATTTCTTCTTTTTCTATCAACATTACCATTTTTCCTTTCATTTCTTTCGAGATATTTTCTTTTAATAGAAAATTAAGAATACCTTATGTTTTCAGCATCATTTCTTTGTATTTTTTTTCATTTTCACTATTGATTTTTTTTCTTTTTCCCTACTCCATTTTTTTTTCAATTACTTTCCTTCAATGTTTCCCTTTCTTATTTGTTGTCCTTTTTTAAATTCTGTCTTGATGTTTGACTCTTTTTCTTCTTTTTCAATTTTCTGTCTTTTCTATCTTAATTTCTTTCTGCCTCTTTCTTTCTTTCTCTTTAAATTTCTCTGTCTTGTATAATCTATCTCTTTTTTCATTTTTCTGCATTCAAATTTTGTTTGAATTACTGTTTTTTTTTCTTTCTTTTTAAAAATCTTTTATCCTTTGGAGAGAGGGTGTTTTTGGTTTTGAAAAATTTGATCTCACTCAATTGGTTGGCAATGATTCTTTTTAGAAAAAGATAAAATGTCTTGTTATTTGAGGAAATATTCCTTGTTTTGGCATTTACAAGGAAAATAGAAAATTTAATAACAAAAAGTCACAGTATTTTTAATCTCTTTTTTTATATTAGATAGAAGAGAAACATCTCAAAAGGGGAGAGAAAAAGGGAAAGATGTAGGAAAAAGGAGTGAAAGAAAGAAAGAGGTAAAAGAAATTAAAAAGGGAAAAAAAAAGAAAGAAAAAGGGAGAAGAATAAAAAAGAGAAAGAAGGAAAGAAAGAAATTAAAATCAATTAAAGAAACAAAGAAGAATAGGCAGAAAAATGAAAAGAGATAGATATACAAAGACAGAAGAAATTAAAAGAGAAAGAAAGAAAGAAAGGCAGAAGAAATTAAGATAGAAAAAGACAGAAAAAATTGAAAAAAGAGAAAAAAAAAGTCAAACATACAAAGAACAGAATTAAAAAAGGACAACAAATAAGAAAGGAAACATTGAAGGAAAAGTAATTGAAAAAAAAAATGGAAGTAGGAAAAAGAAAAAATCAAAATAGTGAAAAAGAAAAAAATACAAAGAAAATGATGCTGAAAAATAAGGTATTCTTAATTTCTTAAAAATTAACAAGAAAAAATATCTCAGAAGAAATGAAAAAGGAAAAAAAAATGGTAAATGTTGATAGAAAAAAGAAAGAAATGTTTAAGAAGAAATTAAAACAGTTTTTCTCTTCTGAAAAGAAAATATCTAAAAAGAAAAAAAGAGAAAGGGAGATTATGAGATTTTTAAATAAATGAATAAGAAGAGAAAAACAAAGGAAAGAATTATAAAAGGTTTTTTTTTTCTAATGCAAAGAACACTTTAAAGGGAGGAAAAAAACAAGGAAAAAAATGAAGATGCTGAAGAAAAAAGAAAAGAAAAAAAAAGAAAAAGTTTGAATTTAAACCAGTTGTCAGAGTGGGCTATTGTCGGTATCAGCCAAACAGTGAGGGAGTCTGTCCTCTTTTCATTAGCACTAGACTAGAGAGATGTTTTTTTTGTTAAGGTGGAGCACCACATCTACCATGAGCTCTCCACTTTTCTCCACAGATCAGATTACCCAATCTTTGCTACTCATGCCAAACTAGGAACCTTGCGATTCCTAGGCGGTGGTTGTACTGAACCAGGAACCTTGCGACTGAACTAAAAATAAACAAATACAGAGCGAAAGAAAGATGAAAGGAGAAATAACAAAAGTTTGAAAGAAAATTAAACCTAAATATGAGGATGGGTAAATAAAAGAAACAACAACAAAAAAGAACACATTAATAAAGAAAAAGAGTGAAAAATTAAACAAAAGAAAATAGAAAATGGTGTAAGTAAAGGAAATAAAATAAGAGAAGGAAAGAAAGGAAGAAGAAGATAATAAAGAAGGTAAGAGTTAAGAAATAGAAGAAGACTAATGTCTGCCGTTTGGTCTTTGACATTATACTACTTGCCATTTGAAAAGCATTTGAATTATTATCTTTATTCTGGAGATTGCTTCAAGATGTTTTCTTCTACTCAATTTGCTTCTTTTTTTAAGGTGAAAACTAACAAACTACAAACCATATAGTTTTCTTGAAATAACTACTTAGCCAATTTGCTAGCACACACTAAAGCGTAATGGTTATTGTCATAAGCAATAGACTTGGCAAGCCAAGTTCAAATACGAGGCGGCTTATGTTACAATCCTGGTAGCCATTTATAAAGTTGATATATTGCTTGAAGTACTTATAAGGAGAAAGAATGTAGTGTCCGTAATACTCCTTGTCAGTCAATCTGTAGTATTCCTTGTAGTTGCAGTGTCTGTAGATCTCCTTGTCAGTCAATCTGTAGTATTCCTTGCTAGAAAGATGGAAGTGTCTGTAGATACTCCTTTCAGAATCTGTAGTATTCCTTCTAGAAAGATCTGTAGATACTCCTTGTCGGTCAATCTGTAGTATTCCTTGCTAAAAGAGTGCAGTGTCCGTAGATACTCCTTGCCAGTCAATCTGTAGTATTCCTTGCTAGAAGATTGCAGTGTCCGTCTCCTTGCCAGTCAATCTGTAGTATTCCTTGCTAGAAAGATTGCAGTGTCTGTAGATACTCCTTGTCAGTCAATCTGTAGTATTCCTTGCTAGAAAGATTGCAGTGTCCTAGATACTCAATCTGTAGTATCCCTAGAGCAGTTGCAGTTCTCCTTGCCAGTCAATCTGTAGTATTCCTTGCTAGAAAGATTGCAGTGTCCATAGATACTCCTTGCCAGTCAATCTGTAGTATTCCTTGCTAGAAAAGATAGTGTCCGTAGATCTCCTTGTCAGTCAATCTGTAGTATTCCTTGCTAGAAAGATTGCAGTGTCCATAGATACTCCTTGCCAGTCAATCTGTAGTATTCCTTGCTAGAAAAGATTGCACCTTCTCAGTCAGTCTGTAGTATCCTTGCTAGAAAGATTCTTGTATCACTTACTCTTTGTGGCCTGTAGCATTCCTTCTGGAAGGAATCCAGTCAGCAACTGATTTTAGGACAATTTATCAATGACCTTAAATACATTTTGTTGTTTTCATTGGTCAATCCAGCTCCTGCTACTTGGGACAGTCTATAAATATAAGTGGTTAATTTTTGTATGCTTATACCATGAATAACCTAACAGTTTTAATTTTACTCCAAACTGTACTCTGCATGGCGGTCTATGGTGTAATGTTCAATGTTACAGAAATGGACTCGGTGAACTAGAGTTCAAATCTGGACAAGTCTGGTAGCATTTTGCACACACAGTGCTAATACCCTTGAGAAAGGTATGTGTTCTATTTTTCATCCAGCTATGGGTAAATAGTAGGACAGACTTGGCTCTTTAACTTTGGTTAGGCAAGCGGCAGTCTAGAAGAAGGAAAACTCTAAAATCTGCTTAAGAATTGGCTTTCTGTCACATCCTGTTTGTGTGGTAGAGTTAGTAAATACATAGACATTCTCTTACACAAATACCAATTAAAATGTATATAAATACATTCAAACTAGTATGCAAGCATATGTTGTACAATCAAATGCTGGAGGCTCATAGTGTAATGGTTACCATTGTAGGAAATGAACAAAGTGAGACTAGTACAAATCCTGGATGCGTCTCTTTACATTTCACATAGTGCTAATACCTTTAAGAAAGGTATGAATCCAACTATTCCCCCCCCCCAACTTTGGGTAAATAGTTGGGTAGACTGAGATCTTGGTATGGCAACTGGTCTAGAAGAAGGAAAACTTTGAATTCAAATCAAAAGGGTTCTCTTCTCAAATACTTAGAGAGCCCTTCCTCAATGTCATTTTCTTTCCCCTAACCTATGATTATCATCTCTGTATATGAACTTGGTGGGCCAGGTTCAAATCCTCTTTGCATTTTGCTTCAATCTAATGCCCTTGGCAAAAGCATAAATTGATCTATTATCCTCCCAATTATGGGTAAATATTAGGGAAGACTGGGTTCTTTATCCATGGTAAGGCAACCAGTGTAGAAGAAGGAAAACTTTGAATACAAATCTGCTTAAAATTGACGTTTTGTCACATCCTACTGATGGCAGAGCAATAAGGTATTCTCTGATGCCCTGTTTAATAATGTTGAGACAATAGAATCAGTTTCAATTCTGAATAACCTCCTTGGAGAGTTCTGTCCATGTATGTGCAGTAAGGCACTCTTTGATGGAGTGCTTAGGCAACCAGTTTAGGAGAAGGAAAACTCAAACCAGTTTTAAAATTGATCTTTGTCACATCCTGTTTGTGACCGAGAAGTTGCATAAATACATACTTTTACTATTGATGGAGTGTTGCCTAAATACTCATTATCGAATATGTGAAGGAAGGCACTCTCTGATGGACGGCTTAGACAACCAGTATATAATAAGGAAAACTCTAAATTCAAGCCAGCTTAAAAATTGACCTTCAACCATTTCTTCTTGATAATTGCAGCACAAGAACAATGTCATGACAACAAATTATATCAAAGCAAAAATAGATAAGACACACCAGAACAGCAAATGTAGGTGCATGGAGACAGAGATGAGACAATCAACCATGCATTAAGTGAATGTACCAAACTAGCACAATGAAAATACAAGGCAAGGCATGAAAGTTAGAAAGCTGAAAGAAACTTAACCATACCACAAAATGGTATATGCACAAACCAGAATCTGTTCTTGAGAATGCAATGCATAAAATTCTCTAGGACTTAATAAAGTCTGGAGATAAGGATGGATTACCTTATCCCAACCAGAGGACCAGACCTAGTATTGATTAACAAGAAAAAAAGAACCTGTCGATTGGTAGATTTTGCAGTCCCAGTAGATCACGGGGGAAAATGAAAGAAAACGAAAAGATAAATAAATATCTGGACCTTCCAAGGGAATTGAATATGAATAACACACACACAGATGCATTCAGTTAATTTATTTATGAACATGAGTATATTGATATTAAAATATTAAAATTCTTTCATATAATTTGATTTCTATATCTTGATTTGTTAATAATAACACAATTAAATAATGAAGGAACACCTCAGTTATCTGCCATTTTTATTAAATAATGACTTTTCCCAGACAAATAAAATAAAAGAACAAACAAACAATAATACTGAATAAAGAATTTTTTTAATACATCACATCTACAGTGTATCAAATACAATTAGGTTCCTTATTGTTTTTCAATGGTATTTCTTCCAACGTTCTTCCATATCATTGTAGGGATATTTGCGGACTGATTATGTTAGATGCTTGTTCTGACCCTTCATGATATTGGGGTGGGGGTAGAGGTCTCTGATTGAACCAATAACCAAACACCCCCACCCCCCAGTGTAGGCGCTGACTAGCCTGGTGGTGTATTTCAGATTATTATCAGCTTGAAAAAACCCATGACAACTCATCCAATAATTTTAGATAAAACTTACTATCCATAATTCCCTTAATTCAATAAATAAAATAAAAACTGACACTATTTCCAGACATGTAACCTCATACCATGACTCTCCCTTCTCTGCATTTAAGCATTGCTCAAATAAAGTTATGGTGCTACTCTTCACTTGCCCTTTATCTAATGCATCTCTGACCATCTGACCCAAAGATGTTAGATTTCAATTCATCACTCAGTAGACTATAAGCCATTTTTCCCAAGCCCTAATCCCTTTTTGTCTTTGAATATGTATTTGCCTACTCTTTAACAGTTTCACTGCCATAAAATCTGCAGTTGAATTCCTACTACTTCGCTATATGAAAATATAGTTGAATTTCTAAAACCAGGCTATGTTAGAATATAGTTGAATTCCTAGTGCCACAAATGTGTAAATAGTTGAATTCCTGAAGCCAGACCATATTAGAATTCCTGAAGCCAGACCATATAGAATTCCTAGTAGTACCATAAAAGTAGAAATAGAATTGAATTCATAAAGCCAGGCTTTGTGTTATTATAGTCAAATTCCTAGAGCTACGAATGTGCAGATATAGTTGCATTACAAGGGTATTAGCATTATGTGAAATACAAACAGCCTCATCCAGGATTTGAACTCAAATAGTTAAATTACTTGTACCATGGCATGTAGTTGAATTCCTAGTGCTACCAATGTGAAAATATAGTTAAATTACTTTATACAATATCCAAATGTAGTTTGAACTCATCTTGCTGATTCCATTTCTTAGAACTATAACCATAACACTAGTTGTATTCATAGCTTTCCTAAGGATATTAGCACTATGTGAAATGCAATCAGCTGTGTCCAGGATATGAGCTCATCTTGCTATGTCTATTTCTTACAACTGTAACCATTATACCATGCAGACCCATATCTTAATCAATATGAGCAAAAATCCTGGGGATAAATCTTAAAAGAAATCCATTAACAACATTAACAAGAAGAAATAACTGTAATTCTATTCTTTACTTCCTATTCAAACTAAATAGTTAAATTAGGAAAATTTAGCAATTAAATACAGGAGTAATGGTTGAGTAGGTTTCATTTGTTCTATTTTTCTATTATATGCTTCCTCTGTTTCAAATCTTTATATCTTCATTCTTATTTAGTTACATTGGCCTTTCCAATTTAATTTAAGATAATATCTTATTACATTAAAACTTAAATACTTGCACCCCGAGGGTGCATATATTTGCTAGTCATAATAATAATTTCTTATCCTTTAAATACTGATCTTGTTTTTAAATAATTTTCAAAAGAATTGGTTCTAAAATTAAAATGATAACAAGCAAAACAAATAAAAAAAGAAGCAAGTAAAAATATCTCAAATAATAATTATTTCTTTAAACATTATTTCTTATCGTTTAAACATTCATCTTGTTTTTAAACACTTTTTAAATGTTTCTGATAATCTTTTCACCTTATACTTGAATATATTGAATAAGAAAAGAAAAAGAGTTATTGGAAAAGAAAAAAATGTATAAAGAATTTATAAGTAAATTTAAAAAACAAAAAGTAAAGAAAAGAAAGTTAGGAACAAATATGGCGGCAATTGTTTGAATGATACAGAAAATAAAAAAATAAAACAAAAATAAAAGACACTCTGAAATATCTTCAAAAAGACATAAGAGCTGCTAGAAAAGAAAATGAAAAAAGAATCGACAATTCTAAAATCTTTTAATAACCTTGTGCATTCAGAACCATTTTCTGAAGCATGAGATATAAAAATCAAGTGTTCTATTAAACAGTGGGAAGCCTCACCTATCAAAAATCTACAATCCTCTATCCCCCACCCCCTGAACAGCCTTCTAACTTACTCTGCCATTTTACCCTTTATAATCTTTTTAAAAATAAATATGTGCAAATAGATAAATAAAATAAAAATGAACAGAATCTCAGGAATGAAAAACAACAAAGAAAAAAAAAAAGAAAAAAAAATAGAGTTAGAAAAAAAAAATGGTTTCAGTTGATATTTCACTGAATAAACTAGATTATTCACTGAATAGGATTTTTGCAAGGAAAACAGTCATGGATTTAATCCGTTTAAGCTTCGATTAACTTCTTCAGGATTTGAAGCTCTGGGTCTCAACATTGAAAAATAAATCTACTGGTTTGTAAATGTGAAATCAGCAGCAGCAGTAGGATCTCCATCTCCATCTTCATCTTTTGATATTTTATTATATTGTTATTATAATCTTTAATATTTCTTCTATTGGTGAAATTCCAATTCTGGAGTTCTGAGGAATGTGGAGTGCCCTTTTTATCACCATTACTCCTAGGTCAACTCTGACCCGGAGTGGTACTACATGTTAGGGTCCCATCTATGGTTTAAATAGAAAATTGAGTTTTAAAAAATGTGCTAAAAAATTAAGTTAAAAAATTTTGAATACCCATCAATCATGAATAGAACAGTGTCTTTGGCATGAAATAACCCAACAATGTTGACATGCCTTAAAATCCAACAAACCAAATATTTCTTCTTGGTGTCCTGGATATGACACTAAATTGCATCTGGTGGTAAGGCCCCACTTCTGGAGTTCAGGAGATTGTAGAATACTCCTTTATTGTCATTACTCTAACCTGGAGTGGTAGTACCTGTTAGGGTCCCCTCTACTGGTCAAATAGAGCTGTTTGAAAATTATTTGTGTTAGCTAGGAATACTTGAAGCCATATAACTGTGAGCAAATAGTTTTTATCAAGCAAATATTTTTGATCAATCCTTGAAGCTATAATTGTTTACTAAGGATTATTAGGCATGTTTAGCATAACATCTTATTCATCAATTGTACTAGCAAAAATGAATAAAAAAGAGGCTTGCTTAGTGTAATGGTTATTGTCATAGGAAATGAATCTGTGACTTAAGTTTAAATCTTGTAACCATAGTATCTTTGTTTCATGTCGCCCTAGGGAAAGGCATGGATCCATCTCTTCTCACCCCAGCTATGTGTAAAATAGTAGTGGAAACTGAATTCTTTACCCTTGGTAAGGCAACCAGTCTAGGAAAAAGAAAATTCTGAATTCTAGCCATTTATATTCCACTTAAAAATTGACCGTGTATCACATTAACAACTACAATAACCACAATTCCAACAGAAAAGCAACTCCATTGCCTTCAGGCTGTGCTTAGAGTGTAGTATCTGTTCATTTCCTTCAGGCAGAACAAGGCAAAAAACAAGACAAGCCTATTGCAGGTTCAATCCTGGCCAAAGGTGATAATAACAGAATAATTAACACAGCTTAACACTTGTACCCAGTCAGGGTTAACAGAAATGAGAACTGTCTACCCCAGAGATTGAATAAAGGATTTAGTTTCAAGTTCCGTGAAGGCTCCCAAGTTTGACAAGAAACACCAGAAGAAGGCTGGAGGGCACATCAGCTGAGATGTTGTGTATATAACAATAAAGATGAGGACAATGATGTGCAAAATACAAATTGTATAATTTCTTTAAAACTTTTAGCACACGGTTATATATCATGTATGGTTATCTAATACAAATAATTTGCAAACGGACCTATTTAATTTATAGATGGAACCCTAACAGGTAATACCTCTTCGAATCAGAGTGGACTTGGGAATAATATTAATGAAGGGATATTTCACATTCCCCAGATTTTTAGAACTGGAGCCTCAAAACCAGAAATTTTAGTGCAATACTGAAAATAAACTTCGGTTAGTTTGACACAAGACACAATTAATAATTAAAGTCAGATGTAATGGTTTCAGCGAGCTCAACGGCTATTATATTAGATGGTGTCCACTATCCCATTAGAAATGTTGTGAACAATAACAATGCTCTGTTTAAGAAAATGAAAAAAAGGATATTTGTTCTCAATTCATTGACTGAAATATTCTAACATTTCTTGAACTAAAGAATTGAAAGGAAAATAATATCTGGCACCTATCACAATATGATAACTGAAACAATAAAAATGATGATAATAAAATAATTATAAATTTACATTTAAAAAACAGATTAAATAGAAGTGCCAATGTACACATCAATAATTCAATCAAAAATTATTTAATTTACCTAGATTAGCTTAGTTTGATAACACGCTAGACATAGGGAATACAACCAAGAATTAAACTCAGTGGTAATGATAATAGCTAGCTCAACAAATTTTATATTAGAAAAGGTCTACTATCTGATTAGAAATGCTGTGAACAATAACAATGCTCTGTTTGAGAAAATGAAAAAAAATGTTGTTTTATTTGGACTATTGTTCTCATCTTTATTGCTATATACACACTATTTCAGCAGATGTGCCCTCTGGCCTTCTACAAGTATTTCATGATTATGACATGAAGGTTCCTGAGTTCAACAAGAAATACCTGAAGAAGGCCAGAGGGCACATCAGCCAAAACATTAATTAGATAACAATAAAGATGAGGACAATAGTCCGAATAATCCAAATTATCAAGCCTCATCTAAAAAATTCAGAGAAATAATATTTGTTGTTCTCAATTCTTTGACTGAAATATTTTAATATTTCTTGAACTAAAGAATTGAAAAGAAAAATATCTGGCATATATTACAATATGACGACCATAACAATAAAAATGATAATAATAAAATAAATATAACTTTACATTAAAAAAAAGTTTAAATAGAAGTGCCAATGTATACATAACTAATTCTATCCAAAATAATTTAATTTACTAAGCTTAAGTTAGTTTGACAAAAGGTTAGATATATAGAGACACAACCAAATTCAGAGATAAAGATCTTAGCTAGCTCAGCAACCATTATATTAGATGGTGTCCACTCTCCCATTGGAAATGCTGCAAACAATAACAATGCTCTGTTTGAAAAATGAAAAAAATAATATTTGTTGTTATCAATTGGTTGACTGAAATATTCTAACATTTCTTGAACAAAAGAATGAAAAAAAATATTTAGCATATATCACAATATGACGACTTTTAACAATAAAAATAATGATAATAATGTAATTTTAATTTTACATTTAAAAAAAGATTACCTGGAAGTGCCAATGTATGTATCAATAATTCACTAAGCTTAGCTTAGGTTGACAAAAGACTAGACATAGGGGACACAACTGAGAATTAAACTCAGAGATAATGGTCTCAGCGAGCTCAACAGCCATTATATTAGATGGTGTCCACTATCCCATTAGAAATGCTGTGAACAATAACAATGCTCTGTTTAAGAAAATGAAAAAAAGGATATTTGTTTTTCTCAATTCATTGACTGAAATATTCTAACATTTCTTGAACTAAAGAATTGTAAAGAAAAAAATATCTGGCATGTATCACAATATGACGACTGTAACAATAAAAATGATAATAATAATAATAGTAGTAGTAGTAGTATCTTCAAAAGCTGGAAAAATAGGTTTATACATAGCAACTGTCAATAATCCTAAATACATTTGTTTATTGTTTTGTTTTGTTCTTTTATTTCTATTTTTCATTTTTAACAATGATTCAAGTCTTCAAGTAAGGAATCATGTACTTTGCTTTTTATTCAAGTGATTTTTCTTGAATTTTATTTTATTTCTTGATCTTTGCCTTTTCCATAAATTCTGAGATCAGGTGCGATTTCTTAAAAGTCAGGATACTTCATCTCACATTATTTGTACCGTTTATACATTGACTCAGGTTCTCACGTTCAAGCCTTAAGCTTAATACTTTTCTTAGAGGCTTGTTTTTTCTTTTCTTTTCTTTTTTTGATTTTTTGATTTTTTGTTTTTCTTCCACTCTTAGACTTTTGTAATCTCCTTGTGCGTGTTTTGTGGTATTCAACTCAAAAAGAATAAATCTCTTTGGCACTCTTTGGAAACGGATTTCAAGATGTTTTGTTTTGCTGCCTTATTAAAATACATACATATATATATATATACATATATATATATATATATACTGCTATTGTTGTTTGTAGATGTGCAAACAGATTTAAATCTGTTCATAATATATAGGAATGAGCGGTGGTGTATGTGCACATGAAGAATGTGTGTGTATATATATCTATGGACACATATGAATTTATTTTATATATATATATATATATATATATACATTTAAACTGACATATTACTTACACATTTGTGCATGCATGAATATATATACACATGCATATATATACAAATCCATTCATATAAGTTTATAAAATATAAATTCAAGCATAACTTTTACAAAAAATAACTTCTTATATATCACATTAAATACATCTGATAATAAAAGGGTTCAAGCGAGCAAACAAGCATGCAATATAGATAGATAGATAGAAAGATAGATAGATAGATCTATAGAAATATACTTAGCTATTGCGGTACAGGATTACAATCACAAGTCAGCCAATAGAGATTAAACTCATACTGGATTACAAGATAGGCTTGACAACATATCCAAAAATGAATTATATACAGATTCAGTCTTATATGAATAAATTTAGTCATCATGAGCATTTTTAAGTTTTTATTTTATTTTATTCTTTTATTCTTTTATTCATTTATTTTTCATTTATTTGTTTTTTGTTTTGTTTTAGAGATATTTCATTAAACACCACAGACAAGGATCTTTTCTACTGTTTATTTTATCTCAATTTTTCTAATACAATTTCTTGTCTTTACACAAGACTATGAATGTTTCAACCATGTACAAAACTCCCTGAGTGCTTTTTGCTATCACTGGTCATTATCAAGGGTAAAGTTTAGATATTATTGATTTTTATTTTTTATTTTTTAATTCAATAAAACTTTGATGTATTTCTTGTTGTTTTTTTTTTAATTTTTTTTTTTAAGTTGAGACATTTTTAGTTATATGGTGGTTGAAAGCACTCAGGAAAAAGATTTTGGACAATTTTTCTACAAGATTTAACCTAAGATGCATAGTCTTCTGCTAAGATAAGCAACAATCAATAAAAATATTAAGAATAAAAACCTTTTTTGTGGTTTTTAGCAAAAACCTTTTTGCTGCTGCCTAAATATAAGTTATTCTAAAAATTTTGTGTAGATATTTGTTGGTGTATAAAGCTAAACAAATACTAATGTAGAGATATATTTTTACATTCTAAAAGCATGTGTTTTGATATATTAAACCTTTTTTTGGCATCACTTTCAAATACTTGCACATATAAAGATACAGATAAATGCAGAATACAGTATCACCAATAAATAAGTACACCCATACAAAATCTTTTATAAGATCTTTTATAAAAAATTAATTCAATTCTGAAATTTTATCATTTTTAAAATAACATTATAAAATCAAAATGAATATTTTATGATTGGTTTGATTGGTTGGCTGGTTAGTTTCATAGGTTTATTGTTTAGTTAAGTATTTTGTTGCTTTATTGTTTGAGTGTTTTTTGGTCCTTTGTTTGATTGGTTTGTTGGTTGTTTGTTTTCCTTCTTTGGTTGATTGGTTTGGTTAATTGGTTTTTGATCCTTTTGATTAGTTTGGTTTGCTGATTGCTTTGTTAGTTTATTAGTATTTTGATCCTTTGATGGATTGCTCATTTGGTTTACTGGCTGGTTGGTTAATTCGTTAGTTCATTGGTTGGTTAAGTACTGTGTAGCTTGATTAGTTTGTTAGTTGGTTGTTCTTTTGATCCTTTGATGGATTGCTCATTTGGTTGGTTGGTTGGTTGGTTAGTTCATTGGTTGGTTAAGTACAGTGTTGCTTGATTGTTTTTTGGTTCATTGATTGATTGATTGTTTGATTAGTTTGTTAGTTGGTTGTTTTTCTCCTTTGATTGGTTGGTTTCCTGGTTGGTTTATTTGTTGATTGGTTTATTGGTTTTATGATCCTTTGATTAGTTTGGTTTGCTGGTTGGCTGATAGCTTTGTTAGTTGATTAGTATTTTGATCCTTTGATGGATTGGTCATTTGGTTTGCTGGTTGTTCATTTTACAGCATGTAAACCCTTGATAGTTTATCTAAAGTCAAATAGTTATTTTTTGAAAGCATTTACATGGTTCCAAATAACCAATAATAATCATTTGTTAACAATTATAGATTCCTCATTTGATGAGGGATTCATTAACAGTTTTGTAATTTGCTTGGAGCATTGTGTTTATATTGGT